>SJYR01001322.1:21721-115381 GCA_006410655.1 Kobus ellipsiprymnus
GGGCCGGGCGGGGGCGCTGGGTCCGGCGCAAGGCGGCGCTGCTGGCTCGCGAGTGCAGGGAGTGGGGCGCGCCGGGGCCCCTGCTCCCCACACCCCTCCCTGCCATCCGGCGGTGTCTCCTTCCTTCTCTTTCCTCTCTCCGAACGAAAGCGGGCCTCCGCGTCCCGCCTAGCCTGGAGGAGCCCGGGAGCACTTCCAGGCCGAGCACCGGGAGAAGGAGATGCGAGGGAAGCCAGAGGCGGCCGGGTACCCACTCTCCCCGCATCCCGCCCTGCCTCTTATCCGACCTGCTTTCTGAAATGTCTCCAGTCATCGCGAAACAGAAAGCTACCCAAGTTCAGCCCTCCTTGTTTCTCCCATGGCCCTGCTGGAAGGCCTCCTCTTCAGATTCATTAGGGACAGGAGCTACCTGTGTAAGGACAGACGGGCGCAGCGCTGAACCCTCAGCTGCCGGCCCGAGTTTCTTCACCTGTAGGTAGGATTCAGAGAGGCTCTTCTGTGGGTTGGTTGGTGGTGTTCAGTCGCTGAGTCGTGTCCGACTCTTGGCGATCCCATGGACTGCAGTACGCAAGGCTTCCGTGTCCTTCACCATCTCCCAGAACTTGCTCAAATTCATGTCCATTGAGTCGGTGATGCCATCCAATCATCTCATCCTCTGTCCTCCCCTTCTCCTCTCACCTTCAATCTTTCCCAGCATCAGGGTCTTTTCCAATGAGTCAGTTCTTTGCATCAGGTGGCCAAAGTATTGGAGCTTCAGCTTCAGCATCAGTCCTTCCAATGAATATTTAGGACTAATTTCCTTTAGGATGGACTGGTTGGATCTTCTTGCAGTCCAAAGGACTCTCAAGAGTCTTCTCCAACACCACAGTTCAAAAGCATTAATCCTTCGGTGACCAGCCTTTTTTATGGTCCAACTCTCACATCCATAAATGACTACTGGAAAAACCATAACTTTGACTATAGGGAAATACCCAGGCGGGTTGGGGTGGCAGCCCCCAGGCAAGGCCGGCTGTGAGTTACCCTTCTCCCCGGCTGGACCTGGCCGGGCCACCGGAATGGTTTTTCTGGAGAACAGCACTTAGGGGAGGGCCTTGGGCATAGAGGTGGGTGGAGTTTGAGGAAGTACTTTCAAGTCCTCAGAAATCTTGGTTCCACTGGGCCTCTTTTCTGTTATATCAAGGGCCCCAGGATCCCAGGGGTGGCTGTGCCTGCACTTTCCCACGAGAGGGCAGCAGCTGCCAACACCTCTGGACAGGAGCCCAGAGTCTGGGGAGCAGCCCTGCAGTCCGTGGAGATGACTGCCAGCCCCAGGGCAGGGCACCACCCAGGTCTGGGATGTCAGGGGGGATTTAGCGGGTACTTAGCACCCACTGTGTGCTGGACTTGGTGCCGTGAAATTCATGCCATCCTATTTCATCCTCAAGCCACCCAGTGAGGCTTGTTTGCCTCATTTTAAAAGTGAGGAACCTGGGAATTCCTTAGAGGTCCGATGGTTAAGGGGTTTCCCAGGTGGCTCAGTGAAAAAGAATCCTCCTGCCAATGCAGGAGATGCAAGAGATGTGAGTCCAGAAGATCCCCTGGAGTGGGAAATGACAACCCACTCCAGTATTCTTGCCTGGAAAATTTCATGGATAGAGGAGCCTGGTGGGCTACAGTCCTTGGGGTCGCAAAGAGTCAGCCACGACTGAGCGGGCAGGCATGCACCCCAGTGGTTAGGACTCTGTGTGTTCCCTGCGGGGGCCCAGGTTTGCTTCCTGGGCCAATAACTAAGATTCTGCAAGCCGCACGGCAGGGCCCAAATAGTAACAACAATAAATTAAAATTGAGGAGCCTGAGCCCTGACACCCAGGTCTGTCTGAGTCCAGATCTCTTGCCATGCTGCCTCTCAGGGATGATCCAGCTGACTGAGCGGTCGGGGTGGCACTGGTCTCTACCGCCACTCTGTCCTTCATGGGTAACCAGCCATGACAGTGCCGTGTGGGCAGGGTCCTGCCTTCCTAGTGCCCATAAGTGACCTGGCACATAGTGGGCACTCTTTTGCCTTTCGAATGACTGACATCCAGGGACCAAGAGTTGTGGACCCTGGACCCAGCCCTTGCCCAGCTCTCTGGCCCCCCATCCTCTGAGGGACCCGCAGAGGCCTGGCATCTGGTGTTGGCTTCTGAAGGCGTCCAACTGTGCCACTTCCAACTCATTATTGCTGATGTTTGGGGACACCCTGCATACGACAGATGCTATTAGAAAACCAAATTCCGTTCTTTCAGGAAGCAAAGCTAACAGCACAAAGCAGGTTGAGGGGAAGACTGATGAGTCAAGGCCTCTGGAAAATAAATGAGGGACGTTTTCTTCACCAGATCACTTTTACTTATTACACTTGCTTTTTGTTAAAGACACAGGACCCCACCGGTCTCGGTGGCCCAGGGCTGGAGAGATGTGACAGATTGGGAGGGGGCATGTCTCTCAAAGCTGTGGGGTTTCTGGGCAGAAGGGGAGTGGAGAGGGGTGGACTTACAAGATTTGACTCAAGTCAGTGAAACTCTGGAAAAAGGGTCAATCTTGGGATCCAGCTCTGGGGAGACGTCAGCTCTGGCCTTGGCAGTGTCCCGCTGGTGGGCACCCTTCCCAGGAGGGCTTGCCTCCAAGCCAAGGACAGGGACAGAGCAGGACAGAGCCTTGAGAGATTGGGCCAGCAGGGTGGCTGTAGCCAAGGGCAGCCCTGCAGGAGCTCTTTGGCACCTCCTGTGTGGGCAGGGTGATATTTGGTAGTAGCAGCAAGTGGAGACTGCACCAAGGTAAGCGGCATGTTGGTCATATCCTTCTCACCCATTAACAGGGAAATCACTCATTCACCTACTCAACAAATAGTTACTGAGGGTCTTCTATGCTCTTCTGAGCACTGGAGAACCATCAGAATCTCTGATCTTTTTTACTGAATTAAATTTTTAATTAAATTTTAAAAAGGAAGATCTTGAGAAGGATCCTGTTATTGGCAGTGAGACACTGAGGGTCTATGATCTCAGGTCTAAAGAGAAACAGTAGACTAGCCAGTGGTTACCCTCTCAGCCGCCACTTGACATTTGCTTCAGTTCATTCCAGGAGGACAGAGAAGGGCAGGGAGGTAGGGAGCATCTCAGCAAAGCTGGCTTCAGCTCTGGTCATCTCACCTACCCACTGCATTTAAGGATCTCCAGGTTAAGAGTTTCAAAACATAAGGCACCTAGTCCGTCACCCAGGAGAAGGGACGTCATTCCAGGTTCCCAGAAATCTCCTATCTCAGATCTGAGAGTGTCCAGGGTTTCAGCTGAGCTTTTCAGGCCAACCAGCAGTTACTTGGTCAGTCCTGCAGCCTTGACCCCGTCTCTGGGAAGGGCTACAGTCAGAAGGAGTAGGGGGAGTCTAGCCCCCAAGCCTTTGGAGGCACAGTTAGATAGCGAAAAGAAGGGCCCTGGGCTCACTGATTCTAGGAGTGAAACTGGTGTGGCAGCATCTCTCCTGGGCTGGACAGAGTGAAGGCTGGACACACAGCAGATCCATTCCTATTGCAGCCACCAGCCCCGAGAATTGCCCCCCGGCCTGTCTTGGCTTCCCTTAGTCTCAGCTGCCCCTGAGATGCACCTGTCGTGGCAAGTTCATCTCTAGCCTTCATCTCTCCAGGGCCGATGTGAATCAGGTGGACAGAGTTCATTGGTTCCCCAACCATGGCCCAGTCAGTCCGGCTCCTCTTGTTCAGCTTGGGTTTCTCTACCATGCAGCAGCCTGGTTTGTCCCAAATTCCATCATGTTCTCTGATGGTTCCGGGTTGACCGATCTGCCTGGGGCCCCATAGGGTTCTTGCTCTGATGCCCAGCCTGCCCCCTCCTCACTCCCCTCAGGTGTAAAAACACCCTGGGTATACCCAGCTGGACAGGTCTAGAGCAAGTAGAGTCCTCAGAGCCCTTAGCTGAGCAGGGAAGGTCAGCGTCTTGGACCCCGAGAGACTAGCAGGGTCAGGGAGTGGGATGGGCAGGCCGGCACAAGGTTCTGTCTCCCGCCGACTTGGAACCCTGTTCTGCTCTGGCTTCGAGTCATCTGGCTGCAGCTGGGGGGCGGTTCCCACTCCGTGCCCCCCAGGGTGGAGTTTATGGGCTCACTCCTCAATGCAGTGGGGAAGCCAAGGGCCGGCGTCTCAGGTCTTCTGGGCAAATCAGCGGAAACTCTGACTCCCGGGAAGTGAAGGTCAGGGAGTGGGATGGGCAGGCCGGCACAAGGTTCTGTCTCCCGCCGACTTGGAACCCTGTTCTGCTCTGGCTTCGAGTCATCTGGCTGCAGCTGGGGGGCGGTTCCCACTCCGTGCCCCCCAGGGTGGAGTTTATGGGCTCACTCCTCAATGCAGTGGGGAAGCCAAGGGCCGGCGTCTCAGGTCTTCTGGGCAAATCAGCGGAAACTCTGACTCCCGGGAAGTGAGTGCACGCAGAGGAGGGTCCCCTGGGCTGTCAGGAGGGGTTAAGAGAGGCTTCACAGAGCTGATGCCCAGCTGGGTCCGAATGCGGGAGCTCACTGGGTGGGCCACTGGGAAGAACATCCCAGGGGCAGGCAGAACAGAGACAGAGGCCGCGGGGCGCGTCTATGGCTTTGTGAGGATGTAGTCCCGTGGGTCTGGGCAGAGGGGATTCAGGGCAGAGGTGGGGGTGCTGTGAAGGGAGAGGCAGCAGGAAAGACAGGCTGAGATCCACCAGCTTGTGAAAAGCTTGGACTTCACGCTGGGGCAGTGCAGTCACAGTAGGGCAGGACCTTCCGCCACTGAGGCACCTTCAGATGCCGGGGACCCGACCCTGATCCATGTCCTGGCTTCTGCCTGGAGGCACAGGAGCTCCATGTCCACGCCCCGGGTGTCCGTGCAGACACTCCCACTGCTCCCCTGGAAGAGGAGGCAAGCGGCCTTGGTGCTGGGTCACGGCCTCATACCCCAGCTGTGGCTCTTTCTCACACACACCCACGTCCACACTGCCTGCCTTCTGGAAGCTTCCNGACACTCCCACTGCTCCCCTGGAAGAGGAGGCAAGCGGCCTTGGTGCTGGGTCACGGCCTCATACCCCAGCTGTGGCTCTTTCTCACACACACCCACGTCCACACTGCCTGCCTTCGGGAAGCTTCCTCTTTTCTTCTGCTCCCTGTGTCTCTGGGGTACGGGCGCCAGGAAAAGGTCTCTCTCCTGCAAGGGGCTCTGCCACTCTCCAAGGAGTAAAACCAAATGATTTTTCTACAGTAGCTCTAGGTGGCTGCTGTAAAGTTGGCTCGGTGGGAAAGAATCCGCCTGTAACACAGGAGACGCGGGTTCAGTCTCTAAATCAGGAAGATCCCTTGAAGAAGTGAAGTGAAGTGAAAGTTCTTCAGTCGTGTCCAACTCTTTGTGACCCCGTGGACTCTACAGTCCATGGAATTCTCCAGGCCAGACTACTGGAGTGGGTAGCCGTTCCCTTCTCCAGGGGATCTTCCCAACCCAGGGATCAAACCCACGTCTCCCACATTGCAGGTGGATTTTTTACCAGCTGAGCCACCAGGGAAGCCCACCTGGAGAAGGAAATGGCAACCAGCTCCTGTATTCTTGACTGAGAACTCCCATGGACAGAGGAGCCTGGCAGGCTATTGTCCTTGGGGGCTGCAAAGAGTTGGACACTGCTTAGCAACTGAACATGCATGCACACAGGCTCTACTGGGATAATAAACCTGGACGGGGTGGGGTGACGTTAGGGGGTAGTGAGAGCCATTTGGCTCTGTTTTCTTGTGTTTCTCCTCAATCGTCTCAGTTCAGTTCAGTTCAGTCGCTCAGTCATGTCTGACTCTTGGCGACTCCACGGACTGCAGCACGCCAGGCTTCCCTGTCCATCACCAGCTCCTGGAGCTTACTCGAACTCATGTCCATTGAGTCGCTGATGCCATCCAACCATCTCATCCTCTGTCCTCCCCTTCTCCTTCCACCTCCAATCTTTCCCAGCATCAGGGTCTTTTCCAATGAGTCAGTTCTTCACATCAGGTGGCCAAAGTACTGCAGTTTCAGCTTCAGCATCAGTCCTTCCAATGAATATTCAGGACTGATTTCCTTTAGGATGGACTGGTTGGATCTCCTTGCAGTCCAAGNACTGGAGCTTCAGCTTCAGCATCAGTCCTTCCAATGAACACCCAGGACTGATCTCCTTTAGGATGGACTGGTTGGATATCCTTGCAGTCCAAGGGACTCTCAAGAGTCTTCTCCAACACCACAGTTTAAAAACATCTATTCTTCGGTGCTCAGCTTTCTTCACAGTCCAACTCTCACATCCATACATGACCACTGGAAAAACTATAGTCTTGACTAGACAGACCTTTGTTGGCAAAGTAATGTCTCTGCTTTTGAATATGCTATCTAGGTTGGTCATAACTTTTCTTCCAAGGAGCAAGCACCTTTTAATTTCACGGCTGCAATCATCATCTGCAGTGATTTTGGAGCCCAAGAAAATAAACTCTCACTGTTTCCATTGTTTCCCCATCTATTTGCCTTGAAGTGATGGGACCGGACGCCATGATTTTAGTTTCCTGAATGTTGAGTTTTAAACCAACTTTTTCACTCTGTTCTTTCACTTTCATCAAGAGGCTTTTTAGTTCTTCTTCACTTTCTGCCATAAGGGTGGTGTCATCTGCATATCTGAGATTATTGATATTTCTCCCGGCAATCTTGATTCCAGCTTGTGCTTCATCCAGCCCAGCATTTCACATGATGTACTCTGCATATAAGTTAAATAAGCAGGGGGACAATATACAGCCTTGACGTATTCCTTTTCCTATTTGGAACCAGTCTGTTGTTCCATGTCCAGTTCTAAGTGTTGCTTCTTGACCTGCATACAGGTTTCTCAGGAGGCAGGTCAGGTGGTCTGGTATTCCCATCTCTTTAAGAATTTTCCACGGTGTGTTGTGATCCACACAGTCACAGGGTTTGGCATAGTTAATAAAGCAGAAGTAGATGTTTTTCTGGAATTCTCTTGCTTTTTCGATAATCCAACAAATGTTGGCCTTTTGATCTCTGGTTCCTCTGCCTTTTCTAAATCCAGCTTGAACATCTGGAAGTTCACAGTTCATACACTGTTGAAGCCTGGCTTGGAGAATTTTGAGCATTACTTTGCTAGTGTGTGAGATGAGTGCAATTGTGTGGTAGTTTGAACATTCTTTGCCATTGCCTTTCTTTGGGATTGGAATGAAAAATAATTTTCTTGAGGAGATCTCTAGTCTTTTCCATTCTATTGTTTTCCTCTATTTCTTTGCATTGATCACTGAGGAAGGCTTTCTTATCTCTCCTTGCTATTCTTTGGAACTCTGCATTCAAATTGGTATATCTTTCCTCTTCTCCTTTGCCTTTAGCTTCTCTTCTTTTCTCAGCTGTTTGTAAGGTCCTCTATCATCTAGGACCTTGGAAAGTCAGAGGGGTGATTTGCCTCACACCCAACACTAGCATCTTGGCAGCCAGTAATAAGCCCAGTGTTCCACATGGGAGCAAAGTGTCACTTGGGAAAACTGAGGCTTCTGTTGGCATTGCAGGAGTGGTTTTACCTGCCTGGACCCATGGGCCTCTCAGCAAATAAGTACCTACTCTGTGCTGGTCCAGGAGCACAGCAGGGAAGAAGACAGACTGGGTACTTCCTCCCTTGGACCTAAATATTCTAGCAGGAGGAGAGAGATGATGAGCACCCAGAGAAGATAGTTTCAGATAATAGTGAACACGAAGAGGTAAGACAATGCGGCATGGAGTGATGCTGGCAGGGGTGCGTGACTTCAGCCAGTAGTTCGTGTTTACACTGCAGCCTGAGTGAGAAGAAGACGCCATTCTTTGGAGAATGGAGGCAAGGACATCCCAGGCCGAGAGAAGAGGAACTTTGCAAGTGCAAAGGCCTGGAGGTAGAAGCAAGCTTGTTGTGTTCAAGAAACGTGAAGAAGGCAGAATGAGTCATCGAGAGAGTGACAGGAGAAAAGGTTGGTGACAGAGGCTAGGGCCATGTCATCAAGAATCTTGCAGGCTGTGGCAACAAGTTTCAGTTAGATATGATGGGAAACCCTTTCAGGTGTTAAGCAAGGGGAGTGACATGTGAATTTCTTTTACTCATTTATGCATCTGTGCTGGGTCTTAGTTCCAGCTCTTGGGAATCTTCCATCTCCCTTGCAGCACGTGGGATCTTTAGTTGCAGTATTTCAAACTCTTAGTTGGGGCATGTGGGATCTAGTTCCCTGATCAGGGATTGAATCCACGCCCCCCTGCATTGGGAGAGCAGAGTCTTAGCCATTGGACCCCCTAGAGAAGTCTCTGTGATTTGTTTTTGAAAAGACCTTTTTTAATAGCCAAAAAAGAGAAATAACCCAGATTTCTATTGATGAGTGGATAAACAAAAGGTGGTATAGCCAAACAATGGGTATTATTCAGCAATTAAAAGGAGTGAAGCGCTGATGTGTGTTACAGCGTGAACAAAGCTCAGAAGCATTATATTGAACGAAAGAAGCCAGACACGGAGACCACATACTGTATGAGTCCATTTATATGAAATGTCCAGAATGGGCAGATCTACGGAGACATAAAGTACATTAGTGGTTGCCTGGGGCGGGAGTGGGGGATGGGGAGGAGAAAGGATGTGCTAATGGATACAGCGTTCTTTTTTGGGGGTATTGAATGTTCTAAAATTAGATTGTGGTGATGC
Organism: Kobus ellipsiprymnus; assembly: GCA_006410655.1. Taxonomy (NCBI): domain Eukaryota; kingdom Metazoa; phylum Chordata; class Mammalia; order Artiodactyla; family Bovidae; genus Kobus; species Kobus ellipsiprymnus. The sequence goes on from SJYR01001322.1 coordinate 30,418, forward strand.
TTGTACAACTCTGTGAATATACTAAGAAACATGAATGGTATGCTCTAAGTGGATGAATTTTATGGCATATGAATTAGAATTCAATAAAGTGTTTTCTGGGTAGAGAAGAGTCTGAGGAGAGCAGGAGCGGAAGGAGGGAGCGAGGAGGCTCATTTAGTCCCCTTGCTGGGCTGGTGAGGAGCTGGAAAGAGGTGGGAAGACGCAGTCAGCCATGTGGTGGTGGAGACAGGGCTTGCTGATGGCTTAGGGGAGGGTGGTGAGACCAAAGACAAGCATCGATTAGGGCTTGAGCTCGGGTGAAGAAGGAAACAGAACAGGCTCTATCTTGAAAGCAGGACTCCATCTTGGACCGGACTGTGGACTTTGAGTTATATGCCCAGTATCTATGGAAACAACAGACCAACTGGAAAACCAGGCCCCTGGAAGGAAGAGCCCCAGGGCTCATACCTAGACTCTCCTTGCCTAGAGTGAAAGTGAAGTCGCTCAGTCGTGTCCGACTCTTTGTGACCCCATGGACTGTAGCCCACCAATCTCCTCCACCCGTGGGATTCTCCAGGCAAGAATACTGGAGTGGGTTGCCATTTCCTTCTCCAGGGGATCTTCCTGACCCAGGGATCGAACCCAGGTCTCCCGCATGGCGGGCAGAAGCTTTAACCTCTGAGCCACCAGGGAAGCCCCAAAGAAAGAAGCCCAAAAGCCTCGCCTAAAAGAATACCCTAATTATCTGTGTAACTGAATAGAATCGTACATGCCATTATGCTTATTGGGTATGACCACAGGCCTATTGATAATTGTCCACTGTTAACTACCTAGGCTTAAGGCACATGAATCACGGGTTAACTTTGTATCTTTCTTTTTCCTTTGTTCAGACTAGTTTATGGGAATCTTGTACACTTAGGGTATATAGGTTTTCACAAAAACTGGTCGGGGTCCTTGGCTAAGAGGAGACTCTGCCTTGCATCCACCGGTGTAGTGAACTGCACTCCATTATCTGCATTGTCCTGAATGAGTTTGTTTCCCGGAACGTGTGGCTACAACAAGGGTAGATGGTAAGGCCATTTCTGGAAGTCTGAGAGGCCCAGGCTGAGGGCAGCTGGGTTAGGTCTGCTGTGTGGAGATGCCCCGAGCTGCCAGAGAGGCCGTGGGTGTGGGAGTCTGGAGCTGTGAGCTACTGGACTGCAGACTTGGGAGTCGCCAGCCTCCAGATGACATCTAAAGCCCCCAGATTCAGCGAGATCTCTAAGGAGAGTGAAGAGGCCTTCAGCCTGTGTGGCCGCAGCAGCTGAACGTGGTCCCAGACGTGGCCGAGCCTTGGAGTCTGAGTGGCTTTGGCTGGATTCACAGGCATGGGGCTGGGGCTATGATTAGCCAGAAAATAGATTAATTGGAGGGGTCACAACAGCCTTTGGCTAGACTCTCAGACTGTCCAGGCAGAGAGATTGGTTTCCTGGGGTCAGGAGGGCCCACACAGACTGCTTTATTCTCAGCAGCATTAGCCTGGCTGCCACCAGCGTGGCCTGGGGCCTCTGAACAGAGACCAGGCCCCACCCCTACCCTCACTAGTCTGAGGAAGTGGGGAGCTTTTCCCCAAGGGCACCTGTGACTCTGAGGCACAGTCGGGGTTGGGAATCACTGGGCTGGCGAGAGCACCACCGAGTTTTCCTGTGTGGGGTTTCTGGAGCGCTAAGCATTGAATGCCAAATCCAGAAGAATTTTCCTTTTTATAAAACCACCCTCCCCTCACTGCTGTTGCTCATTCAGGACTGGAAGCTGAGTTTCAAATGCAGAAACAGCGATCTTTCAAACAAGCCACAAAAAACAGTGAATCTGACATTTAGGGGCCTTTAGACAGGGTTAGGCTCAGGAAGAGGTGTGGAGTTAAGAGCCCCACGTTCTGCCTCTCACATCTGTTTTGAACTGTGGCCAAGGAGAGGGCAGAGATTGGGATCAACCTCCTGGTTTGCCCAGGACTGAGGGCTACCCGGTATGAAAAGCTGCAAAGGCTGGGGTGGGCTGCGATGAGCCAGCCACCCTACAAGAGAGGGACATGTCTCAGGTGCCTCCAGGGTGTTTTATTTCATAAGCTCTGATCTTAGTTGTGTGCTTCAGAGGTTTGAGCCACAAAGGATTGAAAAGGGCTTTGTGACAGCCAGACAAAAAAGCATGAAGGTCCTTCTTATATAGGAGATAAGTCGTTATAGGTTGTCTCGTATCAATTGAGACAGAGGAAAACTCAGTGGAGTTTTTATAATTCAAAGACCAAGAAGGGAATTAAATTTTGTGCTGAAATTAGTGGTGGAGGAGGTCAGCAGAGGATTCACTCTGGAGAGGGCAGGTATTGATAGGAAGCAGCAGAAAGATTTTCTGGGGGCTGGAAATGTGTCTTGATGAGGGAGGTTGTTTAAGGTCTGTGTGTGTGTATACAGGTCAACATTTCTTCAGCTGTATGTTTAAGATTACTGTCCTTTACATTTGTTGCTGAATCTGCATTAAACCTAAGTTTGTTTTTTTTTAAGTAAATATTTCTATGACATTAGGCACCTTCAGTTTTCAACTGTCTTTCACTCTATTTTTAGTTCAGAGCAGGGCTGAATATAAAATAAGAAAACCCCCTTCCAGTCTTTTAAAGAAAAGTTTCATTTAAAACCTCATGGAGAAAGAGGACTAATTAAAAACATGGGAAAAGGAAAGTAGATGAAGGGAGGACATAGGGTTGGAGGGGGAGAAAGCGGGGGATTTCCTTAAGGGCAGGTTGAGCTCGGAGACAAAGATGAAAGGGAGGAGGAGGCGGACAGTCTCGAAGGAGATTGGAGGTAATGGAATTGTTCCTCAACAGGAGGGATCCCGGAGAGACTTAACAGAGATGGAGGCAGGATCTCAGACAGCAGGTCTGATGTTTACCTGGGGGGCTGGCACAGGGCACCCTTACGGGGAGCCCTTAAAGCCATGGTGGGCAGCAGCTGTCAGGGCAGGCCCCTTGGCCAGCGGGTGAGCCTTGGGCAGGTAAAGTGGATTGTAGGTGAGGAGCCATGTACCGGAGGGAAAGCCCTGGAAAGGTGCAGAGTCAAGACCCTCCAGGAGGTGCCAGGCAGACCACAGGGCAGAAAGGGAGTGGGTGCTCCGGGCATGTAGGTGGAATCCAGGCCTGCGGGGGACGCTTCTGAAAGGCCGTCGTCTCCTGGTTAGCATTCCCCACGAGGGGAGGGCGTGAAGGTGGACAGAGTACTGTGTCTGAGACCTGGAACTCACTGACCTCCTGCCTGCCACAAATTCAGAAGGTTCCAAAGGGAAAAGGGAGAAAGACCCTGGGCCCCACAAACAGCCTGGATTCTGCATATACAAGGGAAGGAGAAGGGCCGTGGTTGAAGGCAACTTCTATTTTTAAAAAAACCCAGCTGGGCTTGTTGAAAGGGGTACAGGGGAGGAGAACAGAGGGGAGTGGAAGCTGCCGGAACAAAGGTCAAATGAGAGCTGGAGTGGCTTGAAGTCTCCCCGGCGAGACCAGAGGAACCCAGAGACCGAGGACTGGCCGTGGAACACCCGGCAGAGGGCGCTGGGCTCTCTCTGCACTCCTAGGGGCACTGGTTCCAGAAGCTTCTGCTTAGGAACCCAAGAAAGGTTTTCCACTGAGACTGATGTAAGGAGAGAAAGAAAAAGAATTCTTAGGCATCTCCACTCAGAAGGGAGAGGAAACTTTCAAAAATGTAAAGGAGGTCATCTCAGGCCCCAGCTTAAAACCCCACCTAGCTTCTTGCTGCTCTCAGATGAAGAGCAAACCCCGCCCAGTTCTGGAGGCCCTGCAGATTGGAGCGCGGTCAGTCCGACCTCTTCCAGCCGGTAGGACCGCGCCTCCCCCTGGCTTGCTGCCTTCCTGCCCCTCAGACAGACCAGAACTTCCTCCGCTGAGCCTTGGCTCCGGGGACTGGCTGTCCCCTCTGCCTGCGACGCTCCGTCACACGTGTCAGCTCCGCGGGGAGCCCCTGGCCGCGCCCGTTGCTCTCACATGTCCCCTGACTGTGGTCTCTCCGCCTGCACTCAGCTTACAGATGTATCTGAGGTTTGGCCGCTAGCCTGGAAGTCCCGTGGGAGCAGCCACCTGCCCTTCGTGTTCTCAGCTGCAGTTCTAGCACCTCGCTCTTCGGGCAGCAGAGATGGCTAATGGCTACTTGTTGAATTACAAAAGCCTGGAGGATTCCGGAACCCAGGCCAGGGCAGAAGCCATGAGCCCCATAGCCCAACCTCCAGAACTTACTGGGTGGGAGAAAGCACGGTCAGCCTGGTTGGGGATGGATCTGGAGCATCACTTTCAGGGATAATGGCCAGAGGGGGTGGAGTTTGCTTGTTGATGCTAACCTCCAGCTGGTGCTGGGATTCTTCACGTCCTGTTGAGTCTGACCCCAGAAAAGCAAGATGTTCCAGAAATTTGGGGTCAGATTAGGTCAACATTGGGGGTGGTGACAGGGATGTACGAGATGGCTCAAGAGGCAGCTGGGGCAGTAGGAACCCTAACATCCAAGAGACCCTGACATCTAAGGAAAACAATTGAGAGCAGAGTTTTTATTCTGGTCAAGACTGAGCAGAACAGAAAAATGGAGAAGGAGGAGTCTGGACTTTGATTTGTTTGGATTTCAGTCCTCATCATAAAGGAGGTTTCATTGTGAATTTTATTTATTTTTTGAGGAGAGACTTCATTGTTTGGAGGGTGTTCGCATTGTTCAAAATGGGGGCACTTCTTATTTGGTTTACGGCAGGACCTGTGATGAGCACACACAGGGTTGAGGCGGGAATGATATGGAGTGGAGACAGGCCAGGCATGGGTTTTACTCTGGGGTGTGGGGTGGCCTTGGGGATCAGTCAGCATTGGTTCTCCCACATCTACCTGCGCCAGGGTCACCTGAGGGCTTGTTACAAAGACTGCTGGCACCCCCAGAGCTGCTGGTTGTCTGTCTGGGGGTGCCTGAGAACTTGCCTTTCTAATGAGCTCCCGGGTGCTGCTGGTGCCTGGGGCCCGGTTCCACACTCTGGGAGTGTGACCTAAGGATGCTTCAGCTCTGAATCATTCTGTGGCATGGTTCTCCCACATCTACCTGCGCCAGGGTCACCTGAGGGCTTGTTACAAAGACTGCTGGCACCCCCAGAGCTGCTGATTCAGTCTGTCTGGGGGGTGCCTGAGAACTTGCCTTTCTAACAAGCTCCCGTGTGCTGCTGGTGCCTGGGGCCCGGTTCCACACTCTGGGAGTGTGACCTAAGGATGCTTCAGCTCTGAATCATTCTGTGGCCCAACACAAAACCCCCTTTTCAGGTCTCAGGGGAGCTCCCGAAGGAACAGTGACTGGGGGCCAGGGGATCCCAATGGGGTCGGGACCATCTGGGTGTGCTCCCAGCCCCACCGCCAGGGAGACAGCCAACCCCTAATGACTGCAAGATTGGCCAAGAAATCCTAAACCCAACACAAACCCCCCTTTTCAGGTCTCAGGGGAGCTCCCGAAGGAACAGTGACTGGGGGCCAGGGGATCCCAATGGGGTCGGGACCATCTGGGTGTGCTCCCAGCCCCACCGCCAGGGAGACAGCCAACCCCTAATGACTGCAAGATTGGCCAAGAAATCCTAAGGCTTAGGAGAGGGAAGTCAACGGGTGCGTTTGTGTGTGCACATGAGTGTATATTTGTGTGCTTGTACATGTGTGTGTGTGCACACAGAAGTGTGCATATATGTGTGTGTGTGCACGTGCATGTATGTGAGTGTGTGTGTGAAACCTTTTCCTCAGCATGCTCTCATCTCAGCCCCCAGACTGGAGAGTGATAAACAGGTCTGGCCTGTCTCCTCACTCTCTCTGTTGGGACAAGGGCTGGGCTGATCGAGTCGGTTTTCTCCTGTGTAAATAACTGCCGGCCTTGCCTCCCTACCAAGGAGGGATTCAAGGTCTCCAGGAAGAGGAAAGACAAATAGGATCTCAAACACCTTCCAAAGCAGAGACGCCTCTCCGCCAGCATCCTGGACAAGCTCTCAGCCTCTTCCTCCGGCTGGCCACTCCAGCCCGAGCATCCTTCACAAACTCACTGGGCCTTGGAAGCCTGTGGACAACCTACAAATCTTCATCCCAATTTCCCAGTTTTCGCAGATTCAGGGCTAACGGCAATATGCTTGCTCCACGCGAAAAGCAGAAAATGTTCAGATGTATCGCTTGGAGAGTGTGGACTGTCTCTTGGGCCTGTTTGACGCAGTTTCCTCCAAGTTTCATAGCACTTTGTTAAAAGAATTTTTGACAGTAGTGTTTGCCTCACATTTATTCAAGGTTTATAGTTTACGAAGAGTGTTCACGTAATAATGAGACAATTTCCCAGTTTTCGCAGATTCAGGGCTAACGGCAATATGCTTGCTCCATGCGAAAAGCAGAAAATGTTCAGATGTATTGCTTGGAGAGTGTGGACTGTCTCTTGGGCCTGCTTGATGCAGTTTCCTCCAAGTTTCATAGCACTTTGTTAAAAGAAGAATTTTTGACAGTAGTGTTTGCCTCACATTTATTCAAGGTTTATAGTTTACGAAGAGTGTTCACGTAATAATGAGACTCACTATAGGTATTGAGCTCCTACACCGGGGAACTCAGTTAACCCCACAGATGGAAAAGCAGAGGCCCAGAGAGGTTAAGGGGCTTGCCTAAGGTCACACAGCCCAGGAAAAGGACAGGGTGGAACTGAACCCAGGTCCATTTGGTTTCAGCCTGTGTTCCTCCTCTCCTTTGTCCTTCTTATCTTCAGCCTGACTGAATGCATTCCAATCCACAGAAAAACTGAGTGAGAAAAAAACACAAAACAAAGCAAAAACCAGAGGCTTTTGCAGAAAACAGAGGCTGGAATGCATATAAAAATAAACGCGTACGTTCAAGGGAAACCTCGGGTCCCCAAACAATGTTTCGCCTAAGATTCTTTCTATAAAAAGAATTTTTGACAGTAGTGTTTGCCTCACATTTATTCAAGGTTTATAGTTTACGAAGAGTGTTCACGTAATAATGAGACTCACTATAGGTATTGAGCTCCTACACCGGGGAACTCAGTTAACCCCACAGATGGAAAAGCAGAGGCCCAGAGAGGTTAAGGGGCTTGCCTAAGGTCACACAGCCCAGGAAAAGGACAGGGTGGAACTGAACCCAGGTCCATTTGGTTTCAGCCTGTGTTCCTCCTCTCCTTTGTCCTTCTAATCTTCAGCTTGACTGAATGCATTCCAATCCACAGAAAAAGTGAGTGAGAAAAAAACACAAAACAAAGCAAAAACCAGAGGCTTTTGCAGAAAACAGAGGCTGGAATGCATATAAAAATAAACGCGTACGTTCAAGGGAACCCTCGGGTCCCCAAACAATGTTTCGCCTAAGATTCTTTCTATAACGATGCAGGTGGTAGAGGGTCCAGTGGGGCAGGTCGTCAGCGGGCAGAGGACTGACTTTCTAAGTTTTTGGACTGCACTGTCCAAACAGTGACCAGGAACCACTCATAGCTATTTAAATTTAATTAAAATGAAGTGAAAATTTTAGTTCTTCAGTCGCACTTGCCACCTTTTAAGAGCTCAAGATCTAGAACATTTCCGTCATCACAGAAAGTTCTACTGTATAGCATTGTTCTAAGCCCCCGTCGAGCCTGCTCCTGTCTTACTCTGACTGTCCTGGAGGAGGGGAGACACAGTGCAGGGACAGACACCTATTCTAAGGCAGGTTCCTTTGTAGTCAAGGTACCTATAGTTGCCATCCCAACACCCAGGTCCCTCTACTTTACTCTGGAGAGGAGACAACACAAGGGAAGCAGACAAAAGGCAAAAACCGAAGGAGCGGCCGTTAACTGCTACTCAAGTGTGGCCCAAGGACTGGCAGCTTCAGCATCTCCTGGGAGCTCGTTAGAAACGCTCCATGCCAGACTGTCTGAATAAGAACCTGTGTTTTAACAAGACCCCCAGGTGATTCAGGTGCACATTTAAATTTGAGAAGCTGTGACTTAAGAGACAGGCTGAGCAGGATCAAAATATTGTGCCAAATATAGGAAACCAATCAGATATTTTTAGACACACAAAAAAATAGCATCAGCACCCTGTTTCCCCAGTAGTGTGTGATTAACCATGAGTCACAGAGGGCTGAGCATCTCTGCACCACGTGATTAATCAGCATATTTCCTAGGTTAGGCCCCTCGGGAGGAGCTGGAGGGAGCTGGCCCATTTCCCATCCCTAGCACCTTCTTAGACCAAGATGAGGTCACCTCTCCAAAGCAAAGAGAAGAGAGCTAAGACTCACATCCTGGGTCTCAGGGATGCTGCCTTTATATCAGATTTTCTATTTTTGCCTTTTCTTTCCTATGCATCTGGCTTTGAACTTTGTAAATTACCAAAGACACAATGCACTGTATAAAGTCAGCCCGAACAAACACACAGTCCTTTAAAGGGAAGCACCTGGCAAAGGACTGTGTCCCCCCTTCCCGGGGGCGTGATGCCCCGCAGGCCCCAGTGCCTGGAGCCAGGTGCTAATGGAGCTTTCTGGGAAGGAACCAGCAACAAACCGATCCATGAAGAAAACAGGTGGAAGAGGTGGTTCCATCCACCATGAGGGCAAAGATGAGGCTTAAAATGAGCTTGGCAGCACACTGCCCGCCTCCCCGCCACCCCCCGAGCTGGGGACGGAGAGGTCTGCTTCAGGAGCGGTTCCAGAGCTCGGATTCTTCCTTCACTGCAGATGACTCGCCCTTATATTCCCTTCTCGCAGCCTACCTTGGGTCTTACTTATTTTTATCCCTAGAATGGAGTTAAGTTGCCAAAAGGATGATATTTCTCCACCTGCAAGGGCCCTCCTGGAGGATGAATTTTAAAATATTCATTTTTACAACTTGCTCCCAGCGATAATGCAGAAGACAAGAATGCTGTGGGGAGGAGAGGGGGACAGTGACATGGGCCCAGCGGGGAAGCCTGGGGCCTTGGGGAACTGCTAAGTAGCTCTGCCATGAGAGACACCCCAGGAATTGACTCCAAGGGGTTGGACCGGGAAAAAGGGGAAGGGGCCAGTGTGCTTTTGTAACTCTCTTTATAATGCTGAGAAGAATCAAAGCCATAACTAAGAACAGTTCTGCTGTTTTTGCCTTGTCAGCAGACAGATGTGTCGTTTTGGTAGCAAACCTCATCTTTTCCCCAGGGAACAGCCCGTTGCCCATTGCACGGGGTCATGGTGGGTCTCTCGGTCAAGATGCCTTGCCCTCCCCTGGGCTGGGGGCACGTGATCCAGGCCAGGCTCTTTGGAAGCTCGCTTCCTTGAAGGGACACACAGTAGAATCTGGAGCCAATATTGGGGTTCACCCATCCTGGTGGTGGTGCCTGGGGAGGCTGCCCCCTGATTCTTGCAACCTGGACCCCTGGCAATATCTTCTTTCCTGTCCTTCTTGAGGTCTGGCTGTTCTCTCCTGAGCCACTCCGAGGCATTCTAGTGCTGTATTGTTATTATTCATTTGTTTTGCTTAAGTTAGAAAGAGTTGGTTTCTATTATTTGTAGCTAAGAATCAGCACTGACACAAACCCAAATGCCCAGCAATCGGGGCTTAAAAGCATGATACAGCCCACGATGGAGTACTACACACCAGGTACAGCAGTGAGACACAGGCACAGAAAAGATGTTTACAACATATAGTTTAGTGCAGAGCAGATTCTAATAAAACAGGATGCCATCGTATGATCCAATGCTTGCAAAATACACTCTGTACCATCATAGAAAAAGGTCTGGAAAAAAATACAACAGTATTTATTCTGGTGCTGACGTATTCAGTATTTCCCTGATGCTGGGAAAGACTGACAGCAAAAAGAAGGGGGCAGCAGAGGATGAGATGATTTGATAGCGTCACTGACTCAATGGACGTGAATTCGAGCAAACACCAGGGGATAGTGGAGGACAGGGGAGCCGGGCGTGCTGCAGTCCATGGGGTCTCAAAGTTACATGACTTAGTAACTGAACGACAACATTTATTCTGGAGGGTAGGAAGGAAAATGATTTCTCTTTCAGCTTACCATAAAGATATTCCTAACCGTTCTATAATATTTGCATAATGACTCTTCTGTTTTGCTTTTAAAAAAATGGGCCCAAGCAGGTGACACTTTCTTGGTGCCTGTCAGGAGTGATTTGCTGGGTTCAGGCAGCAACTTATTTACCAAATGCCAGGGCTCCTGCTGCAGCCACAGCTTCCTTGTAGCTCTGACTACTGTTAAGAAGATGCTGGAAAAGTCTGTCTCCACAACAGGAAGCAGCATCTCCCACAGCCTCAGGGCACCAGCCACATTCTGCTGATGAGAACCTTATAAGGTGGAGGGTCCACTGTCTGCTTGGTGGAAAAGAGAGGTTCAGAAAGACAGGAGACCTGCCCAGGTCCCCCCAGTGGGGGTTTAAAGCCAAGTCACCTGGCCCAGGGCCTCAGCATCCCAGGGTGCTACTCAAGTTCATTAACAGCCAGAATGAAGTGGCTGAGCCTGGAGACGGACTCTCTCCTGTGAAGTCAGCTGTGTGGACACGCTGCCGAGGGGTGAGGGTGAGTGAGGAGATACTCTCCCCAAGCTGCTGGGGCCTGAACGCTTTGTCCTGCAGAATGGTGGCCTCCCAGGGGTGGGCAGTCAGGGGGAGAGCAGATTTGTGGGATACTCTCCCCTTCCAGGTCTCAGCTTGAAGGTCATCTGCTCACAGAGGCTCTCCCTGACCGCTCCTCTAAGGTAGGTCTCAGCCTGCTTGTCTCCTTTGGAGCCTTTCATGGAACTTTCGCAGCCATTCTGCTCTGTGGTCTGTCTCCCTGCTGCTCCCTGAGGGAGAGGCTTCTGACTGTTCCACTGTGTCCCTGTGTCTGGCCCCCTGCAGACACTCAGCAAGTAGCTGCAGAATGATGGAATAAATGAAGGCTGGATGGGGGTGGTGAGCAAACCATAGGGGCTGGTCTCACCTCTGCCTTCACTGGCTGAGTGACCTCAGGCATGTTGCTGCCCCTCTCTGGGTCTCTTCCAAGCCGTGATGTTTAACTTCATGTATAAATATCCAACTTCATTGAAAAGGTTGGCCTCACCCTTGCTGAATATCTTAGGACCGATGTAAGGGAAGGTAATAGAAGTTGGCATCTTTACCAAATTATACCTTAAATCAACGGCTGGTTGACTTTTCTTTCTGATGTTAACATTGAGGTGGTTTCCCCAGGAGTCACTGATGTGCAATGAACCCAATTGTATTTCTTATTCAATAAACTTTTATTGTAACTTTACAGATTTTTCCATTACAGTAATGAAAACAGCACTAGTGATTCATAACTGGACCAAATCAAAGGGGAACTCTTCCTCAAATTATAAGGTAAATGACACATAATTGAACATATAGTAAATGATGGGCAAAAGGAATTCAAAATATAGAAGATGGGGTCACGATTTTGTGTGTGTGTGTGTGTGTGTGTGTGTGTGTGTGTGTGAGTGCAAACACTTTAAGGGTTAGTTTATCAGGATGATAGCATTTTTGAAAGCACATGATTTTGAAAACTATATTTATAATCTGTGATAAAACTCAACTGTAGAGAAAAGGCAAAATCAAGCAAAACTCAATAAACTGCCAAAACAAAAGGAAGTGAATCAAATCCACGAGGCTGCAACGCAAACCTCCGGTGCTTTGGCCCTGGAACGGCAAGAGAGCAGGTTTCACAGAAATTCTCTGTGGAAAGGAATGTCTGGGCCTGGTGTGACATCTCCGCGTCTCCAAGTCCTGTCTCCTCACAGAGGAAAAGAAGTTGCTTGTCCAACACATTGGCTGGGTCTGCGGGCAGGAGCCTACGTTCCCAATCAATTTGAGAACAACCCCCAAATCCAGAAGAGGTGACCCGGGAACGGCAGGGATCCAGGTGGGCGTCAGCCCCCGCCCCAGCCAGAGCTGTCCAGGTGGTTCACGGGGAGCGGGTGGGCCTCCGTGTTGAACACCCAGTCTTCCAGGGAGAGCATGTCATCTTCAGAGAACAGAAGATAGAGATACCTGTGCCCAGCGGGAGGGAGCAAGACAGCCTGTCAGTGCCCTGGGGAAGGGGGATCTGCTGGGAACAGAGCTCAGAGCTCAGGGTGGGGGGCCTCCAGGACAGGCCTGTGCCCAAGGGGGCAGGGAGGTCGCAGACCCTGAATCTGTCCAGAGGGCCCATCCCTGGGAAGGAGCTGTGGACGCCGGGGGGCACATGGGGCTTTAGGCCCGATGGAGCTGCTTCATCCTGCTTCTGTACCTCCCCCAAACCAGCTTCCCCTAATGGAAGGGGCAGACCATTCCCATCCATCCCGAAGGGACCTGCTTTAGGACACCGCAAGGAAATGGAGGCCAATTTCCACCCCGGAAAGGAGAGGATGGCGCAGCGTCTGAACTGCTGTGGTGACAGTACCGGCGCCGTTATGGTGATTACTCTGCCCGTTTTACACAGGACTTAAGTAACAGGCTGAAGCAGCTCACTTCTCACACAGCTAATGCTCAGGTGCGTGGAGTCTGGCCCACCTCACTGCGTGGAGAAACTGGCCTGGCCCGGGGGCCCCGCCCGGAGTGCGATAACCTCCTGGTTCCCAAGCCCCCATCCCTCTCGGGCGCCCTCCTGGGGCGGCAGAGCCTGACTGATGGTGATGGTGGAGCCTGCTCCTCCCGCCTGCTCCCCTGCCTCCCCAAGAAAAGACGGAGCTGCCTTCCAGAAAGAACACCGGCCAAGCCCCCAACTCACTTTAGCGTCTCCGCCAGAAAGAACGTCTGCTGCCTGTTGTCGTGGTTGGGAACCTTACTGTATACATCCTGGATCCCGGAGAACCCAGCTTCCGTCCGACAGTATTTCTCCAAGGCCTGAAGGAATGGAAGGCAGACTTAATGTGGGGAGAGGAGAGGTCTCCCCAAGCCCCACGCCTGTCCAGCTCTTTAACAGGCACGCGTGCCCCCCCCACCGCCCTCCCCACTTCGGCTGGAGACGCCAGCGTTTACGGGAGCAGCAGGCCAAGCTCCTCTCTCAGCGTTCAGCCACCCTGCGCGAGCAGGCTCCCTGGGCCCTGCCTGAGCTCTTCACCTGGTGGGAACTCACAGGAACTAGACTGGCCTGACAGACTCCCTCACAGTGGCGGACAGAGGGCAGGGAAGGGGCGGGTGATGTTCCTGGCCTGCAGTGTGGGGACTGGACTTGGCTCGCCCCAGGGATTCCCTGTAGAGATGTGGTCCTTGGGCCAGAGGCTGTGTCTGCCTTCTGCACAGAAATGCAATTTTTACCCACTTAGCATCTATGGGTGGGGCCCAGGGGGACAAAACAAGTGGCCTTCAATGGTCAAGAACTAGTGTTCTCAGAAAAGGAGGGGGACTCTGGCCAGTGCAGCGTGTCCGTGAGTCTGAGGAGGCCCCGGCCCCTGGCAGAACATGTGCTCTGGGTGGTCTGGGTCCCCAGGGCAGTGGGCCAGGGCAGAACGATAGCGGAGCTCTGCATCCATCTGGGAATCTTCTGGAGTCCCCATCCCTGCCTCTGACACCTGCCCCAAAGAGGGGAAGGGTTGGAGGAGCAGAACCCAGAGAGGGGGCAGCCTGGGGCCGGGCTGGTTTGGGGAGAGGAGGCAGGTGAGCTGGAGGCTGCTCCCGCTTGAGAGGAGCGATCGACAGCCCCCATCCAGGCTTCAGGGTCAGAAGGCGGTGACCCTGTGGGTGCCGGGCCGCCTCTGGCTGCCGCCCTGCGTTTGCCCCTCCAGGTCTGCTGACACTGCCAGGCACTCAGCCCTCTTCACAAGCTCCGGGCCTGCTTCTGCCCGGCTGGTGACTCTTGGCCCTGCAGCCCAACCTTGACCTTTCGTACTCAGCCTTAGCCAGGTACCAGCCTGGCTGGCCCTTCCTCTGGGCTCAGGACGCTGGCCAGGAACGGCCAGAGGTCCCTGCCCTCGGCCCACCGCCCCCGCCACTCACCGTCACCACTTCCCAGCCCCACTCCCTGTAGATGGGGTCGTGGGTCTGCCGCCACAAGTACATGTAGCTCTCCACCACCTCTGGCCGCAGGATGTAGTAGCTCTCGCTTGTCTGCGTGGCCACGGCCTCTCTGCCCGAGTTAAACCAGAAGGCCTCGGGCCCCAGTTTGGTATCTGTGGGGAAATGACCAACCAGGGAGCCTGGGTCAGACCTCCCATCTCCTTGCTCTTCAGGACCCTGCTGCCCCAGGACAGATGGAAGCCTCTGGAAGCCCTGGCCAGGACTGGTTGGTGATGGATTGGCACGGGCTGGCCTGTCTGATTTGCCCGATAAGCAGCCTGGCAGAGGTATAGCTCCCCTCTTGGCCCAAGCTGGCCAAAGCAAAAACCTTAGGCCTCGAAACTTTGGCAGTTTTAGACCCTGAGAATTCAGATGAACATCCCAGCAGTTCAGGGAGACAAAGGTTTGGGTGGTGTGCCCCTCACTGTGTATTTTGAGACCTTAGTCCTGCTAAGATGTGAACCGGAGCTCAGCCAAGAAAGGGCTGCAGGTTTAAGCGCATTTGGGGAACAGTGGGTTAAAACCAAGTAAAAGTCTCTTGTCTATCGACCCTTCTTTAACTTGTTAATACAATGATGCTTTTCCATTGCCTGCCCCCCACTTCCCACCCCACCCCACCTTCCCTGGGAACCGCTTCTGACTCTCCAGAACCGCCCTTCCAGAACTGACGGTTTGGGAGACTGCTGAGGTGGAGATGAGGGAAGATTTGCCCAGAAGGCACACATATTCAGGCACAGGGAGCTGAATAAAGAAGGCCTGCGGAGCTCTGGGTTTTGCTGTCCTTGTCTGTTTTTGGTCAATTTGCTGCCGTTCCCATTTTCTTATAACTACCACTGCAGCCACCATGGATGAGTCCAAGGGCTGGGCTGGGTGCTTACATCCATTTACTTCAATCCTTAAAAGAAATGTTGCTTTGGTTAAGGCAGATGGTATCTGCCTCTCACGCATATGGAAACTGAGGATCAGAGAGACTATGTGGTTTGTCCCAGGTAACACAGCAAGCTGTGGCTGCACTGGGGTGTGACCCTGGATCCGTCTAATGCCCTTTCCCCAGGCTGTCCTCTCTCTCTTTCTCTTCTGGGTCCGACTGTCTAGGTCCAAAATCTAGGGGATGTAGGTCAGATCATCTTCCCTTTAATGCCTGCCCATCCGGTCCGGTCAGCAGAGGGCCCAGCTCTGGTCCTAATGTGGCCTTCCCCACCTCCCCTGAGGGCTCAGGACCCCTAGACGCTCTGGGCTGCTTTTTCTCAAGGACAGATTGGAGCTTTGCAGGACATCCTACTCATTCATGGAGGGCTTCACGGAAGGGGAATTAGGCAGACCCTGGCCCCTCCAATCCTCTCAAGTGGCGGAGCTGCTCATGGCCATCAGAACCCAGCCGTTTTGCCAGGCTGGTAACGGGGCGAGAGTGAGAGCGACCGCGGCAGCCATCCATGGCGGAGCCCGGCTGGCTGCAACAACATGCTCTGTTAAGCGGACCATCTTTTATGGTCTGGGCTGATTGTGCCCGACGAATAGCAAGCTTTTTGTCATTCCTGAGATTTCCTGTTTGTTTATGGTGCTGGCAGAGACAGCTCTTTGAAGGGAACTGAAGACCAGTTTTAAGGACCCACTGCGAATCGCTGGCCTCCTGAGTACAGCTCTGGATTCCACTGTTGCGCTCACATACTTGTCTTCGGTGGACCATTAACAAACACCTCCCACAATGCTGGCTGAAGGTGCAGGCTGAATACTTCCCATGGGGCCTAGGAGACCTGTGTTATGTTCCCATTGAACAGATGAGAAAAGAGAGGCCACCAGCTGGGTGAGTGGCAGACTGGTACTCAAGTCAGGATTTTTTTTTTTACTGCAAATCTTGCATGGGTCCTCTCCTTCAACCAAGGCTGGGATTATGACTCAGAGCATTGGGCCCCTTTTGGGGTCCCGGGGTGGGGTGGCCTGGGGCTTTTTCTGAGGGGCGCTGTTCAGAGAAGCAGCACATGAGGTGGGGCTGGGCATCAGAAGACCTGGGTTCCAGCCCCACTGAGCTACTCAGGCGCAGCGTGGCTTTGGCTTAGCCCCCGTTTCCCCACCTGTAAAACGAGGAGGTGGGCTCATGACCATTAATGGCGGCTTCTGAGTCTAATGTTTGGCAGTTCTGCAGTGAGGGCTGGCGGCGATGGTGCAGAAGCTCTTGAGCTTCCCGGGGGGTCTTGGATCAGAAGGTGATTATGGGGGTGGTGCCAGGAGGTGGTAAGACCCTCTAAATAGGAGGATTCCAGGGAGGAAAGACAGGGTACGTTGCAGGGTAGGGGCTCAGGGAGAAGGAATTTGCTAGGCTCAGGAAGCGAACGTTTCTAGCTCTGTGCCTCTCATGTGGAAACCTGGCCAGGTCACCTCTGAGCCTCAGTTTCCTCATCTGTGCTGTGAGGGTCAGTGATGGGTGTCAAGTGTTGAATGACACCCAGCGCAGGCAAAGTGCTCAACACAACACCATGTTCCCTGTAACTGAGGACAGTTTCAGTGCGTGGCTAGCACACCCCTCATTCAAATTCTGCGTGACCCCTAAGGCAAGGCGTCGCTAAGTCCACATGCTCCCTTCACTCACTGCCGCTCTGCTGGTCTTTCTGGCCTCTCCTGCTGCCCCTTCCCCTTGCAGGGTTACCTGAGCGGGCGTACGACTCGTGGCACGTCTTGGTGATCTGGGCTGCGAGCTCTCGGTAGTGGGCCCTCTTTTCTTCCTTGGCATCCTCAGCGCCGAGGGCGATCATGCCCCCGGAGAAACAGGCCAGGTGCCCCATCTTGTGGTCCAGGATCCCCCCTCGCCACTCGGCGATGTAGGTCAGCCCCCCGGGAGAGACATTCACCAAGTGGGTCTCTATCGCCTGGGAGCAAGGTGGGAATCAGGGCAGGGAGGAAGGCAAGGAGGGCACAGAGAAGGGAAGGGGGAGGACGCAAAGTGAACATTCTGGAGATGCAGCAAGCACACGTTGAGTCCTCCATCCCAGACAAAGGGGGCCTGCTGACCTTGGCTGGGGGTGGTCCCAGGCGGGGCTGGCAAGAGTTTCTGCCACTCACCCAGCTAAGGCCTGCTGCTTGCTGGGGGAGGGTAGGGGGCTTGGGCACAAGGCAGCTTCCCCAGGGTGAGTCTCTTACACAGATTTTTAAAAATCCTTTATGTTCAAACATTTTTAGAAAAAAATCTTTAAAAATTATTATCATTCTCCATTATAGCCTCTGTCTCCCACACTGTAGGCGGAGCCACAAGGGAAGCCCATATCCTCTGTTAAGGAATCTTAACCTGAAGCCTGGGTGGCCTGCGAATGGTCTTGAGAGGGTCCAGAGTTCCCCTAATATTGTATGTGACACTTTAGAGCATTTTCCAGGGAAGAGGATCAGTTATAATTGACCAGATTCTCGAAAGGGACCACAGACAATAAGAGCTGCCCCCTACGAGCCCTATCAGAGGCTTCCTCTCTTAACGCCCACAATAAGCCAGGCGCAGCGGTCGAGTGGCTTGTCCCAGGTCTCCCACCACACCAGGATCAGGACAAGGACGCCCACATGCCCACGTCTGATTCCTTCCATGACCTGACAGCTGCTCCTCTTGGTGACAAGGGGCTTTCAGAGTCCCTCCCTGCTTCCCCAAGAGGTGATGCTGTTGGGGAAAGACTCCTAGGATATCGGGGGGGTGTAGGTGTCAGGCCATTACACCCCCGACTTCCTGCTGTTAGTCCTTGGGACTCCAGGAGCCCTGGAGACGGTGGTGATGGTGGCAGCCACCCACATGGTGCAGGCCTGCACTCGATGGGTCCTGCTGCAGGGTAGAGCCTCGGGGCCTGGCCAGCTGTCTGCCTCCGCTGGTCCTCTCCACTCTGTTCTCTGGGGTGGGATGGGGGGCTCTGTACTCTGTAAATAGCACACATGCCTGCATCTTGGGCCTCTGTAATGCCCTCCCATGGCTTCCAAGCGCTCTCAGACAAAAGTCCAGCAGGGCCTCCGACTCCGTGATCTGCACCCTGAGGTTTAACCCAATGCCAGGGACATGGCTCCCAGGTGTATACTCCGGGTCAAACCGCCTCTCCACCAGCTCCCAGCTGTGTGACACTGGGAAGGTTTTCTGTTCTCTCTGTGCCTCAATTTCCTCATGTATAAAACCAGGGTGAGAGCATGAACCGCTTCACAGGGTTATGAGGGTCCAATATGACGAGTCTGCAGAGCTTAGCATGTTTCTTTGTGCAGAGAGGCCTTAATAAAGAGGCTTGCTACCTCCAGCTCTGCCGCTTCCTTGGTGAGAATACCCCCGTCGAAACCACGGTGGCCCCATCACTCTACGACCCTGTTATCTCTCTATGTGGTGCTGGCCTCACGTGCCTGCTCCTATTTGTATATGATTCTATGGGATATCTGCCTCCATCCCAGACCCTGAGTGCCAGGTGATGGCAGAAACCACCATTGTCAACCACCAGCCACTGGCTGGCACTGGGGAGGTGCTGAGACAACATTTGTTCCTTGATCTGTTTTTCCTTGCCAGGAAAAGCAGAGAGGCTGGCAATTATGACTCCTCTCCAGTCTGCCCTCCAGCCTCCCCCACTCCCTCCCTCCGTCCCCTTCCCTGGTCCTGGCCACACCTGTGCCCCCTCCCAGCCCCCAGGACATTTTGTGAGCGCCCTCAGGGCCAGCGCTGTGCTCCGTGCAGGGGATACAGCCCAGAAGATGGGCCTGGGCCCCAGGGAGCTCACCGGTAGGCATAGAGGCTTCCCAACAAAAGCAAATAAACCTGAGAATCATGACTTGTGATCAACACTTGAATAAAACAAGTTAAGGGGATGAGACAGAAAAAAGCCTGGGGAGGGGGGTGGTCCTACCCGACAGAGTGAGGTCAGAGATGGTTTCAACGCTGGTGACCTCCACCGAGACCTTTTTTTCCTGTCTTGGGCTTTGTTGCAACTGCTGTTTCTCCCCTAAGCTCCAGCCCCAACTTGCTACCTCCAGCTCTGCTGCTTCCTTGGTGAGAATACCCCGGTCAAAACCACGGCGGCCCTGTTACCCTACGACCCTTTTATCTCTCTATGCGGCGCTGGCCCCACTTGCCTGCTCCTACCTGTATACGTTTCTATGGGACGTCTGCCTCTATCCCAGACCCTGAGTGCCAGGCGACAGCAGAACCTACCACCATCAACCACCAGCCAGTGGCTGGCACAGGGGAGGTGCTCAGACAACATTTGTTCCTTGATCTGTTTTTCTTTTGCCCTCAGCTGTCAGGCCCAGGCTGGTGGGCTGGCAACAGGACCCTCGCTGAGCAGCAGATGGGGAAGCTCTGATGATGTGACTGATGTGCCAGGGCACTGCTCTCCTTGGGAGGAGCACTGGGGTGACCCGACCAGCAGAGCTGGGTCCACCGCAGCTGCTCTGTGGCACTAAGCATGTTGGAGCGGGGAGGGGTGGCAGGGCTAGTCCTGAGTGCAGAACCCTGGTTCAGTTACCCACTGTCAACAATTGGGAGAGAACCCAGACATCCAGGGAGATCCTAGGAAGCTTCGCACTGCAGCTGGAAATTGGCACCTTTAAGACTGTCTCCCATCGGTTAACTTCTGTTTTGGGGTTAATGGGGCTTCCCGGGTGGCTCCGAGGGTAAAGAATCTGCCTGCAATGTGGGAGACCTGGGATCGATCCCTGGGTTGTAAAGATCCCCCGGAGAAGGGAACAGCTACCCACTACAGTATTCTGGTCTGGAGAATTTCATGGACAGAGGAGCCTGGCAGGCTACAGTCTGTGGGGTCATAAAGAGTTGGACGTGATGGAGTGACTAACACTTTCACCACGCTAGGTAACTGGTAAAGAGTGGAAAGATAGGCCAGTCTCTCTCTGAGGATATAACTGAGACAAGCAAATGTAAAGGGGAAAAGCAAACCCCAGAGCTTTCTAAAACCCCAAGCAAGACAAGAGACAGCACGGTCTGGCAACTGACCGGTAGAAAGGCTAACATCACAGCAAGAGACAGTGTAGACAGCTGAGTTTGAACCCCAGCTCTGCAGTTGGAGAGCTGCATGACTTTGGGCAAGTTGCTTTCCTTTTCTGAAGACTCTCTTTCTGTAAAATGGGAACAATACTTCCTGGATGGTTACGAAGCGGCTCAAAGACTCTGGCTAAGCATGGGCACTGATGGCTCCTTCCTTCGCCTCCTGGAGGGCACCCTGTCTGCACCCTCCTCGGGGGCTGTCAGACCAGCCAGGATCCTCTGTGTTTTGGCAGCTGGTAAGTGGAGGATCTGGAGCCAGTGAGACCTGTGTTTGAGCCCTGGCTGCGACACTTGCTGCTGGGGGCCTTGGGCCTTTCTTTTTTTTACCTGGGATCGATCCCTGGGTTGTAAAGATCCCCCGGAGAAGGGAACAGCTACCCACTACAGTATTCTGGTCTGGAGAATTTCATGGACAGAGGAGCCTGGCAGGCTACAGTGTGTGGGGTCATAAAGAGTTGGACGTGATGGAGTGACTAACACTTTCACTTTCACCACGCTAGGTAACTGTGGTAAAGAGTGGAAAGATAGGCCAGTCTCTCTCTGAAGATATAACTGAGATAAGCAAATGTAAAGGTGAAAAGCAAACCCCAAAGCTTTCTAAAACCCTAAGCAAGACAAGAGACAGCACGGTCTGGCAACTGACCGGTAGAAAGGCTAACATCACAGCAAGAGACAGTGTAGACAGCTGAGTTTGAACCCCAGCTCTGCAG
The DNA here is from genome assembly GCA_006410655.1 of Kobus ellipsiprymnus. Classification (NCBI taxonomy): domain Eukaryota; kingdom Metazoa; phylum Chordata; class Mammalia; order Artiodactyla; family Bovidae; genus Kobus; species Kobus ellipsiprymnus. The sequence continues at coordinate 51,122 of SJYR01001322.1, forward strand.
TTGGAGAGCTGCATGACTTTGGGCAAGTTGCTTTCCTTTTCTGAAGACTCTCTTTCTGTAAAATGGGAACAATACTTCCTGGATGGTTACGAAGCGGCTCAAAGACTCTGGCTAAGCATGGGCACTGATGGCTCCTTCCTTCGCCTCCTGGAGGGCACCCTGTCTGCACCCTCCTCGGGGGCTGTCAGACCAGCCAGGATCCTCTGTGTTTTGGCAGCTGGTAAGTGGAGGATCTGGAGCCAGTGAGACCTGTGTTTGAGCCCTGGCTGCGACACTTGCTGCTGGGGGCCTTGGGCCTTTCTTTTTTTTAGCCTGCAATGTGGGAGACCTGGGATCGATCCCTGGGTTGTAAAGATCCCCCGGAGAAGGGAACAGCTACCCACTACAGTATTCTGGTCTGGAGAATTTCATGGACAGAGGAGCCTGGCAGGCTACAGTCTGTGGGGTCATAAAGAGTTGGACGTGATGGAGTGACTAACACTTTCACCACGCTAGGTAACTGGTAAAGAGTGGAAAGATAGGCCAGTCTCTCTCTGAGGATATAACTGAGACAAGCAAATGTAAAGGGGAAAAGCAAACCCCAGAGCTTTCTAAAACCCCAAGCAAGACAAGAGACAGCACGGTCTGGCAACTGACCGGTAGAAAGGCTAACATCACAGCAAGAGACAGTGTAGACAGCTGAGTTTGAACCCCAGCTCTGCAGTTGGAGAGCTGCATGACTTTGGGCAAGTTGCTTTCCTTTTCTGAAGACTCTCTTTCTGTAAAATGGGAACAATACTTCCTGGATGGTTACGAAGCGGCTCAAAGACTCTGGCTAAGCATGGGCACTGATGGCTCCTTCCTTCGCCTCCTGGAGGGCACCCTGTCTGCACCCTCCTCGGGGGCTGTCAGACCAGCCAGGATCCTCTGTGTTTTGGCAGCTGGTAAGTGGAGGATCTGGAGCCAGTGAGACCTGTGTTTGAGCCCTGGCTGCGACACTTGCTGCTGGGGGCCTTGGGCCTTTCTTTTTTTTTAAAATTAATTTATTTTTTAATTGAAGGGTAACTGCTTTACAGAATTTTGTTATTTTTTGCCAAATATCAACATGAATCAGCCATAGGTATACATATGTCCCATCCCTCTTAAACCTCCCATCTCCCTCCCCTCTAGGTTGTTACAGGGCCCCTGTTTGAGTTCCCTGAGTCATACAGCAAATTCCCATTGGCTATCTATTTTACATATGGTAATGCAAAGTAATGCTCAAATTTTGAGCTAGCAAAATTGAGCTAGCAAAGTAAAATTTTGCTAAGTAAAGTAAAGTAAAATTTAATTTGGTAAAAAAGTAAAATTTAGAAAAAAAATTGAGCTAGCAAAGTAATGTTCAAAATTCTCCAAGCCAGGCTTCAGCAATGTGAACTGTGAAATTCCAGATGTTCAAGCTGGATTTAGAAAAGGCAGAGGAACCAGAGATCAAATTGCCAACATCCACTGGATCTTTGAAAAAGCAAGATAGTTGCAGAAAAACATCTATTTCTGCTTCATTGACTATGCCAAAGCCTTTGACTGGGTGGATCACAACAAACTGTGGAAAATTTTGAAATAGATGGGAATACCAGACCACCTGATCTGCCTCTTGAGAAACCTATATGCAGGCCAGGAAGCAACAGTTAGAACTGGACATGGAACACAGACTGGTTCCAAATAGGGAAAGGAGTACATCAAGGCTGTATATTGTCACCCTGCTTATATGCAGAGTACATCATGAGAAACGCTGGGCTGCAGGAAGCACAAGCTGGAATCAAGATTGCCAGGAGAAATATCAATAACCTCAGATACGCAGATGATACCACTTGTGGCAGAAAGTGAAGAGGAACTCAAGAGCCTCTTGATGAAAGTGAAAGAGGAGAGTGAAAAAGTTGGCCTAAACCTCAACATTCAGAAAACTAAGATCATGGCATCGGGTCCCATCACTTCATGGCAAATAGATGGGGAAGCACTGGAAAGAGTGTCAGACTTTATTTTTCTGGGCTCCAAAATCACTGCAGATGGTGACTGCCACCATGAAATTAAAAGACGCTTGCTCTTTGGAAGGAAAGTTATGACCAACTTAGACAGCATATTAAAAAGCAGAGACATTACTTTGTCAACAAAGGTCCATCTAGTCAAAGCTATGGTTCTTCCAGTAGTCACGTATGGATGTGAGAGTTGGACTGTAAAGAAGTCTGAGTGCTGAAGAATTGATGCGTTTGAACTGTGGTGTTGGAGAAGACTCTTGAGAGTCCCTTGGACTGCAAGGAGATCCAACCAGTCCATTCTGAAGGAGATCAGTCCTGAATATTCATTGGAAGGACTGATGCTGAAGCTGAAACCCCAATACTTTGGCCACCTGATTCAAAGAGCTGACTCATTGGAAAAGACCCTGATGTTGGAAAAGACTGAAGGCAGGAGAAGGGAACAATAGAGGATGAGATGGCTGGATGGCATCACCGACTCAATGGACATGAGTCTGAGTCATCTCCGGGAGTTGGTGATGGACAGGGAAGCCTGGTGTGCTGCAGTCCATGGGGTCGCCAAGAGTCGGACACGACTGACCGAACTGAATGTAAGTTTCCATGTTACTCTTCCCTCTCCTTCCTCCTCCAGACCCTGGGCCTTTCTAAGCCTCAGTTTCGTTACCTGTAAGAAGGGCACTAAATAAGTCCAGGCACCTAGCACAGCCGCCTGGAGGAGACCACAAGGACAGAAAGTCTCTGCTCTTCCTGTTGTGCCTCCTCTTGACCCCCAGGGGTGTGCCTGCCTGCCTGTCTGAACCCCTGCCCACCATAGCAGGAAGTTGGTCTGACCTGCACATTGGAGGCCCTGAGGCAGCTTTCACAGTGGTTGCCTGGGCCCCAACCCAGAGGTTATAAAGTAACCTTGTTGGGGTGCAGCCTGGGCACCAGGATTTTACAGCTCCCCAGGTGATTTTTAACATGCCAACAAGGTTGACAACCACCAGAACATTCTTCAAAGCCCCAAACTCGCCAGAGGCCCAGCCTTTACCCGGGGTCAGAGACACTGCAGGCTCCTCATTGGGGAGATCAAATGCCAGAGCAAAGCTGAGTTCTCTCCTGTTCAATCAAGTGTTTCTATAAAGCTCCCCGTTTGCTTAAATAATTCATCGCCATTTCTTTCCTTGAAGCCTCAGCTACAGTGTGCCCTGAGGGCTGGGAACCGGGCTGCTCGTTAACTTTTCTGTTTATTCTGCAAGGAAGGCAGAGAGGGCCTCTCCAGGCAGCACTGCTGGACCTGACCGCTAATCCTTGACAGACGCTGCAGGTGCAGCTCAGCCCAGAAACTTGGAGTGGATGGGGCTGAGCCAGACAGAGCTGGGACTGGAGTCCTGGGGCCTGCTTCATGACTGAGGTCTTGGCGCCGGGGAGCTGGGCAGGGGAAATTCATCACTGAGCCCACAGTTTTAAGGGGGGTCCATGGCTCCGGAGGGCTGTTCCAGTGTGTTTCTTTGAAGGACTACCATTCCTGGCCAGATTCCAGTGATCAGAGCATTGTCAGATGTCATTCATCCATCCAATTGCTGCCCACACCCATTCATCTGCCTATAGCCACCCACCCACCCATCCTTCCACTCACCCATCCATCCATCCATCCACCCACTCACACACCTCTCCTCCTTGCCTTCCTCCCCACTTCCTTTTCTTCCATCCTTCCACCCACCTATCCACCCATTCAGTCATCCATCTGGCCTTCCTTCCCACCCTCCCTGTATCCATTTATTTGCTCACAAGATAGTGATTGTATGTCCCCTAGGTACCAAGCACTGTTTTGGGAGTTAAGCACACAGTGAAAGAGTTGACAAGACCCTCTTACTAGACAGCTCAGGAAGAGAGACTGTAAACGAGAGAACAAGTAACATACATAGGATCATTTCAGATGCTGACAAAGGTGAAGATGATTAATAATGAGCCTAAGGCATGTGAGAGAGAGAGAAGCCGGGGAAGGCTAATTCTATGGCCTTTGAGTTGACCAACAGGCAGGACCCAGCCACGTGAATGATATTCCAGGTAGGAAGGCAGCAGGTACCAAAGCTCTGAGGTGGGACTGAGCTGGTGTGCCTGAGGGAGGCTGGGGACCAGAGCTCAGAGGGCAATGGGGAGAGAGAGAGGTCAGGGTGACTGGCAGGCTCAGATCAGGGACTGTGGGCAAAGGCGAGAAGTCTGGTTTGTTCCAAGGGCCGAGCAGCTGTGCAGGGAGGAATATGCACTTAAAACTATTCGGGCTGCCATGGAAGAGCTGACTTGGAGTGGGAAGGGGTGAGCAAGGAGTCCAGTTAGCTTCGACCAAGGAGGGAGCAGAATAGATCCAACCTGCTCAATGTACTTTATGAGGAAACTGAGGCCTGGAGCCTGCCTCTTGTTTTGCTGGGCTCAAAGGTATCTTACCAGTGGGCTGCTGGGTTCTAACCCCCCTTCAGAATAGCTCAGGCTAACTGGCTGCCCATCAGTCCCACAGTCTCTGCCCCTTTGGCCCATCTGAGCCTAGCATCATTGTTTACTCCATGCTACGTGAACAGACCAGCTGAGAGACAGTGGGGAGAGCCCGGTGGCTGGCTTTGGAGACCTGGTTTTAGCTGGAGTTCCGCCCGTTCTGTGCTGTGTGTCTTTGAGCCAGTGCCTTCCCCTCTCTGGGCCCACAGGATGGGGTGCCCCGCTGAGGGAGGCCCCTCCCAGCTTGGATGTGCTAATTACCTTCCCTCTGGTTCAGCCAGAAGATGTGAGGGTCTTGCTTTGGCAGCCTCCCTTGGGGGGCCCCTGTGTTCTAGGTTCTGACACAGCAGGAGCACGGACCCTGCGTTTCTGAATCAGGCTGCCTGCTGCTTCCCCTGAGGCCTTGGACAAATGACTTCACCATCTTCAGCCTGGGTTCTGCATTTGTAAAACGAGGAGGCTGACATAGCCCTGATTTCAAGGTGTTTGAGGAGAGTCACAGACAGGGTGTGCAGAGCAACAGGCTGGGGAGGGGACAGTCTCAGGGTCCCTTTGGGCCCGCTTGCCGTTGGGGGCGGGGGTGGGCAGAGGTGCGTGGGGGGCAGGCTCCCAGCTCTCAGGGACCCTCGGGGAGCTGGCAGCGAGTGGCCAAACCGCCCAGGCAGAGTCAGGCGCGTCTTACCTCCAAGGCTTCGTAGTACATATCTTTTGCTTCCATATCTGTCTTGGCCGACATCAGCCAGGACTTGATCAAATATTCATAAAAACTGTCCCCGAGTCCTCCAACCGAGACGTGGTCTGTGAGGGGAGAGAGGACAGGAATATTATCTCCACCAGCCGCCGGCAGGAATCACCGGGTGAGCTCGGTGGGGAGCGCGCATTTAATCCCCAGCCTCAGACACTCCAGCAGAGCGGTTCAAGGGTGCTGGGAGAAAGGCGTGGCCTGCGACTGGGGGCCACCGGGGCAGCTTGAGCTCGATGGTCCCACACAAAAGCGCAGGGGCTCCTCCGGCTGCCATAAATCATGTCGTTTAGCAGGCGGAGGACGGCAGGGCCGCTGGTTATTAACGGTAAATGAGTTGCATTTCTTTAAAAAGATAATCTGGGTGGCAAGGAGTTCAGAGACTTTTTATTACCCGGTGCCAAACATGGTAATTAATGCTGGGCAGGTTCATAAAAGGCCACAGGAAGGAGGAATGAGAGGCTTAATTTAGTCAGTCAGAGTGCAGAGCTATTCTGAAAAAGCCAGGTTTAAATGTAGCCAATTGGGATGAATGGAGTTCAAAGGAGCAGGGGGAGGGAAAACCGGGCTGGAAGACCCCTCCGTCCATCCTGGGGGAGCAGGACCTCCAGGTGTGGCTGGACGAGCAGGTGTCCCCATGCAGGGCAGCTCCGAGAGCGTGACAGCTGGCTCAGTGCTCAGAGGAGCACTGAATTACAGAAGCGAGAGTGCACTTCACTCCCATTAACAGGCAACATCAAGGCCTTCAGTAGATATGACAAGGAGCGAACTGCGGTTCCTGGTTAGTCAGCGAGACAGAGAAAGGAAGGAAAGGGGCTGGATGAAGGCAGGGCGTGGGAAATGGGAAGAGGATTTTCAGCTCCTCTGGAGAAAGAGGGGTCCGAAAGAGAGAAGGGAGGGGAAGGGGGTAGAGGCAAGAGAAAGAAATAGAGAATACAGCAATAGCTACCCTCTTTCGAGGGTCTACTGTGGGCCAGAAGGTTTACTATATTATGTGTAACAGTCTTCCCAAGAACCCTGTAAAGTAAGCATGACAAACACCATTTCCCAGATGGGAAAACTGAGAGTGAGTCTAAATAGCTCAGCCACCAAGCCAGTAGAGCTCTCACTTTCTGCAGCATCACACAGTCAACCAAGAGAAGGAGGCAAAGACGAGAGAGAAAGAAAGGACAGGTGTGAAGAGGAAGAGACCAGAAATGGGAGGAAAAGACAGATGGGAACCAGAAGATGGGGCTTATAGGAGGCCCCACGGTAAACCAGCCCTGCCAGCCCTCTCCGGCCCCCTCCTTAAACAAATCCTGGTCCAGCAAGGGTTCAGGAAGGGGACAAGCACTTGGGAAAATGGGAACAGACCAGATAAAGCCTGGGCTTAGGGAGGCGTGGGAGGGGGCCAGCGTGGGCTGGGCTTTGTTACCTGAAAAGATGGAACCAGCCTAGTGTCCCCCTCGGCCCCTCTCCCTGGGAAAGGACACAGCTGGGCAAGCACAGAGGTGGGCAGGGCTGTGCAGGAGAACCGTGCAGAGCAGAGGTGGGGGGAGGCTGGAGGTTGGACCAGGTCAGCCTCCGCAGAAGGGGTTGTGGCTGGTGGCACACAGGAGGGGCACGGGGGCCTCCATGGTCATCTACTGGGCCTGCCTCTTCTCCACGGCCCCCAACGCTGCAGCCCCCCGCGCCACACTCTGTCTCACCTGTGATGACCCCTCTGCCGAGAAGACCTTTCCCCCGTGCCAAGGCTCAGGCCCTCTCCCTGCTTCGCTCCACCTAGAAAGGCTTTCCTCTGTGTGTGTCCCCACGGGGGGACCATGAGGAAGGAGGAGATAAGGCAGCTGTGCCCTCTGGCCCGGTGCCCTCCTGTGGCAGGTGCTAGGTGACAGCGGCCCCCCACCGTTGCTGGGTGCTGTATCGTCAGGATGTGGGCGATGTGTGTGTGTGTGTGTGTGGATGCTTCGCCCCACCTAGAAAGGCTTTCCTCTGTGTGTGTCCCCACGGGGGGACCATGAGGAAGGAGGAGATAAGGCAGCTGTGCCCTCTGGCCCGGTGCCCTCCTGTGGCAGGTGCTAGGTGACAGCGGCCCCCCACCGTTGCTGGGTGCTGTATCGTCAGGATGTGGGCGATGTGTGTGTGTGTGTGTGTGGTGTCTTCCCACACCAAGGGGCACAGGGGAAAAGTACAGGAGTGGGAATTAGAAACATTAGCTCAGGACAAGTCAGACCCCCGCCCTGGGGGGGGTCTCCGTCTCCTGATTTGTAAAATGCAGATGGGAGCAAGAGTTTGTGTGCGTGAGTGCAGCTGGATTCTTCTGCTTCCTGACCATGTCAACAACATTCCCATCACACTCGGCAGCGGGAGGCGGCCACCCTACACGCCTGGGAATCGCCGGGAGGAAAGTAACGTGAAGCTTGGGGGGGCGGCTAGGCTGCAGCTGGCGGGCCGCTCACGCTCCTACGCCCACGGGGGAGAATCTGGGCTCACCATGTCCCTCCCACCAAGGACGGTGTGGGATCCAGGTGGTGGACAAGGAGGCCAACCACTCCAGGGGCCAAGCAGGAGGGCTGGCAGCTCTTCAAGCTCTGCTGGGGCCGGCCTCATCTTGGTGCCAGCAGCAGCCTGGTGGACTTATCCTGGCTGCGACGTCTGGGGGTGGGAGGGTCTCTGCCTCTCACCACCCTGACGCCCAGCTTCAGGCAGGAGTGGGGACTGGGCAAAAGCATGGGTCTGGGCTGGGAGGTAGCCTCAGTTAGTTCTTCGCCTCCTGAAGCTGCAGTCTGTGGCTGCAAGTGGGCTACACAGAGGATTCAAGGAGAGATAAGAACGTGAACTTGGCTTATGCAAGATGGGGAATGGTATCATCTGCTGGAAAATCACACAGTCATCCAGAAAACAAAACCAAACAAACCCAGTGAAAACCACAGAAAACCTGAGAAGACCCTGGCACCAAAGCCAGGGGAGGAGGAAGGCAGGCACCCAAAGGAGCAGGCTTTCTTTATAACCTTCTCTCTGCAATCCAGTGGGCCTTGGCTTCATATTTTATTAATAGGAAACATTTTTCCATATGTGACTGAGTCTGCCCAGCCCTGCGACCCTGGGTGCAGCCTGCAAAGAAAATTAAGCTTCTCAGCAGGGCCGGGAAGGCGGGGAGGCTCCCCTGTAATTTGCCAAGGTGGCCCTTCAGGCTGGGAAGCCTCGCCCCTTGCCCCCTGGTCATGGGTTTTGCTGCATTGTCCTGGAGCAGCTAGGGCCGGCAGCTGCACAGTTTATCTCTTCACCCAGTCAGGCCTGGCAATTAAAGGCAGTAACAGTTATTGAACTGTCTCTTCCCGTGGCCATAATCTGTAATTCAAACCTTTGTTTTCCCCTGGCACTTCTGAATTTGGTAGTGTGTTTTGGTTACAAATACTTTGCGTTTCTCCAAGCAGTTTTTGCAGGAGGCTCCTTGGGAATGAGGTCATCACCAAGGAAAATTCCTGGGTCAAATTTTCTGGGCCTCCTGGACCGGCAGATCCTAGAGGCTCTGGCTTGGAAGGGCAGGCCTCTGCAGTTTCCTCACAGCATCCCTGCTGGCCGGCCAGCTGGCCCTCCAGGCCCTGCTTGCATACTTCTGGTGATGGGTGCTTATTACCTGTTAGGACAACCCTTGCCATCTTTTTTTTTTTTTTAATCTATTTTTGAATTTGTTACAATATTGCTTCCATTTTATGTTTTGGTGTTTTGACCTTGAGGCATGTGAGAGCTTAGCTCCCCACCAGGGATCCAACCCATACCCTCTGCATTGGAAGGCAACGTCTTAACAACTGGACAACAACTGCTAAGGAAATCACAATCCGTGTCATCCTTGGAGAATGAACTGAAATCTGTTTACTGCAGCTTTTGACCATTGCTCCCACGCCCTTCCGTAGTACACAAAGATATACCTCTAGCTCTTCACCCATTTTGCAAGAGAGGAAATCAGGGCTCAAAGAGAAGAAGTGATGTTCCCCCTGCGCCCCCCAGGGTGGGCAGGAATTAGACTCAGGTTCACCTCGCCCCTGAGCCCTTGCTGATGACATGACAACTGGGATTGGAGGCAGGGAAAGGGGTAAGGGGCCAAAAAAAAAAAGGTAAGGGTAAAGGGAAAGGGTCCTTGTCTGGGTAGAGGCAGTGGAGGTGGGGCTTCTGGGCGAGTCTTGGGAAGCCCTGAGAGGCAGGGTGCATGGAACCAATTTGTGCTGACGGTGACTACAGGACTAGGGCCTTGGTCAGAAAAGGCAAGGCAGAGCTAGGCTTCCGATAGTGGGGCAGTGCTGGAGGCTGGGAGGCTTTAACACTCCCCTGCCTGAGAGTTTTACAGACTCATTCTGTTTCAGTGGGTGGAGCTGCGGGCTGTGAATGAGGCTCCAGAGGTGACCCACAACTATCTGGTTGAAAAAAAAGCCTCTGAACAGAAACAGCTGGAAATCCTAGCACCGATTCTTATAGGTGTAAGATGTGAGTGAGGAACTCATGATTTTTATATTGCTGTATAGGTAGGATCTGCTTAAATGTTTTTTTAAGAACTTAAAGTTGGAGGAAGGGAACCAGATGAAGCAGGGTGGGAGGGGATTGCATGGCTTTTCTTGGAGCCACATTTAGCGTAAACCTCTAACTGGAGCACTCTTGCAAGTTTGGGGGAGGGTGAAGGAGGTTTCGGGGGGCACCAGAAGAGATGGAAGGCTGGGGATGGCTAGCACACAGGCGATGCACAGGGTGGGCCTCACACCTGTCACAAAGGCAATGGCAATGGTAATGAGCACTCCCCACGGCTCCTGGCAGGAGGGTGGTACCCAGGAGCCCTGAGCAAATGCATCACCCCTCACTGGGCCCAGGTGCCTCACACAGCCTGGTGGGCGGGGAAGCTGGGCAGAAATCCAGTGGACCAGGGGCACCTGTACTCACGTTGCATCCAATTCAGGTAATGAGCACTCCCCACGGCTCCTGGCAGGAGGGTGGTACCCAGGAGCCCTGAGCAAATGCATCACCCCTCACTGGGCCCAGGTGCCTCACACAGCCTGGTGGGCGGGGAAGCTGGGCAGAAATCCAGTGGACCAGGGGCACCTGTACTCACGTTGCATCCAATTCCCGCTCACCGGGCTGAGGAAGTTGGGGTAGAGGCCGAAGGGCTTATCAATTTCCCGAAGGACCTTTCGGATGTTCCTGACCTGCCAAGAGATGGACACCAGGCACATCTTTACTTTCTCCAAGGAGCGAGCTGATTTCCAGCCCACTGAGGACCAGGGTGGCTCATTCCAGTCCAGAGAGGAAAACAGTCCAACAAGGAAGGGAGAGCTGGGTAACCAGCAGTTGGCTCCAATCTGGAGGTCAAGAGAGGGGCCCTTGTGCTCAAGAGTGGGGCGCGGCAGGATGTGGCCACAGTAGGGCCTGACCTCCCACCTCTGTGCTGACCGATCTGCCAGGGGCCCTGCCAGTGCCCCCTTCCCCACCTTACCCCTTCCTCACTGTGTGTGGATTTCGGGGACGAGTCTTTTTACAAGGGGCTTTGTATAAGTGATAGTCGCTCATTTGTAAGTGCTAGGCAAAACTGTCTTTTTAACAGTCAGAAATGGTTATTGGCAGTTTCACATAAGCCTGGTAATATGTTGTTTTATCTGACATGGTAGGAACCATTCCAGAAGGGAGGATCCTTAGCATTCTTGTGCCCTAATAGGCATCTCGGGGTTTTAATAACAACTGCAACAGCTGTTAACATTTCTCAGTTGCTCTGAGCCAGACCCATCAGAGACACGATCGCCAACCCTCCTAACAATCCATACGATATTATCATCTCAGTTTAACAGGCAAGGAACCAGGATGTCAGAGAGGTGCAGTCACTTGCCCGTGGTCACGGGGCTTAGAGTGGCAGAACCAGGGCCTGAGTCTGGTCTGTCCGTCCACACAGAGTGGCCCCGGGTCCAACAGGGATCAGGGCAGGGACCATGCAACAGAGGCTGCCTCCGCCGGAGCAGGAGGCCAGGTCTGCAACCTTTGGGGCTGCGAAGGGCATGACGTGGGTTTCAGCAAGGCTTTATCCATCAGGGGCTGCTGTCTGGCAGAACATGAAATCTTCCGGTATAGACTCCGCAGGACAGAAAGGCCCCTTGGGACCGAGCTGTAGCATGCTCACAGATTTATCTACAAGCCGAGGAGCAGTGTTTTAGCTGTCAGACCTTTCTTTCTGGGCACAGAAGCTCGCTCACACTTGGCTTTGCCACATCAGATCTCATATCCATTTATACTAACGGAGTCCATTATGGGGCACAGGACTGTGCTTGCACCTGAGTTAGTCTTCATTGTCCTGGTGGTGAGCAGTGAAGCGAGCTAAATGAGCTCCCCTGGAGGGTGCGGGTGCTTTCAGAATCGGGGCCAATTTGTTGACTGCCAATAATCGCCTGTGTGAGAGGCATGACTGGGGGAATCAAAGGAGCTGGAGAATGTAAAAGTAGCGACAGAGAGGTGGAGGGACTCTTGTGAAAAAGCTGGAAGCCTGCTGTAGTGATCTGGTCTTGAAAGAGCATGGGTTTCAGGGCCAGAAAGTCCCTGGGTTTGAATCTCGGCTTAATCACTTACCAGATGGATGACTCAGGACAGGTGATTGAACCTCTCCGAGTCTCAGTTTCCTCCTCTGTCAAATGGGGATAAAAGAAGACACACCTCACAGGCTTGGTGGGAAAGTCAGAGCCACTATACAGTGCCCAGCACATCCCAGGTGCTCAGGCAGCAGCAGCTCCCGTCTAGCAGGAACGAGAGCAACCCCTCGCCTCAGTACTCTCCGAGCCAGCCGTGGTATTCCTAGAGGGGTCCGGCTCAAGAGCAGTGGAAATAGGGAGGCTGGGGGCAAAGTCAGCCTGGAGTTGGGCAAAAGGACCAGGACCAGAATATAAGACTCATCAGAAGTGGGACTAACTTTACTCCATGAGCTCTGGAGGTGGGGTGTCCTGGGGAGGCAGAGTCCTCTCAATATAAGGAGGGGCTTCTGAAAGGAGGTCTGACAACATGAGGGGCTGTTTAAGGGTGATGGTGAGCCCCAGTGCCGAGGAAGTGATCAAGGGGTTGAAAAACCCTTCTTGAGATTCTTGAGAAAGCTTGGGTGGATTCCCACATTGAGTAAGTGGTGGTCCTCAACCTGACATCAAAAAGCACATGGGTGCTGTTTTTTTTAAATGACTTTTTTTTTTTTTGATGTGGACTATTTAAAAATCTTTATTGAATTTGTTACAATATTGTTTTGTTTTATGATTTGGTTTTTTGGGCATGTGGGATCTTAGGTCCCTGACCAGGGATCAAACCCATACCCCGCCACCCTGCACTAGAAGATAAAACCTTACCACTGGGCCTCCAGGGAAGTCCTGTATGGGTGCTTATTTAAAATGCAGATTCCTGGGCTTGGGATGACACTCAGAGATCTGCTTCTTCACCAGCCGGCCTGCTAGGCGATGCTCTGAGGCTGGCTGGCTGGCGTAAGCCTGGAAGCCACTGGTGGTGTTGTGACTCTGTGACCCCCTGGCTCCCTTGGCATTCTAAGAGACTAACCCAGGACTGGGGAAGAGAAGACTTTGGCGGTGGTCTCCTGCTTCCTGGAGGGCAGGGCTTTATCTCCCTGCAGGGCCAGGACTCGGGAAGGGTCAAGCAACCCTGACGCCCAGCTTCAGGCAGGAGTGGGGACTGGGCAAAAGCATGGGTCTGGGCTGGGAGGTAGCCTCAGTTAGTTCTTCGCCTCCTGAAGCTGCAGTCTGTGGCTGCAAGTGGGCTACACAGAGGATTCAAGGAGAGATAAGAACGTGAACTTGGCTTATGCAAGATGGGGAAGGTATCATCTGCTGGAAAATCACACAGTCATCCAGAAAACAAAACCAAACAAACCCAGTGAAAACCACAGAAAACCTGAGAAGACCCTGGCACCAAAGCCAGGGGAGGAGGAAGGCAGGCACCCAAAGGAGCAGGCTTTCTTTATAACCTTCTCTCTGCAATCCAGTGGGCCTTGGCTTCATATTTTATTAATAGGAAACATTTTTCCATATGTGACTGAGTCTGCCCAGCCCTGCGACCCTGGGTGCAGCCTGCAAAGAAAATTAAGCTTCTCAGCAGGGCCGGGAAGGCGGGGAGGCTCCCCTGTAATTTGCCAAGGTGGCCCTTCAGGCTGGGAAGCCTCGCCCCTTGCCCCCTGGTCATGGGTTTTGCTGCATTGTCCTGGAGCAGCTAGGGCCGGCAGCTGCACAGTTTATCTCTTCACCCAGTCAGGCCTGGCAATTAAAGGCAGTAACAGTTATTGAACTGTCTCTTCCCGTGGTCATAATCTGTAATTCAAACCTTTGTTTTCCCCTGGCACTTCTGAATTTGGTAGTGTGTTTTGGTTACAAATACTTTGCGTTTCTCCAAGCAGTTTTTGCAGGAGGCTCCTTGGGAATGAGGTCATCACCAAGGAAAATTCCTGGGTCAAATTTTCTGGGCCTCCTGGACCGGCAGATCCTAGAGGCTCTGGCTTGGAAGGGCAGGCCTCTGCAGTTTCCTCACAGCATCCCTGCTGGCCGGCCAGCTGGCCCTCCAGGCCCTGCTTGCATACTTCTGGTGATGGGTGCTTATTACCTGTTAGGACAACCCTTGCCATCTTTTTTTTTTTTTTAATCTATTTTTGAATTTGTTACAATATTGCTTCCATTTTATGTTTTGGTGTTTTGACCTTGAGGCATGTGAGAGCTTAGCTCCCCACCAGGGATCCAACCCATACCCTCTGCATTGGAAGGCAACGTCTTAACAACTGGACAACAACTGCTAAGGAAATCACAATCCGTGTCATCCTTGGAGAATGAACTGAAATCTGTTTACTGCTGCTTTTGACCATTGCTCCCACGCCCTTCCGTAGTACACAAAGATATACCTCTAGCTCTTCTCCCATTTTGCAAGAGAGGAAATCAGGGCTCAAAGAGAAGAAGTGACGTTCCCCCTGCGCCCCGCAGGGTGGGCAGGAATTAGACTCAGGTTCACCTCGCCCCTGAGCCCTTGCTGATGACATGACAACTGGGGTTGGAGGCAGGGAAAGGGGTAAGGGGCCAAAAAAAAAAAAGGTAAGGATAAAGGGAAAGGGTCCTTGTCTGGGTAGAGGCAATGGAGGTGGGGCTTCTGGGCGAGTCTTGGGAAGCCCTGAGAGGCAGGGTGCATGGAACCAATTTGTGCTGACGGTGACTACAGGACTAGGGCCTTGGTCAAGAAAGGCAAGGCAGAGCTAGGCTTCCGATAGTGGGGCAGTGCTGGAGGCTGGGAGGCTTTAACACTCCCCTGCCTGAGAGTTTTACAGACTCATTCTGTTTCAGTGGGTGGAGCTGCGGGCTGTGAATGAGGCTCCAGAGGTGACCCACAACTATCTGGTTGAAAAAAAAGCCTCTGAACAGAAACAGCTGGAAATCCTAGCACCGATTCTTATAGGTGTAAGATGTGAGTGAGGAACTCATGATTTTTATATTGCTGTATAGGTAGGATCTGCTTAAATGTTTTTTTAAGAACTTAAAGTTGGAGGAAGGGAACCAGATGAAGCAGGGTGGGAGGGGATTGCATGGCTTTTCTTGGAGCCACATTTAGCGTAAACCTCTAACTGGAGCACTCTTGCAAGTTTGGGGGAGGGTGAAGGAGGTTTCGGGGGGCACCAGAAGAGATGGAAGGCTGGGGATGGCTAGCACACAGGCGATGCACAGGGTGGGCCTCACACCTGTCACAAAGGCAATGGCAATGGTAATGAGCACTCCCCACGGCTCCTGGCAGGAGGGTGGTACCCAGGAGCCCTGAGCAAATGCATCACCCCTCACTGGGCCCAGGTGCCTCACACAGCCTGGTGGGCGGGGAAGCTGGGCAGAAATCCAGTGGACCAGGGGCACCTGTACTCACGTTGCATCCAATTCCCGCTCACCGGGCTGAGGAAGTTGGGGTAGAGGCCGAAGGGCTTATCAATTTCCCGAAGGACCTTTCGGATGTTCCTGACCTGCCAAGAGATGGACACCAGGCACATCTTTACTTTCTCCAAGGAGCGAGCTGATTTCCAGCCCACTGAGGACCAGGGTGGCTCATTCCAGTCCAGAGAGGAAAACAGTCCAACAAGGAAGGGAGAGCTGGGTAACCAGCAGTTGGCTCCAATCTGGAGGTCAAGAGAGGGGCCCTTGTGCTCAAGAGTGGGGCGCGGCAGGATGTGGCCACAGTAGGGCCTGACCTCCCACCTCTGTGCTGACCGATCTGCCAGGGGCCCTGCCAGTGCCCCCTTCCCCACCTTACCCCTTCCTCACTGTGTGTGGATTTCGGGGACGAGTCTTTTTACAAGGGGCTTTGTATAAGTGATAGTCGCTCATTTGTAAGTGCTAGGCAAAACTGTCTTTTTAACAGTCAGAAATGGTTATTGGCAGTTTCACATAAGCCTGGTAATATGTTGTTTTATCTGACATGGTAGGAACCATTCCAGAAGGGAGGATCCTTAGCATTCTTGTGCCCTAATAGGCATCTCGGGGTTTTAATAACAACTGCAACAGCTGTTAACATTTCTCAGTTGCTCTGAGCCAGACCCATCAGAGACACGATCGCCAACCCTCCTAACAATCCATACGATATTATCATCTCAGTTTAACAGGCAAGGAACCAGGATGTCAGAGAGGTGCAGTCACTTGCCCGTGGTCACGGGGCTTAGAGTGGCAGAACCAGGGCCTGAGTCTGGTCTGTCCGTCCACATAGAGTGGCCCCGGGTCCAACAGGGATCAGGGCAGGGACCATGCAACAGAGGCTGCCTCCGCCGGAGCAGGAGGCCAGGTCTGCAACCTTTGGGGCTGCGAAGGGCATGACGTGGGTTTCAGCAAGGCTTTATCCATCAGGGGCTGCTGTCTGGCAGAACATGAAATCTTCCGGTATAGACTCCGCAGGACAGAAAGGCCCCTTGGGACCGAGCTGTAGCATGCTCACAGATTTATCTACAAGCCGAGGAGCAGTGTTTTAGCTGTCAGACCTTTCTTTCTGGGCACAGAAGCTCGCTCACACTTGGCTTTGCCACATCAGATCTCATATCCATTTATACTAACGGAGTCCATTATGGGGCACAGGACTGTGCTTGCACCTGAGTTAGTCTTCATTGTCCTGGTGGTGAGCAGTGAAGCGAGCTAAATGAGCTCCCCTGGAGGGTGCGGGTGCTTTCAGAATCGGGGCCAATTTGTTGACTGCCAATAATCGCCTGTGTGAGAGGCATGACTGGGGGAATCAAAGGAGCTGGAGAATGTAAAAGTAGCGACAGAGAGGTGGAGGGACTCTTGTGAAAAAGCTGGAAGCCTGCTGTAGTGATCTGGTCTTGAAAGAGCATGGGTTTCAGGGCCAGAAAGTCCCTGGGTTTGAATCTCGGCTTAATCACTTACCAGATGGATGACTCAGGACAGGCGATTGAACCTCTCCGAGTCTCAGTTTCCTCCTCTGTCAAATGGGGATAAAAGAAGACACACCTCACAGGCTTGGTGGGAAAGTCAGAGCCACTATACAGTGCCCAGCACATCCCAGGTGCTCAGGCAGCAGCAGCTCCCGTCTAGCAGGAACGAGAGCAACCCCTCGCCTCAGTACTCTCCGAGCCAGCCGTGGTATTCCTAGAGGGGTCCGGCTCAAGAGCAGTGGAAATAGGGAGGCTGGGGGCAAAGTCAGCCTGGAGTTGGGCAAAAGGACCAGGACCAGAATATAAGACTCATCAGAAGTGGGACTAACTTTACTCCATGAGCTCTGGAGGTGGGGTGTCCTGGGGAGGCAGAGTCCTCTCAATATAAGGAGGGGCTTCTGAAAGGAGGTCTGACAACATGAGGGGCTGTTTAAGGGTGATGGTGAGCCCCAGTGCCGAGGAAGTGATCAAGGGGTTGAAAAACCCTTCTTGAGATTCTTGAGAAAGCTTGGGTGGATTCCCACATTGAGTAAGTGGTGGTCCTCAACCTGACATCAAAAAGCACATGGGTGCTGTTTTTTTTAAATGACTTTTTTTTTTTTTGATGTGGACTATTTAAAAATCTTTATTGAATTTGTTACAATATTGTTTTGTTTTATGATTTGGTTTTTTGGGCATGTGGGATCTTAGGTCCCTGACCAGGGATCAAACCCATACCCCGCCACCCTGCACTAGAAGATAAAACCTTACCACTGGGCCTCCAGGGAAGTCCTGTATGGGTGCTTATTTAAAATGCAGATTCCTGGGCTTGGGATGACACTCAGAGATCTGCTTCTTCACCAGCCGGCCTGCTAGGCGATGCTCTGAGGCTGGCTGGCTGGCGTAAGCCTGGAAGCCACTGGTGGTGTTGTGACTCTGTGACCCCCTGGCTCCCTTGGCATTCTAAGAGACTAACCCAGGACTGGGGAAGAGAAGACTTTGGCGGTGGTCTCCTGCTTCCTGGAGGGCAGGGCTTTATCTCCCTGCAGGGCCAGGACTCGGGAAGGGTCAAGCGCCATTGGCGGGTGGTGTGTGGCCACTTTCGTTCTTTGGGTTTAGAGTTAGATCTAAACCCAGATGGGACTGCCCTGGGCTGTGACCCTGAGAAACCGCTCTTTCTGGAGGGCTTCAAGGGGCAGGGGCAGCTGTCAGGAGGGACAAAGGCCTGGACACCAGCTATCTGCACCCCTGTGGTCCTAGCCAGCTGGGTAACTGAGAAGGAACAGACACGAGCCTCTGCTGCGGAGGGAAATCGTTTTGCCAGCCTGCTGACAGAATGAGCTAGACGGGCGTCTTGAAGCGCTAAGGCAGGCAGATCTCATCCGAAGAAGTTAAATGTCTCTGGAAAGGGGACTTCGGTGCCGGGTGGCCAGTTCCTGCCAATGCAAGCTGGTGCCTAGATTTCCTTGGTTGCACTTACTCCGGATTTCACACGTGTGTGGTTGCCACCGAGCTCACACGTGTACCAGGGAAAACCTTCTCACTGGCAGCCACGTCTCTTCCCAGCTTACTCCTTGTCCTCACCTTCCTTGCCGCCTGGCATCGGGTACAATTAGGCAACTATTTGCTACACTGGCCCTGGCTTCGGGCTTTCAGCTCCCCGCCCCCCACCCTCAGCTGGCCTGTGCTCCATCTCCCCGTCACAAGCTGAGTGCTCACCCTCTGCTCTCCGCAAAGGAAAGAAGGAGCAGAGAGAAGACTTGCCTTTTCTGCGAAGACCTGGTTGCCAGAGAGCTGGGTGAGGTGTAAGAACTCCAAGTGCAGGGATCCAAACTCCGCCAGGATGCTGCTGCTCCCTGCCATGGCCCAGCCCCAGCTCCTGTTGGAGCTGCTGAAAAGACAGAAGCAGTTGGGGTTACCCCTTGCTGGCGGGGCTGGCTCCTCTGCTCCATATCACAAGCTGAGTGCTCACCCTCTGCTCTCCGCAAAGGAAAGAAGGAGCAGAGAGAAGACTTGCCTTTTCTGCGAAGACCTGGTTGCCAGAGAGCTGGGTGAGGTGTAAGAACTCCAAGTGCAGGGATCCAAACTCCGCCAGGATGCTGCTGCTCCCTGCCATGGCCCAGCCCCAGCTCCTGTTGGAGCTGCTGAAAAGACAGAAGCAGTTGGGGTTACCCCTTGCTGGCGGGGCTGGCTCCTCTGCTCCACGGGGGAGCACCTACTGTGTGCTGGGCACTGGACTAGGAGCTTCACCATACAATCGCAGTGAATCCTCCCTGGGGGTCGATACTGTTCATACCCCCTGTTTATCTGATGAGGATGTTCAGGTTGGTGAGAAACTCGCCTACAGGTCATTTAAACCCAGGGCTGTCTGACAGGCAATAGTCTTCGTTCCTACGGTCAAGCAGCTCCTGTAAGATGTGTGGGCTCTCGAAGGACATGGGCAGAGCTGCCTTGGTGGCCAAACCTGGCACATACATGATGCTAAATTTACAGGCGATAGGGATAATGCTGTCAGGGACCACAAAGATCCCCTAGAACATTCTATCTCCATCCACTTGTTCAAGGGCAACTGATCGCTTACAACCATCGTTGCTGTGTGTGGAGGGTAAGCAATGCATGTCCAGGGTCCAAAGTGGGGGATGACGAGAGGGACCCCGCTTGGTCCTTTCCTTCCCTCCACAGTCACTGCTGCCCGTGGACTCACAACGGCCCCCACCTGGAACTTCGTGGAACCCACACCTGAAGGGTGGCTGGCTCTTCTAAGACCACCCACCAGGGCCTACCTAGATACTGGGAAGTCCGAGGTTAGGGATGAAAGCAGCAGGGGATCTCTGAGCAAAGGTCTCCTCGCCACAGAGATGCACGCGTCTCATGAACGCCTTAGATGGGTCACCAGTGTGACTTGGCGGCCCCGCCGGAGAAGGCTGTCTGCTAACTGCGTCCTCCCTTTCCTTGAAAGTACCCAAGGAGGAAGAGTGCAGAGGCAGGGCCTTGGGTAATCCTCCCATCTGCCCCTTTCACAGATGGGAAAAACAGGGCACAGAATGGTGACGTCACTGGCCGAGATCGCAGTTAAGTGGAGCAGCTGGGACCCTGGCTCCCCGGCAGCTTGCCTCTGTCCGCCCTCTGACTCCCAAGGAGGGGAACTAGGAGGGCAAGTGTGGGCCTGGGAGGTCACAGTTTGCCAGCTGGGGGGCCCTGCTTTATCCGGTGGGCTCAGGCTCCCCTGAGGTTGCCTTTCTCCTCTCTGATGTGGTTTCAGGAAACTCTTGCAGAAACAAATGGAATCGCAATGACCTCAATAAACACACCCATTTCCTTTGGTATTACTCTGACTCCGGGTAGGTGGGGAGGGAGGGGTTGCACAGAGGGGAAATTTGAGTTCTAGGCAGTAAACAAAACAGCTTCCAGATGCGGGCACTGGGGCGGGCTGTCCACATCACGGCTGCATTTAAAGCCCACAAGGTTAAGCACCGTTAATCCCTGAGGAAAACAGAGAGGGAAGGGAGCTGTGTTTAGAAGCTCAGAACCAGTAGGTGGTGGAGGCAGGATTTGAACTGAGATCTGCTGGCCTCGGCCTCAGACAGTACGACCCTCAGGGGGCCCCCAGATGGCCCCATATCCACCCTGAGAGAAGGGGAAGCTGAGGCCTCTGTGTCCCTCTTCCCTTCAGGCCAGGAGACCTCTCTCTCCAGCCTGTGACCTCAGTGGGAGCCTCAGGCACCCACAGAGGGCTTCCTGAATAATTGATGCTTCCTGCCCCAGCAGAGAAATTCAAGGTAAACAAAAATAAAGCCCCAGCCATGATCAGCAGTCTTTTGTTCTCCTTTTCCTTACAGGAGCCTCTCCTTCCTTCCCCTCCCTCCCAGTGCTCACCCTCCCCAGTGGACCTTCAGCGGTGGAGTTGCCCCAGGGAAGGGGCAGGCGGTGGGCCTGGCGCTTTCCCCTCTCCGACTTGGCCTCACTTACTGGCTCCCCCAGTTCCCAGCTAGGGGACCTCAGGGGGGTCAGGGAATTCCTGCAGACCCCGGTCTCCTCATCTCCACACCTCACAGAGTCATTGTAAGTTATAAATCACGCACGCAATGACTGCCATTGTAACCATTATGCAATAATGCACATTAAATTATGTTGTCTGTTAGAGTTAAGTTCTTGATATGTGCCAGGCAGCAGCGGTATCTTATTTTACCTTCACATCCAACTGCAGGGGTAGATAGCAAGATTCTTATTTCACAGGTTAGGACAGTCAGACTCAGAGAGGGTAAGACACTTCTGCAAGGTCACACAGTAACTTGACAGTGTTAGCTGAGCTGAAACCAAATCCAGATCCTCGGTTCTCTGTGCCCCTGATGCATCCGTTCTGGGCAGCATCCATTCAGAGACCAGGAGGTCTTCTGATCAGCCTTATGACTGGTGGGCTGACGGAAGCAGGTCTGCTCCCCTCCCTGCCTTTTCAGCCTGAAAGTGGGCCTGCAGCCTGCGTTCTCTCCCCTGGTGTGAGGGGCTGCTCCATAATCCCCCTTCCCAGCCTGGCAGAAGCTTCTGTGTGTGTGTTGCCTGTGTGTGTACACATGTGTATGGTATCAACACAATCATTAATTCTGGAACCAGGCAGAGACTGGATTCTAATTTCTAACTTTGCTGCTGTGTGACCTTGGGTAAGTTACCTCACCTCTCTGAATCTGTTTCATCGCTTTAAAGTGGGGTCTATGTGGTTGCTGTGTGATGAAGAGAGAGAATCCATAATGTCGTGCCTGGGACATGGTGACCATTCGACAAACCTGCATAATTATTACCACATGCATGCATGTGTGTGGC
Organism: Kobus ellipsiprymnus; assembly: GCA_006410655.1. NCBI lineage: Eukaryota > Metazoa > Chordata > Mammalia > Artiodactyla > Bovidae > Kobus > Kobus ellipsiprymnus. Next base: position 72,519 of record SJYR01001322.1, read on the forward strand.
AGAAATGTGCATTGTAAACACGTATTTAGGTGTGAATCTGTGCACATAGGGATGGGAGAGCGTGTGTGGCAAAGGTGAGGTTGGATCTCTGAGCCTTCATGATTCGGGTGAGTGGCAGTGGGGTGCACGCGTGTGTGTGAGACTGAGTGTGTGAGAGCTACCTGGAGAGGCTGATTCAGCTGCAGAGGCCCTGGGACTGGACACCTCCCCTCTCCCAGAGCCCAGCAGTCCTGCAGGTCACAGGTCATGGCTGCCCCCTGCCTCTGCCTCCCAGGCCTGCCACCAGGGAGGAGGAGTGGTCACACTCACTCAGGGACCACCACCCCTCAGGGGCCCCCTACTAGTTACTGCCCCTCCTCCTGGGGCCCTGGGCAGAGCTGCCCACAGCCAGCCCCGCGCTGGGCAGGGGCAGCAGTGTGGACCCCGCTCCACCAGCAGGCACTCTCCAAAGGCAACACTCAGCACCATGCCCCCAGGGCTGTATACATCCCTGCCGCTTTCCCTGGTGGAACCAGGAGGCATTTTTAGCAACAGACTCTCCTACCCAGAAAATGAGAGGGAGGTGTTGCCAGGAAATATGCATTCACATACATATGTATACAGCACTGGCAGCAGGCAAACAGCCTAAAAATAAACGCGCTTTCTTGATCAGAAATGTCAGGATCTGTGTGAGATCAGGTCTGGGCTCTGAGGGGCCTGGGAAAGGCCGGCGGCGGCGTGTGGGGCTTGCTGGGGGTCAGGGGAGGAGGTGCCACGTATGGAGGAGGGAGGGGCGCCTGAGCTACAGCCTAAAAATAAACGTGCTTTCTTGATCAGAAATGTCAGGATCTGTGTGAGATCAGGTCTGGGCTCTGAGGGGCCTGGGAAAGGCCGGCGGCGGCGTGTGGGGCTTGCTGGGGGTCAGGGGAGGAGGTGCCACGTATGGAGGAGGGAGGGGCGCCTGAGCTGAGGTCTCACCCTGACGCCAGGCAGGAAGGCCCGAGAAGCTAGACCCGGGACAGAGAGTCAGAATCGCAGGTGCTTATGTCTTGGCTCTGAGACACCTGGCCAAGTTTCCCCAGGATCAGTGTTTGTGGGAAAGGAGCCTGAAAAGAGATCCAACTGTCCACCTCAGGAGGCAAGCCTGGCACCGAGACGGTGTTTTGGCGGGTCCCCAGGGTTCCTCGCTGGTCTATTACAGAGACTGAAGTGACACCACTCCCCAGGAATCCTTTCAGACCAGATGGTAAGTCAGGATGCCGAGCAGGCTGAGGCCCCCCTTCTTTGCAAGGCCCTAGAGGGTGGGACCTCCTCTGGATGGACAGGGGTGGTGGGGACTCTAGCTGAGCCCAGAGACTCTGCCTACCCTCCCTTGTGGGGCTGAGATTCCTGAGATAAGAAACGGCTTCAGGTGATGGGACGAGAAGTTCAGTGTGATGGAAATATTGCAGCTAAGGAGGCAAGCCTGGCACCGAGACGGTGTTTCGGCGGGTCCCCAGGGTTCCTCGCTGGTCTATTACAGAGACTGAAGTGACACCACTCTCCAGGAATCCTTTCAGACCAGATGGTAAGTCAAGATGCCGAGCAGGCTGAGGCCCCCCTTCTTTGCAAGGCCCTAGAGGGTGGGACCTCCTCTGGATGGACAGGGGCGGTGGGGACTCTACCTGAGCCCAGAGACTCTGCCTACCCTCCCCTGTGGGGCTGAGATTCCTGAGATAAGAAACGGCTTCAGGTGATGGGACGAGAAGTTCAGTGTGATGGAAATATTGCAGCTCTTTCCCCAGGGTCAGGCTGTAGCAGGGCCTAAAGCACTCCCTGGATGCCTGGGGACAAGCTCGTTCCTTCTACTAAGACTCCTGGCTCTGTTCCACGCAGCGATGGGTGCCAGGGTTCCTGCCTGAGGGAGGGCCAGGTGGGCATCAGGAGCATAGCTGTTGATCCATAACGAAATGATTTAAAAGTTGGCCCCGTTACCTGTGAACTAGAAGACCTTCGGCAGCAGCCATAACATAAATACTGACCCTAAAGGACTGCTGTGTGGAGTGTGATAGGTGAGGCGGTGAGCGAAAGCCTCGGCATGATGCCAGGCACAGAGTGAACACTCAATAAACGTAGAATCAGCAATCATCAGAGTCGGCCTCTCGTCCCACACACGGTGCCTCGAGTGAACATGTGTGGAAGGAGTGAAAAAAGAAGGGGACACATGTCCTGCCCTCAAGAAGCTCCAGGGCTGGTGGGGGAAGGTGGGGAACGAGGGTAATGAGGGCCGAAGCAGAGAGAGTGCCTGGTGGCCAGGCGAGGCGAGGATGCTTCTGGAGAAGGTGGCATCTGAGCTGGGCTCTGAGGGCCAGAGAAGCGGCGAGGAGCCCAGGGGACAGAAAGATGGAGGGCAGGCAAGGCAGCGGGGTGCGCAGGCGTCCCCAGCAGCACGGTCCTAGGTGGATCTTAAGGCCTGCTGGCTGCTGTCCCCTTGACTTTCACCCCGCCCTTCCCCTCTGGGAAGCAGCGGGATGCAGGTAAGTCCCCGAAGGCTTTGGAGCGGGCTGGAGCTGCAGCCTGGGTCCACCTGCGCCAGCCATGTCCCCCAAGGTCCCGTCCACTCTGGCTCTGGGACTTGGTGAACGCCCAGGAAGACGCTAGCTCCCACACTGAATGATGCAACCCATCGGGAGGGAAAATGATGGAAGCAGCCAGTGAAAATCAATGGCCAGCAAAAGAAGCATACCAGTGATTTCTTGCTTAGTGGAGTCACATGTGATATTTTGGGTCTTATCCAACACTTCTGGTATAATGCACATTTTTTTGTGAGAAGAATTTGTTTTTACAGGGGGGACTCACAATAAATATTATTGAAAATGGAGTTGGAAGTCCTGGGCTCATGTCCTAGGTGGCCCTTTACTGGCTCATGTGACCTCAGCCAGGGTCTTTCCTCCTCGGAGTCTGAGCCTCCATGGGGTCAATGTTTCAAGAAGCCCCTTGGGGCTCCTGAGACTTAGCTCTGAAAGGGGCTGAGGGTGAGGGTCAGCAAACCAAGGTCCCTCTGTCCATGGTCCTGACTCATCAGCAGCTGCGGGTTCCTGCCCATGGTGGGAGGTGTGATGTCCCTCCTGGCCAGGCATCCCAGCTGGGGAGGGGGGTGGTTGGGGTGCAGCTGTGGGGCTGTGAGTCATGGCAGCATTACAGGAGGGACCCAGAGGCTCGGCGACCCCCCTCTCCACACCAGGAAGATCAGGTGAGCCCTTGGCTAAGGCTGGCTTTCATATGCCACCCACTCCCTGTGATTCCCACACCAGAATCACCCCCCGCTGCCCCCCGCCCACCACCCTGTGCCTCAGTTTCCATGCAGATGCAGCCAAAGCCACAAGGGGGAAACCAGAAGGCATCCTACCTTTTGAAGTTCACCACGCCTTTTGGGATTCCCGTGGGGGTGTCGAAGGCTGGCAGGAGTTTCTCTCCCAGCTTGATGGCCTTTATCCGGAACACCTGTAAAGGAAGGGTCAAAGGGCACTGCGTATCCTGGCAGAGGAGCCCGCCAAGGCTGCTGCACCCAGAGTGGGAGGTTTCTGAGGCTCTGGGGTCAGACAGGCCCGGACGTGAACCTGACTCCATGACTTCCTGGCTCAATTCCCCTTCTCGTTTATAAATCAAGGACCACACTACCTTCCTCAGAGGGCTGCTGGTGGCAGGAAAATCAGGTAATGGTTGTAAAGCACCTACTGTGGTGTCAGGACCAGGATGAAGGCTCAGGGACTGTGCTGTGATTAGGGTGACTGTCGGGAAGACGGAGCAGTCAGGGCAGCGGCCCCCGATGTCAGTGCCAGCCTGCCCTGCAGCACCAGCGCTGCCCAGGCTGGGCACAGGGGAGCACCTTCGGACAGAAGGCAAGGAGCACTGGACTGTGAGCTCCGGGCCTTTCCCCAGCTTGGCTTCCGCGCGCTTCTCAGCAAACCTCTGCCTTCTCCCACGCCGTAAACCTACAGAAGGGCCTTTCCCACCGATGATTTGCCCACTCTTCCCGTTTCACAACAGGAAAGGTGAATGGCCAACCCAGGGATATGATGACTGGGGAGCCCAGGTGTCAGGGGCCCTGCCCAGGGCTCTGGGCTGCTCAAACTGTTCTGATTAATTCAAAATCACCTGTGACCCTCTGAGGAAATAAATCATCAAGGAAGTTGCACCAACTTAACTTTATGGCTATTTATTCCAGTGTTGTTTACAATAGTAGAAAAAGTGCAAATACACTAAATATCAAATAACAGGGAGATGGCGAAATTATGGCTTTTAAGTGCAACCACTGAAGTGATGTTGCAGACGGTTATTTTATAGCAAAAAAGGGGGTTTATGATCTATTAAGAGACAATATTTCACAATGGTGTAAATCAACTTTCACATGAGGAGAGGTTGGGAAAACACTGAAATATTAACAATGGTCTTCCCAAAGGACTAGGCTCATGGAGGATTTTTATTTTCTTCTTTTGGTTTATCTCTATTTTCTGTGCTATTTTTACAATAAAAGCAAACCCACAAAAAGGTTATTTATTTTTTGAAAAGATGAGATGCAAGTCCCCAAGCAACCACTCCTGGTTGCAACAAGCATTTCCTTTCACTTCGGCGCTCCAAGGGGGTCTCAGTGCGCTGGACCCCACTGTGTGTTGTTGCAAGACGAAGCATTCCTGAGGTCTCGCCTTCTAACATATGCAATTTATAGCTTCTCAGACAGCCGTCTGGGGACCACAGTGGAGAAGGAGTTTGTGAACACCACCTGGGATGAGGATTAGAAGGCTCTGTGGAGCAGGTGTGATTCTTGTTTAGGGAGGAGGGTGGGAGGGAGGGAGGTAGACAGATGAATTGCACCTGGGGACTGGCTGTGATGGGTGCGAGATGATGATGTCCAGTGCCAGACAGTGGGTCCTAGAAGTGGGTACCGGGGCAGCACAGCAGAATCCAAGGGAGTTTGTCTAGACACCAGGTTCCAAAGCCTCGAGTCACCCCAGAAGCCCCTGGTTCAGTAACAAGCGGCTCTTGTTTGAAGGTCCTGATATCTTCATTTGACCCCCAGGGGGGCTGAGCACAGATGCACAAAGGAACCCACGGGGCCCTGACACAAGGCTGGGGCTCCAGGCTGCCCTCTGCTCAAGGACTCCAAGCTAACTCCTCTGAAATGTTCCTCTCTCCCAGCAAACCACATCTCCTCCTTTGGAAGGCCCTCCTGCCGACTGGTACAGCAGGGTCTCAACCATCCCAAGGCAGGATGCTGGGGGACTGTGCAGACAGGAGTAGGGCCACGGGGAATAGAAAGCCCGTCCTCCTTATTGTTTGGAAATGATGTGTCTCATCTACGTGAACTTCAATCCTTGCAACAGCCTTGGGGAAGACAAAACTGAGTCTCAGAGAAGCAATTTGCCCGAGGTTGTGGAGCAATGTTATATGGCTCTTTTCCAGGCCACACGCTGCCTCACCAACAGAGAGAGTTGGCCTCAGACAGTCATGGTAAACAATGGGCAGTGGCCTCCTAGTTCCCGAACAGAGGGGAGAGAGAGACCTGCAGAAATTATGTGCCACAGAGCGGAAAGGGCTCTGGACTGGGAGTCAGAGCCCAGGTTCAGATCTCCCGTCTGGGCAGCTGCGTGACCTTGGGTGAGCCATGTGCTGTCTCTGAGCCTCCTCTGCACAAAGGAACAGTGATGGGTGCCCTGGCTGCTTCAGAGAGTCCTCTGGAAATCAGATGAGAGGATGTACATCAGTGAGTGTGCTGTACAAGCTGTAAGGTGTGCTCCGAATGTCACTCGGTGTGGCTGTGGCTGTACTTGTCTTTCTCCTGGGAGTGGAGTCTCAGGGGCTCCACCTCCTGCAGGTTCCCTCTGTGGCAAGAAAGACCTCAGCACCGGAAGGGATGTAGGGGGCTCCTTCACCGTCCATTCCATGAACACTCGTGGGAACAGCCCACCCCACGGATACCCACTGTGGGCAAGATGGAGGAGGAGAGGGGAGAGCGTCCTCACCCTGGTGTGGCCAAGTCCCGGTGACAAGCAGTGATGCCGGGCCAGGCTGAGCAAGGGCTAGGAGCCAGACCGCGGGAGGAAGGCCCCGGGAGCCTGTGTGGCCTGCACCAGAGGGCTCTCTAGCTCCCGGTCTGCATGCCTGCTAGGGCAGCCTGGTCTCTTTCACGTGGAGGGAGGGGTCAGGGAGGTGTGTCTGGGGGGACGGGGCAGTGCTGACCACCAGGGAGCCTGCCTGCTCAGGGCCTCTGAACCAACTGGGCTCCCCTGGGGCCTCCTGGACCACGGTGCTCACACCACACCCCATTGCCTGCTCTGCCCCCCAGAAATCATTGGTCCCACACCCACCCCGGTGGGCCCTGAGCTGTATCGCTCCTCTCCTATCCTGGACAGGAGGCTGGGGAGTGCCTGGGCAGAGGCTGGTGCCTTTCTCAACTCCACGTCATTTTCCTGTCCTGGGGGTTTTCAAATGACATTCAGGCCTTGGGTGGCTCACAGGGTTCCCACGGACCATCAGTTCAGTTCAGTCACTCAGTTGTGTCCAACTCTTTGCAACCCCATGAACTGCAGCACGCCAGGCCTCCCTGTCCATCACCAATTCCTGGAGTTTACTCAAACTCATGTCCATTAAGTCAGTGATGGCATCCAACCATCTCATTTTCTGTCATCCCTTTCTCTTCCCGCCTTCAATCTTTCCCAGCATCAGGGTCTTTTCCAGTGAGTCAGTTCTTCACATCAGGTGGCTAAAGTATTGGAATTTCAGCTTCAGCATCAGTCCTTCCAGTGAATATTCAGGACTGATCTCCTTTAGGATGGACTGGTTGGATCTTGCAGTCCAAGGGACTCTCAAGAGTCTCCTCCAACACCACAGTTCAGAAGCATCAGTTCTTTGGCACTCAGCTTTCTTTATAGTCCAACTCTCACATCCATCATGTGGGGACAAATTGGTACAAGCAGGGATCTCTGCTGAGGAGATCAGTCTTGAGGGAGAGGGGCCCCGAGTGACCAGAGATCGAGGGCTCACTGCCGCCTCCACACCCTTGGCATCCGGGGCAACCCAGTGACTTCCCCGCCAGCGGTGGCAGAGGTCCCCGCTGGCAGGGAGCAGGACCATAGTTTGTCTCTAAGGGGACACAGCAGTGATGCGCAGAGCAGTGCAGCCCTCCGGGTAATGGAGACATGACTGACGGGTGACCCATGTGCTGGGGACTCAGCCAGCTTGCCCCTCAATCCTCAGACACTCCCAAGGGATGAAGTCCCCGCTCTGTGATCTCAGGGTTCCTTACAGTGCGGAGAACATGGGCTCTGGATTCTTTCAGCCCTGGGTTCGAACACTTTCCCTCTTGTCCCATTTCACACGAGCTCTCTGACTCCATGGGCTTAGGATCACCCCATGGAGGGGAAGGCAGGAGGCCCAGGGGTGGGAGAAAGAACTTGCTCAAAGCCACAGGCAGGTGCCCCGTGTGGGTGAGAGGCAGGTTTTCCTACACTGGGCCCAGGGATCCACCTTCTCGCCTCATTTCAAGGCTCTCCTTCTGGAAGCCACCGCAGCTTGCCTGGGCTGAGCGGCCAGCAGTGGCTGCCCACCTCCCTGGTCACCCCCTTGATACCTGGAGCTGGGGTCTGGCCCAGGAGCAGCTGCCCTTAAAGATTTACCACCAACCGTGGGAGCCAGTTCTGAGCAGCAGAGTGGACACACCGGACAGGAGAGGAGGAAGAATCTGTAGGTGGCCCTATGGAGACGGATGTGGATCCCCTGGAACCCGTTTCCTCGTAAAATGAGGGAGGTGGGGTTGGTGTTCTCCCAAGCCCTCTTCAGCCAGGATGACCCAGGGGCCTCAAGAGGCCAACTCACCTCCTCTCCCGTCAGGTAGAAGGCTGAGAGGAGTCCTCCAATGAACCGGATGTTCACTTCAAACAAGGACGCTTCTCCGCTCTGCAGGGCAGAAAGATGGGGAGGGCAGAGGGGACATTCATGAGATCCCCGCAGGGCTCCCTGGGGCCCGCCAGGCCCTGAGACAGGTTACACCTGCCACCCACCGCCTCTGCCCCACTGTCCTGGCCACACTTGGGCCAGGCTCCAAGCCCTTGCCCAGCGGGTCAGGCTCCCCGTGGTGGGGGTTTTCAGAGCAAAAGGCGAGAGGGATCAGCACCTGCCTGGCGGCAGCTACCGCACATTTACAGAGTTCCAAATAAACACTGGGCTTGGCTTCCTTCCCCGGCCCTTGCCAGAGGCCATCGGAGCAAAGTTATGCCTGCCTGCTCTCCAAGGAGCTCGAGAACGTTTCGGGGGAGCGGCCGGCTGAAGCTTAGCCTGAGGACCGGCAAATCCTCTCCGGGTCTGGCCCCCTCCCCTCTCTGCGGGAGCTGCCTTGGCTTTGCAGGATGCTGGTGTGGCCCTTCTTCAGGGTGACAGGGCAAGTAGAAGGTTCCCAGAAAAGGTTCTGGGGCAAAAGGAGGGTTACCAGGCAAATTTTGACAGGCAATCAGCATTTTCTTAGCCTCCACTCTGTAGCCCTCAGGGTACACCCACTCTCGCCTTCAACATTGTCTTCTTTCTGAAGCCTGGACAGCGAAGCAGGGGTAATGGAGCATCACGCTAAGGACCAGATCTGGCTTAATATCCCACCTGAGCCACTCACTTGGCTTTGGGACTTTGGGCAAGATATTCAGCCTTTCCTGCTCCGAGTTTCCTCTTCCTGAGCAGGTGGACAGGAGATGCTGACTGAGGCAGGGGAGAAGCCTGCCCAGTGCCTGTCCAGGGCTGGGTGTGGCTCCAAAAAGGTACCTGTTATTATCCCCCCCTTGCTCCCGAGGGTTCCTTTTGAACGCTTCCCACATTGGAGTCTTTTGTTATTGATGACAATGACGGCCGTCCTTTTATCTGGGAGAGCTTTTCCACTAACAGTGCACTTGCAAAGCTGTTCCTCTCTTTTGCTTTCCAGTCCTTGGTGAAGTCATCACTCCCACCTTTCAGATGAGAAAGCCCAGACTCAGAGAGGTGAAGAACCCCCGCCTGGCTTTCTTCCAGGGACACTCCCTGACTGTCCCCAGGCTGCCTGAATGTCCCTAGGCTCCCCAGCCCTGCCACCACCCGGCCTCTCGGGCAGCTGCCTGAGGCCCACTCTCTTCCCACCATCTGCTTAGGGGTCCAGATGGGCTATGGAGCCACTCCTGCCTTCTCCTGCCTCTGCTCCCATGGGAAATGGCAGGATTCTGCACGTCTTCACCTCACGCAGTCTGGGCAGAAGTCACAACAAGCTTCGAAATCATCACAGGGATGATGGCATCACTTTATCCACACTGGGCTTTACAGTGTGTTATCAAATGCTTTTTACAACCCTCCAGGGTCATCCATCCTTACAAGCCTGTGCATTAGGCACCAGCATCGCCCCGTCTTTCGGGTGGGAAACGCAGGTCCAGGAAGGTCACGTGACTTTTTCCCAGCCTGCAGGCTGAGCCATCCCCTGCAGCGCCACTCTCCCAGACCTTTTCCACTCCGTCTCTCTGCCCTGCTCCGCGGTGACAGAGGCCCTCTCTCTAGGAGCAGAGGCGGCCACTCTGCCAGGAGTTACAGGAGCTGTCTCGGTTCACAGCAGGACCTGTCACTCGTGAAGCCCCAGCTGGAGCCTGACGGTGGGCTTTGACGTGACCCCACCATCTGTCTCCACGTCCTGCTCCCCTAGACCACCTAACGGCTTCTCCTTGAGGGCCTGAGACTGCCAGGGTGGATCTGTCACTTTAGTCCAGGCTGGGAGATCACTGGGAGAGGCAGGCATCTGGTATTTAAGACTTTTGTACCATCCACACGCATGAGCGTTCCCTCCCCAAGGGTCTGGTCCTTGAGGTCCTGAGCAGGGTTGCCTGCAAAGGCTGGAGAAGAAGAGGGTCCCAGACCGGGCCATGGGCCTCACACCAGATGGCCTCCGTGCCCCCTCACCTGTCTCAAGAGGGCAGCGCAGGGACGCATAGATGGGAGCTCCGGCTCAGGGCAGCTCCAAGCAGATAGCCACTTCTCCCTTCCTAGAGTCACCTCCCCTGTTGCAGCTGCTCTGTCTGACAGACTTAGTCCCAGAAGGAGCTTCCTGGGTGGCAGCAACGTGCCTAGAGTTCAGGCTGGTAGACACTCATGGGCTGGTGGGACATCCCCCACCTTAAGGCTGGTCACAGGGGAGGGCACTTGGCACAGAGTGTTGGGCGCCCTGGCTCTGAGAATGCCCTGCTGGGCAGCCTGGGTCTCAGAGATGGGAGGCAAGCTGGTGGCTGACCTCTCAGGCCCCTTCCAGCCCTAGTACCCCAGGAGGTCTCAGACTCACCACATTGAGGTGGAAGCTCTCTTCGACCCAGGCCTTGGCCTCCTGGAACTCCTCCTTCAGCTCCATGAGGTAGAGGGTGTCGAGGGAGTCGATGACCGTGGCCCCGCTGAGGCCTCCTGCAGGCACAGAGGATGCAGGGTGTGACCCAGGGTCATTCTCATCCTTTCCACCCCAACCACAAGCCACCATTCGCCGGGCCTCCTCTAAATACCCGGGCAGGCTCCCAGGCACAACTCAAGGAGACTCCAGGGTCACCAGCCTTTAAAGGCACATCTGGGATCTAGAGTGCTCCCTTTGCTTCCTCCTCAGGGCAGCAAAGAGGGGGTGGTGGGTCAGGGAGACAAGTTCAAGGGCTGAGCCGCTTCCCAGACCTTGGTCCACTTTTACGTCCTCCAGCAAGTCGACTATCAGCACCAGGCGGGTACCTACCACTTTTCTGTGATGCTGGAGGGAGGGCGGGTAGGTGAACTGGCATTTGGGCTACAAAATCTTAAAAAATGTGCTAGTCTTCTGACTCAATTCCATTCTTTATTTTATGCTAAGAAAAAAGATGTTCATAAATATTTAGCCAGGAAGGTATTTATTCCAGCAACATATAATGGGTGAAAAAGTGAAAAGTGAAAGTGTTGGTTGCTCAGTCGTGTCTGACTCTTTGTGACCCCATTGTAGCCCACCAAGTTCCTGTCCATGGAATTCTCCAGGCAAGAATACTGCAGTAGGTAGCCATTCCCTTCTTCAGTGGATCTTGCCAACCCAGGGATAGAACCCAGGTCTTGCAGGCAGACCTCGAAGGCAGATTCTTTACCATCTGAGCCACCAGGAAAGCCCCAAATATAAGGGGTAAAAGTTGGGAAAAAAGCTCCAAGTCCAATAACAGGGGATCAGTTATACAAATTGTGGCTTATGTACAAACTAGGACATTAGGCATACATTCACACAAGTGAGAAAGACTATTAGTTGGGGAGATATCCACAGGATCTGATAAACTAAAAAAATTAAATTGCAAAAAAAAAAGTTGAGTATAATTTCTTTTCTGTTTGCCAGTATGGACAAGCTGGTACAGAATTAAGTCTGGCAGGAAGTGATTCAGTGGTTATCTCTGAGGGTGAGGATTACAGGTGGTTTTTGATTGCTTCTAGCTCATGGATTATTTTTATAACCAGAAATTTATTTCTGCGTTTAAAAAAAAAAAAAGGAAAGACAGTTTGAGCAAAGAAATCAAACACATGCTCAAACTAAAGAGTCCATGGCGTCCCCTGGGCTTCAGACTCCTGTCTTGGGAGTAAAGGCAGAGAAAACTGTACCGTTTCCCCCTCACAAGCCGGAAAGAAAAGCAACGAGGAAGACCTCCCCATGTGGGACAACAGAGCGTGGCTTGTAGAGGATGGTGAAGGAGGAAAGGAGGGGGAAAGAGATCTGCTTGGTGCCACCTGGAGGGCTTCCTGGAAGAGATGGCAGGCTCCCATCAACTCTGTTCTACAGTCATCACAGGCAGCAGTGATTTCCTTCAGGGACTAGGGGGTAACTTAAGAGGAGTATTGTTCCTTCAGTGTGCTCCTTGCAGAGCGGTCCTTCCCCCAGAGGCTGCCAGAGCTGGCCAGCGGGTGTGGCGCCCCACTGGAGTTTGAAGCACGGCTCTGCGGGCCCTCCTGCATTCAGAGGTAGTGTCTGACCTCCTTAATTAGTGTTTCCCTAACTGCTCGCTGGTGTTGACTTTGCAGAGTAATTCCTATGAAACTCAAACACTTAACCACCTCTCTAGGCCGGGCAAGGTCAGATAAAAGGCATGCCCTGGAAAAGGATGGGAGGTAGACCTAGGAGAAGTTGGCAGAAAGTTAAGTCTGGAGGTTAAAGAACCATTTCCAGGAGGAAGGGTTTTGCAAAGAAAAGTAGCTGTCTCTTATACACATCTAGATGTGTATAAGAGACAGGAATGTCCCTACATCGGGGGTGGGGGGTGGGGGGAAACGACTCGCTTCCCAGTCCAGAGACGTGTGTCCTGGGATGGCTTTGGCATTTGGGTTGAACTGAATTTCCAGAATATCAACCCCTCCCACACTTAAGCATTAATAGGAAAACATACTCAAAGCCAAACAAAGTCGATCTTTTCCTGGTTTATCCTGGCTGCTTCCAGGCAGGTGTCCAAGGCCAAACACAGTTCGTGGGAACTCTGGACCCTCCTGAGGTGTTCAGGCCTTGGGACACAGATGGGCTACACATGGATAAGACATGCCCAGACCCAAGGGTCCTGGCCTGGTATCCACACTCCAGGCTCTGATGCCTTCCCGTTCACCACAGGGCCTCAAACCTGAATTCTTAAGGGCCTGGAGGAATTCTTGAGATTCCCCCCCTTGCCTCACCCCTAGATTTCATAGACCAGGACCCCAGAGAGATCCCCTTCAAGTTTAGGCCAAGGGAGGAGAGGAGCCCCAGGCTGGGCCACATGTAATGTGTTTTCCGTATGAGGGCGTCTTGGTTTGCTGGGAAACAATTTCGGATCTGCTAGCTGAACCCTCTTCCTGGAGGGGCCAGGAGGCTGCTCCAATCAGTGAGAAGAGAAGCCCAAGCTGTGTGTCCTTCAGGGCCAAGGGCGAGGCGGCCCAGAGTATCTGATTTCTGGATCCTGTCCCCAGGCTGCCGGGTGTTTTCACCCCGTGGGCCCTCCGTCTCCTGGGCTGACCCTGAGCCCAGAGGCCCCGGGACCTCGGCTGGGCTGGGAGGGCAGCCAGGGAGCCTCGTGATCAGCTGTCCTCCCGAACACTCCCGAGGCCGCTCACTAAGAGAGCTGTTGGCAGGGTTCTGCCCCCGCTCTCAGCTTCCTCTCACCCTGCCCCCAGCCACCACCCTGCTGGGCCGTAGGCCAGAAAGTCACTTATTGGAAAGCTTTTCGTTTCAGGCCAGAGGTTACCTGGTGGCCCGGTTGCCAGGCAGGAGAGAAGGCATGATACCCTCTCTCTATCTGCACCTGTGGCCCATCTGGGGTGGCTCCCCCATGGAAAAAGAGACCCGTCTGTTCAGTCAACAGGCCCAAACTTGTTGGGAAAGAGCCAGAGGGGCGCAGAGAGTCAGGCAGCTGGCTCGGCAGCTTCCCTGGGCTGCAGCAGCCCACTCTCCCAGCTCCAGCTCTGATCTCTTGTTCAGGCCAGGAGGCTGCTCCAATCAGTGAGAAGAGAAGCCCAAGCTGTGTGTCCTTCAGGGCCAAGGGCGAGGCGGCCCAGAGTATCTGATTTCTGGATCCTGTCCCCAGGCTGCCGGGTGTTTTCACCCCGTGGGCCCTCCGTCTCCTGGGCTGACCCTGAGCCCAGAGGCCCCGGGACCTCGGCTGGGCTGGGAGGGCAGCCAGGGAGCCTCGTGATCAGCTGTCCTCCCGAACACTCCCGAGGCCGCTCACTAAGAGAGCTGTTGGCAGGGTTCTGCCCCGGCTCTCAGCTTCCTCTCACCCTGCCCCCAGCCACCACCCTGCTGGGCCGTAGGCCAGAAAGTCACTTATTGGAAAGCTTTTCGTTTCAGGCCAGAGGTTACCTGGTGGCCCGGTTGCCAGGCAGGAGAGAAGGCATGATACCCTCTCTCTATCTGCACCTGTGGCCCATCTGGGGTGGCTCCCCCATGGAAAAAGAGACCCGTCTGTTCAGTCAACAGGCCCAAACTTGTTGGGAAAGAGCCAGAGGGGCGCAGAGAGTCAGGCAGCTGGCTCGGCAGCTTCCCTGGGCTGCAGCAGCCCACTCTCCCAGCTCCAGCTCTGATCTCTTGTTCACAAAGGACACTTGGCTCCTCTTTCTGCCGGGGCAGGAGGCAGTGGTGGTGGTGGTTCAGTCGCTAAGTTGGGTCTGACTCTTGTGGCCCCGTGGACTGTAGCCTGCCAGGCTCAGCCTATCCATGGGATTCTCCAGGCAAGAATACTGGAGTGGGTTGCCATTTCCATCTCCAGGAATCGAGGCAGTGGGGTCTGTTAAAAGACAAAAAAATAAACCACAGCTCTGGGTTCAAATCCCAGGTTGGGTCAGCAACCTATCTCCTCTAAGTGCCAAAGTTCTCATCTGTAAAATGAGGTAAAGACCACTGGGCCGGGGTACTGGGGAGCTACTGAAGGTTCCTGAGCTGGGACAAGCGTATCATATAATGCCCAGCCTAAATACACTTGTACATGTCTGGCATGGAGTAAGCGCTTGACAAATCAGTTTACTGCTCTTATTTCCGGGGTCCCTTAGCTCACCTTGAAATTCTGGCCTGGCCCAGGGAGGCATGGGTTCACATTCTGGCCCCATTATGGACTAGCTGTGTGACAGGGCAAGTCACTGTACCTCGCTGAGCCTCATTTTTCTCATCTGCAAGATGAGGAATACAGTAGGACCAACCTGCTAAGGCTGCTGGGAGGGTTAAGTGGGGCGGTGGATGAAAAGGAGCTGGCACGATGCTGGGTACACGTGAGCTTGCCCCTACAGCAAAAGTGTGACCCTCTCTGTCCCCAGCTGGCCCTGGGCAGCCCCTCCACAAAGTCTTCCAGGGTTGCTGAGGCCTTGTGACACTCCTGCATTTACTGGTCTCTCACCACCCTGTGGGGCACCAAACACGGCTTGTAAAAGTCTTGACCTCAACTCAAAGGCAAAGCGTCACACGGGTCCCACCTGTGTCCGCTGCTTCCCTCCCCTGACTTGGCTGTGCACCTGCCTCCAAAAAGGTCTACCTGCCTCCCAGGCCTCTCTGATTCACCCTGTACATTGTCACCTTACCTGTCTTCCTAAAACCAGATCCACTGTGCCCCTCCCCAGCTCAGGAGCCTGCAAAGGCTTTGCAGTACCCATGCAACAACCAGGGACAGGGGGTGAGGGCTTTGAGTCTGAGTCCAGAGGATCTGGCTAATATTGTCTCCCATCCAGCTCTGCTTCCTGGACCCAGGCTGCATGCTCTGGCCTCCCTACATTTGCATGTGTGGTCTCCTCTGACAAGAGAGCTTCTCTGTGCATCTGGGCATACGCAAAGCCTTCAGCTTCTTCAAGGTCACCTCCCACTGGCGGCCTTCTCTGATTGCACCCAGCCAACCTCTTCCTGCCCAGAGAGCTTCCATAGAACTTTTCCAGACCTCCCACTCAGGTGATCTTCATCCCCGCCCTGAACTGTGAGGCTCTAAATAGACTGTGAGTTCCTTGAGGCCAAACGCTCCCATGGCTTCTCTCATACCCCTTCCCTGCCACCCCAAAGGCCAGAGCCCCCAACCCCAATGCCACCCACCATTCCCTGCAGCCTCAGCACCTGCCCTGACTTCTGTGATACTTCTGCACACTCTGCTAAGAATTGCCTTCCCCATCCCCCCTTCTCCTGCAGGATCTAGGGCCCGCCCAGGGCCTCCTCAGCCAGGAAGCCACCGTGATCCTCCCCCCACAATCTGCATGAAGTCTCACCCTCGAGGCTTATGCACTCTCATCTCCAAGTGCTCCGCTCTCACCACCATAGCGGAGTTGCCAATTTACTGCCCTGTCCTCTGTAACAGCAGGGGCTCAATCTGCAGCAGGGTCGCCTCCAGGCTCAAGAGACAGCTGCCAGTGGAGTGGGCAGACAGGAGGGAGGAGACCAGGCTGGCCCATCTCCTGCACGGCCTCCCTGGCCTCGCGCTGGCTCTGGGCTGGGTCTCGGCCTTCAGGACGCCCCTCTTCCTCTTGCTTCTCCTTCTCACCCTGTGGTTGCTTCTTCCCAGCTTCTTTGCTGGTTCTTCCTCATCGCCAGGCCTTGAAAGCCTGGGGCTCTGTCCTTGGGCCTCTCGTCTGTTCTCCTTTCTCTTCCTAGTGACTCAGTCTGGCCTCACGGCTTAAATACCATTCACAGGCCGATGACTCCCAGATTTAAATATCCAGCCGGGACCTCGACCTCCAGCCCAGACTCACTGTTCAACAACGCCTTACTCACACTTCCATTTGGAGATCTAGAGACATCTCGCCTATAACTCGTCTGAAGGCAAATCCTGCCCCTCCCTCCCAGTCTTCCCACCTCGCTGAATGCCAACCCCCTCCTCCCAGTAGCTGTGGCCCCAAGCCCTTGACTGTTCACCTCTCGCCCCCACATCTTATCCCGCAGCAGATTTTGGTGGCTCTGTCTTCATAAGAGCTCCAGCCTCCACCCACTCCTCACCTCCTCCAGCCTTCCACCTTCAGAAATGCAAGTCGTGTCACGCCTTTCCTCTGCGCAAAACCCTCCCAGGGCTCCCCCCTGCCTGGAGGGCTGTGATCCTGCCCTGGCTTCCTCTCTCTGCTTGGCCTCCCTACCTTCGTGCCAGCTATTTGTTGCTCCCGGAGCCCTCCAAGCCCTAGAGCCTTGGCCTTGGCACTTGGGATAGCTCTTCCTTCTCTCTCTCTATCTTCAGCACCTTAATCCCTGGCAGTGTTACACACGGGTCTGCTTCCCTGTTTGCTGTCTTCCCCATCGGAGCGTGAACTGCTGGAGGGGAGGCTCTGTTTTGTGCGCTGCAGTCCTCCCCTGCCTAGAACACTTCCTGCCCATCACAGGTGCCTGATGAGTATTTAGGAATAATGGGGCCCCTTCCCGGGGCAGGGAAGGCTTCAAAGGGGCTGTGGCTCATTCATATCTTTCTGTGTTTGGCTACAGTCTGGCACCCAGAGGCATTAAAGGTAAATGTGTGGGTTGAACAGACTGAATTTATCTTGTGGGCATCTTTGGTGACCACGTCCAGGGCAGCTTAACTCTGTGCTCTAGGTGCTGGTGCCAATCACAGAGGAGACCCTCCCAGCAGGCTGTGGCCAGACTGGCCAGAATGGTTGAGCGGGTCACACCACTGCCCTGCACAGAGCTATCTGTCTCACATGTCAGGCTCTACAAGGGCAGGACCCTGGGACCCCATGGCCTCCTCCCCGGGGGGCTGCCTGGCCATGGACCACCCTGCCCTGCTGGACTGTGGTTTGTATCACCTCTCCAACTCTGCCATATTAATGATGATGAGGTTTTTATGTGGCATTGTATCAGCAAAGGAAATGGGTCAGGCTGGGCAACATAAGCTCCAGAAATATTTAGATAGAAAAAAAAATATCACCCAAGGCGTAGCCTATTACCGCAATATCCCCAGAGCCAAATACTAATGGTTGCATTTAATTTGATGATACAGTCCAGAGACTTTATTCTTAATCTGTAAAGCAACAACACAAATGTCTTTCTCAGCTTCCAAAGAAACCAACGTGGCTGTGGGGCAGGTTGAGTTCCCAAAGATGGATGCCATAGGACGTCCTATCCCACAAGAGGACCTCTGCCCGCAGCTCCTTTCCTTGAACCTGGGTGCAACTTTGTGACTACCTGGAATAACAGAATAAAGCAAAATGGATGATGTGCTAGTTTTCAGGCCCAGACTTTAAGAAACAGGCAGTTTCTACTTCCTGTCCCTTGGAATGCTGGCTCTTGGGACCAGCCACCGTACTGTGAGGAAGCCCGAGAGAGCCCACAAGGAGAGAATACATGGAGAAGCCATACGCATGCTATCTGATGGACAGCCCATTTGAGCTTCCAGTCAACAGTCTGCATCCATTCCAGACATGGGAATGAAAAAGCTTCTAGAAGGTTCCAGCTATCAAGTCACCTTCAGCCTTCAAGCTTTCCCAGGTTAGGAAAGGCAGGGAATAAGCTGTCCCCACTGTGCCCTTTCTGAATTCTTAGCCCACTGGATCTGTGAGCATAATAAAATCATTGTTTTAAGCCAGTAAATTTTGGAGTAATTTGCTACGTAGCAGTAGGAGCCAGAATGTTCTGCCACATGGTTTTCTATGAGGATGAATTAAAGCGATATTCCCACTATCCCAAAGTACATTGTTTAAAACTACCTGAGGTCTTCTGTGAAAGAGTGAAAAAGGAGAGTGAAAAAGCTGGCTTAAAACTCAACATTCAAAAAACTAAGATGATGGTATCTGGTCCCATCATTCCATGTCAAATAGAGGGAGAAACAATGGAAACAGTGTCAGACTTTATTTTCTTGGGCTCCAAAATCACTGCAGATGGTGACTTCAGACATGAAATTAAAAGACGCTTACTCCTTGGAAGAAAAGCTATGACCAACGTGACAGCATATTAAAAAAGCAGAGATATTACTTTGCTGACAAAGGTCTGTCTAGTCAAAGCTATGGCTTTTCCAGTAGTCATGTATGGATGTGAGAGTTGGACTATAAAGAAAGCTGAGTGCCGAAGAATTGATACGTTTGAACTGTGGTGTTGGAGAAGACTCTTGAGAGTCCCTTGGACTGCAAAGAGATCCAGCCAGTCCACCCTAAAGGAAATCAGTCCTGAATATTCATTGGAAGGACTGATGCTGAAGCTGAAACTCCAATACCTGATGCCACCTGATGCGAAGAACTAACTCATTAGATAAGACCCTGATTCTGGGAAAGATTGAAGGCAGGAGGAGAAGGAGACAACAGAAGATGAGGTGGTTGGATGGACATGAGTTTGAGTGAACTCCGGGAGTTGGTGATGGACAGGGAAGCCTGGTATGCTGCAGTCCATGGAGTCACAAAGAGTCAGACATGGCTGAGCGACTGAACGGAACCGAGGTCTTCTGGCTGCATAAAATATTTTAGGGATGAGGACTTCCCCATTTTTATCAGGTCTGGGTTATTTGTTTTCCTCCAGGAGGAAATTTTTCCTTGAAGCTTTCCATAATGATTAGTTTCTGGATTACATAAAGTTGTGTTCAGGGGCTGAATATTTCCAGGAAAAGGTTTCTTGGTGCCTCTGGAAGGACTAAAAATATTTTTAAGGAAATATTCTTGGAATCCAACAGAATGTTCTTACGAGAAGCTGATTAATAAAAGGTGATCAGATCTGACTGTATCACTACCCTTTTAAAAAGCTCTCAAAGCCTCCTGTTGTCCAAGTTCAAAGTCCTGGGCACAGTGTGCAGGGTGCCTGTGGTCCAGGCCTTGGCACCCTCCCTAGTCTCACCTCCCTTTTGCTCTCTTTGCACGTGATGCTCTGCCCAGAGCAGACCACTAGCAGCTCCCCAAATACCCTGCAGTGTCTGCTGATGCAAGCGCTGTGTCTTTTCTCAGGATGTTCCAGAACCACGAAGCAGAGCTGACCGCCCCCTCCTTTGCAAGCCGACTCGCTCTGCAGCAGGCGCCTCCAGCACAGCACGGTCCACCCTGCATCTGACATCTCTGCCTGTGAATCATCTCTGCCCGTGAATCCTGCAGGGCAGTGGCGGGGTCTGACTCTTGCCAGGAGCCCCAGCATCCATCCTTAGGCCAGGCACCAAGAAGGCAAGAACAAATGGCTGCTGCATGAATAAATGGCCGGCGGAAATACCCACAGCACTTTCTTAGGGATTTCCAAACATTTCACAAGCCCTTTTTGCCTCGGAGAAAACACAGTGCTCATAGCAGCGGCCAGTTATCCAAGGAAAGCACTGTCAGAGGGACGTGATGGGCAGCTGCTGACATCAGGGCCCTGGTGGAACTAATGGCTTCCTGCATCCTTCCCAAACACATGCCGTGCTTTGCGGCCACAGCCGGCTGGAGAATGCTTGCTGTGGTTGACCGCCGGATGATGTTTACTGCGACGAATGGCCAGACTCGGTTCATTGAAGCAGCCTGCTGGACAGGGTTCCTCATTGGAAAACAGGGTGTGTTTAAAAATGTTAATGTTTTGTTTGTTTTTAAATAAGAGCTGGGGGTGCAGGCTGACCTGGAAACTGGTATTCAGACAATTCCCTGCAACAGTGCTGTGTAACAAGCTCTGAACTGCTTTCATCTCAGAACATCTCATAGATAAGAAAAGGCAGATGGAGAAACTGGAACTCAGGGTGCTCACAGCTGTAGCCAGACTTTTCAGACCATGTGACTTTACAGACTTGGTTTTAACCCAGCTTCATCCTTTCCCAGCTGTGTGATCATGGGCAACTGAATTGACCTCCCTGGGGCTCAGAAAAATGGGACAGTGGGGCCTCCTTTTGAGGACAGAGAGGCCAGTTCAGATGGATGTATACCAGAGCACTCAGCAGGCGCTCAGTACCAGAGAATCTGATACCCCCCAGCACACAGTAGGTGCTCTGTGCACAGGGTTGTTATCATAAGGCTCAGTTCTGGCAGAGGAAGCCATACCCTTGGCCCAGCAGGAAAGGATGGCACAGCCTACATGCCAAGCAGGCAGGAGCTGCGGGCTCTCAGGAAGGCAGGACCAAGCTAGGCAGGCACTCTGGCATTTTTAACACACTTCTTTAACACACCTCAACAGCAAGAAGAGCAAAAGCTGGAGACCTGGCTGCTCACCCCAAGAGACCCTAAACCCAACCGCTGCTCTGGGTAGCTCCTGAGGGCAGACCCAGAGTCCCTCCATGGTCTGGCTTCCCCCTGCAAATCAGACGATTGCTCAGTACTGTCCCTTCACCTCCATGGGAAGGGTAAACATCCTTGTTTCGTCAGCCTTGATCTTATCCATGTAACCTTTTTGGGCATCATGGTGGGGAGGGAATTAAAATTGGCTCTGACTTTAGGCTCGGCCCTGAGACTTGCCAGTGGGATTAGTGGACGTGGACTTGAACAGAGGTTTGAAATAAGGTCGCGTGGGTGGATTTTCCCTCCTGCGTGCCCACCTTTCACCAGGAGAAGAACAAGTCTCAAACACTCACTGGTGCATAAAGGATGACAGACGGATGGAGCAGACCTGAGCCAGCTGAGCGCAGCCTAGATAAACCAAACCCCAGCCTATCTGCAGCCACGTGAACAAAAAATAAATGCTGACTCTTGCCTGCCACTCACTGTGGCAGTAATCTTTTGCATGGCATTATTTTGGAAATAGATGACTGAGATAATGCCCTTTTAGTCCTATTTCTTAATAGTTTTGGCATGTTTCCTATTCTCTAGCTAGACTATAGACTCTATGAAGTCCACCTTTTCTCACCTTCCAGCCCTTTATTCTGTCTGCTTGGAATTGCCTCCTCTAAGCCAAAGTGTTTCCACAGATGGCCAAACCCAATGTCTACTTTAAGTCCTAGAGAAAATGCTGCTTCCTCCATGAAGACATCCCTGATTGCCCCACCTGGACTTGAGGTCATCCTCCCCTGAATTTTTATTGAAAGAACTGCTTTTCAACTTTCATCACAGAAATCTGTGTCCTTTTCTCAAGTCCCTTCCAGGCAGTGAGTGTCTTCAGGGCAGAATCTAAGCCTATTTAACCAAAGCTGGCACAGGCCCTGGAGAGTAAAGGTGTCACTGAGGTCTACTGAATGATACCCTCCATCCACTGCCTCCCATCTGGATGATGAAGACTGGAGAGCCAGGGCCCCTACCAGCGGGTGTGCCTAACATGGTGGCAGGTGTGGAGGGGGTTGGAGGGGGAGGGCAGACCCCAAGTCCATGAATCTCTGAAATCCTGGCCCAGGGCGGACACCCAACCGAAGTTCACTTGTGGGATGTGGGATTCTCCTAAACGCCAACCACAGAGGTTAACAAGAACAGCTGTAGACAGTGCTCCGCGCTGGGCACAGTCTTATATGTTTACACACATCTTTTTTAAGCCTTGTAAAAACTCTATCATTGTCCTTTTATAGGTAAAGATGGAAACTTCAAGAATTAAGTCACTTGCCCCAGGTTCATTCATTTACCCGAAAACACACCGTGGATGGGCAGACCCCAAGTCCATGAATCTCTGAAATCCTGGCCCAGGGCGGACACCCAACCGAAGTTCGCTTGTGGGATGTGGGATTCTCCTAAACGCCAACCACAGAGGTTAACAAGAACAGCTGTAGACAGTGCTCCGCACTGGGCACAGTCTTATATGTTTACACACATCTTTTTTAAGCCTTGTAAAAACTCTATCATTGTCCTTCTTTTATAGGTAAAGATGGAAACTTCAAGAATTAAGTCACTTGCCCCAGGTTCATTCATTTACCCGAAAACACACCGTGGAGTCAGGCTGTGCCTGGTGCTGAGCACAGTGGGGAGTGGACAGTTCTGGTCCCCACCTTCAAGGAGGTGAAGGTCTGGTGGGGGGAAAGCCACTAGCCAGGTATCACACGATGGCACCAGCTTACAAAGGATCGTGTGCGGCAGAGGGAAAGCGAATAGGGGCATGGCCGAGCCTTTGAGTTGAGGCCTGAAGGAAGCACGGGAGGGAAGAGGGGGTCGGGGCAGGCCAGGCAGATACACGGCAAGTAGAACGGAGCGGGGAAGTCTTGGCCTGCTTCTGCAGCAGAGAGGAGGCATGGGTTGGTGAGAAGAAGGGAACATAGTGGGTGGTGACGGGTGGTGGGCTGGACCACACAGGGCCTTGGAGGCTCAGGAAGCCTCATGTGGATGGCTTAGGGACCCCAGCTGTCTGGTGTTTTAAAGTGACACATAAGCGGTGTGAAGAGTGTCCTTGAGGGGGACCCAGTGGGGACCCCAGATAGAATAATCCCGGGAGTGGATGAGTAGGAGGGAGGCAGGGAGCACCTGGGCCTGTGCTTTGAGACCCCCTGAAGGTAGCTGGAGACGCCCTCCAGCAGGTGGGAGGCTATCCTACCAGTCCAGGGTAAGGAGAATTAACCAAGAGCACACGGCAACATCAGCCAGTCACCTCACTTCAGCCCCGTTGGGGGGAGCCTCCAGCTGCCCTCTGAAAGTGCCAGGGCCTCCCAGGCCCACGGATGCAAGGTCACAATGTCATCTTGTATATACATGGTGGCCACACAGAGCTATGCATTGATCGTGGCAAACACAGCCTGCAGGCCAGAGCCAAGAGGCACAGATGCAAGGCTGTGATAACAAGATGAATGATGACTCCTGGAAAGAGGAAAAGCAAGGAAATCAAAGAGGCCCTATTCACCCCAAGAAGCACAAAGAGGCGGCAGAGGCAGTGCTGGGGGAGCCTGGTGCAGAGCTGTGCCCCAGCCGAAGGGCCCTCCAGTCGCCGGGACAGCTGAGCTGAAGGAACGGGCCAAGCCCTGGAGCCCCACTCACTAGCTGCCTCAGTTTCCTCATCTGTACAATGGAGCTACCACACCTCCACCCTGCAGAGCCACCCTGAGGGTCAGAGATCATACCGCTTCCAATCCACGGCCAGCCTCGGCCGAACCTGTGTGGAGGCAGACGGGGGTACTCTCTCTTTAGACAGCCTCCCAACAACCCTCTGAGGAGGCTGCAATCGTGTCGCTCTTCATCAAGTGGGGAAATTGAGACTGAGACAGGTCATGGAATGTTCCCAAGGTTGATGAACGGGGAGCCGGGATTCAACTCAGTCTGTCTGCCTCAGAGACTCCGCATTTCATTGCTGGGTCAGCTTGCTTCTGTGCAATGTCTGGAAACTTGGCCAGATTCAGAGGGCCTGAGAGGGTCCCAGGGAGGTGCCCACAACCACAAGACCCCCAGGCCATCTCCTCAGGGCTTGGCGGCACCTGCCACCTGTGGGAGGGAGCAGTACCTGTGTGAAAGCAGCTGGTGCCTCCCCGCAGAAGTCCTGCCCTGATGCTCAGACGAGCCTCCACAAAGCCTTCCCAGACCTCCTCGAGGGAGTGACGCTTTCTCCCTGCACCGTTCTGGGCCCCACTGCTGATCACCTGGCCAGGCCAACTCTAGGAGTGTCCCTGTTGGTCTGTCTCTCTAACAAGCAGGAGCCTGGAAGGCAGAGATCCTGCCATATTCATCTTGAGACCATCTACGATGGCTACCCTGCGGGCTCAGACGGTAAAGAATCTGCCTACGATGCAGGAGACCCGGTACCAATCCCTGGGTCGGGAAGATCCCCCGAGAAGGAAATGGCAACCCACTCCAGTATTCTTGCCTGGAGAATTTTATGGTCAGAGGCTACAGTCCCTGGAGTCACAAAGAGTCGGACATGACTGAGCGACTAACACACACACACACACACACACACACACACACACACACACATACACACTCACACACTCACACTCACACTCACACCAGGTGTGCTCAGGAGGGTCTGAGTCAACATACACAGAATTAACCTGGAAAGAGAACTGAGGAGGAGCCCAGCAGGCATGAGCAGAGGCCAGAGCAGATGGCGCTCTTCCCGTGAGGTCCATGACGGCCCCACCTGACTCACCCTCAGCATCCAGGGAAGGGTGGGGGCTGGCTCCCTCTCCTCCACAGATACCTGAGACCTTCCCTTTCCTTAATCCATAGACCCCTTTCAGAATCTGCTGGAAGCCACCCCAACTCCTCCCCTTTACTAAATGGACATTTGTATGCATTTTACACAGAAAGTAGCACAGGCTTCCCACGGGCAGACCTATCTGGGTTGACCACCTAAGTGAGATGGGGGACCCGCTGGGCATATTTTTATTTACTACAAAGGATGAGGTGAGGTATTTATTTTGGAGTCAGGGAGATGTAGAAACAAATCCTACCTTACTATTTCTAGCTGTGTGATCTCTGGTTCGCTGGTTTACCCACATAAACCTCAACATCCTCATCTGTGAAATGAGGATAATGTCAGGAAATGCACATTATTCGAGAGAGTGCGCTAATAGGTGAACAGGGAGGCTTGGTTTTTTTTTCCTTTGAGTAAGAAATAAGAAAATCAGCTGCAGTAGGTGCCTCTGAGTTACCTTTCACTTGATTGTATTTGATTTCTTTTAATAGGCAGCAGTGATAATGGGAAAAGCATAGGCTTCTAATCAAAATGTTTGGCCTTGGCTCTGTGTATTACCAGCTATGTGACCACAACCAGATTCCTTAACCTCTCTGAGCCATGAGTCTGCATTTGTCAAAAGGGACTAATAACATCCCCCTTGAAGATGTGGGTGGCTTGGATGTGGCACAGAGTCTGGCAGAAAGAGGGAGCAGGAGGGGAAGGGTCTGTGCATGAACTGAACAGGGAGAGCTCCTCACCCACCTGCCCATGTGAACCCACTTCTCATTCCTGGCGCGACAGCCCTGAGCACGCTTCCTGGGTAAGAACTGCTTCTGTTTTAGATCTGGAGCCCAATGCAGTTCACAAATGCAGCAGACGTGCTGTGGCCCAGAAGACAACTCCCTCTGCTTCAGAGAAAACACACAGTTCAATTTCCCAAAGATCGAACCCTGGAGCCTTTCAAGGCTTTCCCAGCGAGAGCAGTTCTCGGAATTCTCAGGCGCCACCCTCATGCGACTAAACAATTAAAGCCCAAGTATTTGTCATTCTCAGCAAAGGTTTGAGAGGATGAGTGAGAAAATGAAAAAAAAAAAGAAAAAGAAAAATCTGATTTCAGCGGCACAGTTTTCAGAAATATATGGTAATCCATTTTTGTCAATCCACGGTAGACACAGCTCAAATCATTAAAAAGCCATCGTACTTAATCATGCACGGAGAAGGCTGGGCTGTGACTCTCAGATCATTTTCAAATGGTTCCAGGTTACCTTTCAAAAACTGACAGGCAAGCAGGCAGGGGATTATGACAGATGATAATCTGAAGAATTTCTGGTTCTGGTTCTCAGAGGATGAGGGATTTATTTGAGAGAAAATTGCCACCCAGACCTCAGCATGATGGCAACGGTGAGGGAGAGTCCAGGATGGATCAGCCGTGACCTCTGCCCTCAGGGAGTCTGCAGCTGCTTTCTCAGAAAGACAGCAAGTTCAGAGCAAACTATTAAGTAAGCAAATAATTGTGATGCATTGTGACAGGGGCTAATAAAAGGCGGAAGCTGCCAGTGGCTAAGTCTCAGCTGTGAGCATACAGACCTGGGTTTGGGACTCGTCTTTGCCGCGAACTCTGTGACCTCACACAGGTTCCTGAATCTCTCAGTCTTGGGTTCCTTATCTATAAAAAGGGATGGCCAGCTCACAGGCTCAGGAGGTTATGACTGAGCTCATTCCTATAAATCCTTTCACATGGTGCCTGGTACATACTGAGCTCTCCGGTCAATGCTGGCAAAGCAGCTAACTCTGCGGAAGGAAGCCTCCCAGGTGACCTCTGATTGGGATCAGGAAGGATAAGTGGGAGTCTGCAGGGACGAGGGGTGGAGGGAGGATGTACCAGGCAGAAGGCACAGAACATGCCAAGGCCCTGAGGTGAGAGGTTGGCCAGGGAGGAGCACAGGGCGTGTGGGGAGCAGGATGGGGGAGGGAGTGCTGCAAGGGAATCCTCCTGTGAAGGTCAGTGGCTGCCAGGCTGAGGCGTTCGGTCTTTATTGAAGGCGGGGGCAGTGTCTGCGACCTCAGGGACAGGGACATCCTGTGTCTTCTTCCGGGTCTTGGCGCCTGTTGGTGACCTGTTGAATTCTCAGGGACCACCTCCCATCAAACTCGACCCAGGCCTTTGCGTAAGGAAAACGCCCTCTATTAGGCCCAGTAGTGGTCATGCGTCCCCTCCTCAGGGCAGAGCCGTGGGTGGGGAGCCACCATCCAGTCAGGAACCGCATTTCCCACTTTTCCCCTCCCTTACGTTTAGGCGGGGCCCTCTGACCCAGTTCTGGCCAGTAGAATACAGTTACATACAGACTGGGCCCTGGCCCCTGAGACCCACTGTGGGATCCTCTGAGGCTGAGGCGACCTTGAGAGTCACAATCTGAAGACATGGAGCCCCCGTCACCCTGTCCCTGAGGGACCGTGATGGGTGGGGCTCCCTCCTCCTGCCATTTGACTTTACACAAGCAAGAAATAAATGTCTGTTCCCAATCCATACAATGATCTCCGGGTTTATCTGTTACAGCTCACATTACCTTAAATAAATACACCCATTACACAGCATGACCGTGGGCCTGCTATTTTGCCTCTCTGAGCCTCACCTTCTCTAATGCAGAGTGTCGGGAAGGGCTAACAAGGTGACAGATGTGAGGGAACGCATTGCTGGTGTTGTGGCTTCAAATCTCTCCGAGAGCCTGCAGGGTAGGCTTTGTACCACTCCTGCTGCGGCAGGGGGAGTGCATGCAGCTAAGCGCTTGGAGATGCTCTGGGCAAGGGGTCCAGATCCAGCAGCAGATCCCGACCTGGACTGGAGACCCTCACTCCGGGCTTTAGTTCTGCCCCTTGGCAGAGATGCTCCCCAAACGGCTGAGGGAGGGGGCTGGGGCCTGGCTTCTGTCTTTTGGCTTCTGCTCCCCTGGGAAGCAGTCAGCCCAGCCTCCCTGATGATAACTTGTTCCAGCCTCTCACAACTCATTAGCAGGAAATTGCATGCCCTGCCAGGAAGATGCACGTCTGATTTTTCAGACATGTCAGGTAGACACTGTTATCAAAACCTTGTCATGTCTCTGCACAGCCCCACATCCTTCTTTGAGGTCCTCCTGGCAGGCTCTGTGCTCAGGGCACATGCTTGCTATCTTGGGAGATTGAAGAGCCTCATTCAGTTGAGCATTCCACCGGCCAGCTTGCAAGGAAGGGGCTTGGGACAGAACCCCGTGTCGGTGGCCGAGGCTCACGCTCTACCCTGCCTCTCAGCCATCCTGCACCCCCAGCCCAGGACTGATGCTGAGACCCGCAGAGGAGAGAGGAGGAAGGCCTGAGCAGTCTGTGATGTGCTGAGCTGGATCCGGGCAAAGACAACTTTAACAGGATCCCGGTCATTACACGTCCTTTTGCGGACAGGGTTGCCTCTCCCATAGACTGGAAGTAGGGATGGAGAATGCCCCAACCCCAGCCTCTGGAGCCCAAAGTCGAGGCAGGGCCACCTCGTCCTGCACACATGGCCCCGCGGCCCCGTGCTCAGGCGGGTGGGTGCAGACATTGACTTTCTCCACCTTCCGAGCCCTCACCTTTGCCCGTTGCCCACTGGCCAGCGCTAGTGGGAGGCATGTGAAGAGCTCTCGGATCACCTGATGGGTGATCATCATCAACCTGGGCTCGGCTCTAAGGAGAGACAGAGAAGCAATGACAAGGACAAAAAGCACCCATCTCCAGTCTTTTCACACAATAATGAACCTGTCTGAGCCTCATATCCTCTCTGAGGAATACCCTTACCCTTATTCCACTGAAGAGGAAACTGAAGCTCATGGAGATTCAACGACTGGTGCTCAAGGTAGCCCAGTTAACGCACCAGGCAGTAATCTGAGCTGCGCCCGTGAACGTCTCATAGTAACCACAGTCACTTGCTTAGAAGGTCCTACATATCAAGCACTAGACCAAGCATTTGGTCAACTCTCCAGCTGAGGTCATATGATCTCCATTTCCAGGTGATCTATGGAGGCTCAGAGAGGTTAAACAACCTGTCCAAGGTCACACAGCAAGCAAGCAGTAGCCACAGCCTTAATGCCTACAGTGGTGTCTCTCCCTACACCAGCTGCCTCACCAGCGAGAAGGGTCCCACTGGGGGAGGGCAGCAAAAGAGGGAGGCTACCAGATCCTACCAGGCAAAAAAGCAGCAGACAAAATTGCGCACACGCTGATCACCACTCCACTAAAAACCTGAGGGGCATGGATCAGATAGGGTGGGATCTGGTAGACAGGTAGGTGGGTGTCTCAGCGTAAGGCAGGGCCTGGAAACTTCTGTTAGCTCACGGTCTCTCTTGGCTGAGTTTTCCTTGTAAGGATGGCTGAAGGTCAAAGTGAATAGGGGCCAGGTGGGCACAGGTGTGATGGCTCCTAGGCTCCTTGGCCCTGGCAGCAGGGGGTCCTCCCTCCCTCTCCTAGGCGCAGGAGCTGCCTGGCCAGGTAACCACTCCACCCCACTGCATGCCAGACAGCCTTCAGTTTCAGGCAGAGACCCCAGCCAACCAGCACCCACTGCGCTGAGCACGTGGAGCTTGAAATAGCGAGACTGGCAGGAGGGGCCGAGCAGCCACGACAGCCCAGGCAATGCGTGTCTGTGGTCCCCCATCCCGGAGGTCAAGGCCAGTGAGCTGGTCTCCAATTACCCTCTAAGAGGCCCTCTGTGATGTAGCCTCCGCCCTCCGGGCAGCTCATTACCCACCTCTCCTTTCATGCTCCAGTCACTCTCAGGGCGGCACACAGGACTGCCAAACCTCCTCCCAGGCTGTCCTTTCCGCCCAGAATGTCCCCCACCTCTGCCTGCCTATTCTTCAGCTCTGGAACACACATCTGTTGTTCTCAGTTGCCCTGAATCCACCTTTCAGCTTTCAGACTGCTATACATCTTAAACTTCTGTTCAAGCAAACACTTCAGTAGAATCCTTCCAGAACTCCTGCTGGAAGGCAAGGTGGGATGGAGAAGGAGGGTGGGGAAGGGGAGAAGGGCGAGAAAGGGGAGGTGAGGTGGCCCGAGGGTACCCGGCACACCTGACTCTGCCAGCCTTGCTCTAAGCTGCCTCTGCAACAGCTCCCGGGCTCTCTGTGCCTTTGAACATGCTGCACTCTCCACCCAGAAGGCAATTCCACTCTTCTCTATCTGAGCAGCCCCAGCTCATGTCTCAGGGCCCAGCTGGATACTACCCACTCTGCGATGCTACAGAAGTAGGCTCCTTCCTCTATATTTTCTGCACTGCGTATGTTACAATGACATGTGGGCCCTTTCCTCGAGAACTCTTTAGGGGTAAGGGACTTGGCCAACTCATCTTTGCATCTCTTTTATCAGCCCAGAATTGGCCTGGAAATGTCTCATGAGTGAACGAATGAACCGCCTTCTCTAAGACCTCAAGAGGCCTAATTCCCCTCTTCCGACTGGGCCTTCTTCTCCAGTCATGAGAGGAACAAACTGTGCCCTTTGTCTTCAGACCACGTTGGTATTGACCAGAGCTGGGTTTTAATGGTGCTTTGACAAAAGGCAGCACCCACGTTCATTTTCCTTGGCTAATTACATTTCCCAATTGAAATGCTTATCTCTGGGCTGATGTTAAAGACATCATCAGTTTCCAGAATGGATTCAAAGGAGGTGAGAAGCAAGAAAACAATTAAGCTAACTTCTGATTGAATCAAATAATTAAGTAGATTAAATCGGCTGTTTGTGATCTACAGCCCAGCCTGAGCCTGGAGGAGTGCATTTCTCTATTGGAGGGATTATTTCTGATTGTTTTAGAGATGGAGAGCCTTTCTTCTGAGTAGTATGTAAAGGACTGACTCCTTCAACTGAATGCAAAATCAGAGTGGCAGGACCCCAGCTTCCTGGTTTAGGTAAAGTATTCTGGGTTTAGGGAAAGAAAGCCTGAAGCAGGGAGGGGCGCGCTCTGTTTCAGAACCACACCTGGACACTCGTGGCAGAAGGGCTGCATTGCTGCCTTAGTTTCTCACTTCTCCCTGTATCCATGCCCTCTGCCCTCTGAGCGGGCTTTCCTGCCCTGTCCTCTTATTCGGGGCTCAGACATGTGGCTAACTTTAGCCAGTGATAGCCAGTGTGATGCAAGCAGAGGCTTGGAGAAACACTTGCGTGGCCATCACTGTGAGAACATTCTGGGACTAGACCCTGAAAAGGAAAGACATGTGGAGCAGAGCCGAGTTGACCAGTTGTCCCAGCCAAGGTTTCCTAGGATAGTTCACAGTCAGCTGTCCTGCTTGAGATCAGCAGCCTCACTTAGCTGACCCAGTCTGGAGCTGCCAAACCCTGAAGGCTCCCAGGCTAAATAAAAGCTTAGTGTTACATACCAGTGCGGCCTGTGAGTGTGTGTGATACAGTGTCACTGGAGGCCTAGATTATCCCTCAGCCTGGGATGGTCTCTTCTCCAGCCCCACCTACAGAAGGCCCTCTCTACCCTCAGTTCAGCATCACTTAGAACCCTGGTAGGTGACCAGTAAGTACTGGGTTGGGCAAAAAGTTCATTCCGTTAGTGAATACGTTGTTCAATGAAGTTCTTGGTGAAAATGAAAAATGTCTTTTGTTTTTACTTTAAACTGAATGAACTTTTTGGCAGACCCAATATTTACACAAAAACTCATTTGATCTTTACAAGGGCTCCTGGGTGGTTGTCAGGACAGGGATCATTTGCCCCATTTTATAGACGATGGTGTGAAGGCTCCAAGCAATTAGAAGAGCAAGGGATTATGGTTACAGAGAGTGGGTTGGATGAATACATTAGCCTTTATTTCTATCCCTACCCTGAAACTCCACTAAAACAACAGTATAAATTTTTTTTTTTTAAGATGTCAATTTAGAAGGACAAAACAGAGGAGAGGCAACAGCAACAATCTTGGCCTCTGTTAAAGAGAGAGATGTGTAACACTGAATTAGCAAAGCTGGGAAAGCAGAATCTATGCCAAGATGCTGAAAGCACATGCATCAGGCCTTTACCAGAGAACCTCACAGGGTCTGGAATTGGTGGCAAGACCAGGCATCTCTGGAAGGATTTATCAAAAGTCATCTTAAAAGGCAGTAAGACCCCTTTCCTCCTACATCTACCCAGCCAAGAAAATGTCTCCCTCTCATCCCAGCAGAAAACTAGGGGTTGAGTCTTGAGAGGGGGTAAGCTAGAGGGTCTCTGGACCGTGGGAGAGCCGGCAGAGGTGGGGACAGCATCCTGAGAGCGTGGGGGTTTGGGACTGCCCCACTTTGTCCCCTAGCGTTTCTGCCTACCTGGTTCTCAGCAAACAGAAGCCCAGAGTCCACTCTCAGAGAGGAGAATGGAAACATCTTAGCAGACGCTGAGCAGCCACAGAAGGCAAAGACCTTTATCTAGAGTTCCCTGTTGCCTCACCCTGCAGTGAGGTATCAGCCAACAAAACCCACTCACCACATCGGAGCCCCAGCCACCTTCTTTCCCGGCCCCCATTTAACATGCACACAGCCNGCTGAGCAGCCACAGAAGGCAAAGACCTTTATCTAGAGTTCCCTGTTGCCTCACCCTGCAGTGAGGTATCAGCCAACAAAACCCACTCACCACATCGGAGCCCCAGCCACCTTCTTTCCCGGCCCCCATTTAACATGCACACAGCCAAGGGTCCCTAAACATTTTAGGGAAAACTCCCATGTGCAATAGACACACATACACTCAAATGAACGGGAAAAGCATATTTAGAGGACACAGACTCTGCAGGAAGGAGGAAACTACAAAAAAAATAATCATATCCTCAGAGAGACAAAAGGAAATGTTGCACCCATGAGATAAGAACAGGATGCTCAAAAAAGAATATTCACAAAGCAAAACAACTCTTGGAAATTAATACATAGTCTGACATATTTCTTGACATAGCCAAGAAATAAAAGCCCTACAGGAGAGTTGGATAATAAACTTGAGGAAATTTCCCAGAGTAGAACCAAAGAGAGAGACGAGGATGGGGAACAACTGGAAGTCTCAAACACTGCTGGTGGGGATGAAAAAAGGTGCATTCACTTTGAAAAAAACAGTTTGGCAGCTCCTTACAAAGTTAACCATACACTTAATACATGACCCAACAATTCCACTCCTGGGTATACACACATCTATGCAAAAACTTGTACATGATATGCAAAATAGCATTATTTGTAATACCCCCAAATTGGAAGCAACCCAAATATTTATCAGTTGGTGAATGGAAAAAACCAACTATGGAATAGTCACACAGTGGAATGCTACTCAACAATAAAGAAGTGCAAACCGCTATACATACAACAACGTGGAAAAAGCTTAAAACATAATGTTAGGTGAAAGCACACGACACAAGACTACACAACTTCTGAGTAGTATGTAAAGGACTGACTCCTTCAACTGAATGCAAAATCAGAGTGGCAGGACCCCAGCTTCCTGGTTTAGGTAAAGTATTCTGGGTTTAGGGAAAGAAAGCCTGAAGCAGGGAGGGGCGCGCTCTGTTTCAGAACCACACCTGGACACTCGTGGCAGAAGGGCTGCATTGCTGCCTTAGTTTCTCACTTCTCCCTGTATCCATGCCCTCTGCCCTCTGAGCGGGCTTTCCTGCCCTGTCCTCTTATTCGGGGCTCAGACATGTGGCTAACTTTAGCCAGTGATAGCCAGTGTGATGCAAGCAGAGGCTTGGAGAAACACTTGCGTGGCCATCACTGTGAGAACATTCTGGGACTAGACCCTGAAAAGGAAAGACATGTGGAGCAGAGCCGAGTTGACCAGTTGTCCCAGCCAAGGTTTCCTAGGATAGTTCACAGTCAGCTGTCCTGCTTGAGATCAGCAGCCTCACTTAGCTGACCCAGTCTGGAGCTGCCAAACCCTGAAGGCTCCCAGGCTAAATAAAAGCTTAGTGTTACATACCAGTGCGGCCTGTGAGTGTGTGTGATACAGTGTCACTGGAGGCCTAGATTATCCCTCAGCCTGGGATGGTCTCTTCTCCAGCCCCACCTACAGAAGGCCCTCTCTACCCTCAGTTCAGCATCACTTAGAACCCTGGTAGGTGACCAGTAAGTACTGGGTTGGGCAAAAAGTTCATTCCGTTAGTGAATACGTTGTTCAATGAAGTTCTTGGTGAAAATGAAAAATGTCTTTTGTTTTTACTTTAAACTGAATGAACTTTTTGGCAGACCCAATATTTACACAAAAACTCATTTAATCTTTACAAGGGCTCCTGGGTGGTTGTCAGGACAGGGATCATTTGCCCCATTTTATAGACGATGGTGTGAAGGCCCCAAGCAATTAGAAGAGCAAGGGATTATGGTTACAGAGAGTGGGTTGGATGAATACATTAGCCTTTATTTCTATCCCTACCCTGAAACTCCACTAAAACAACAGTATAAATTTTTTTTTTTTAAGATGTCAATTTAGAAGGACAAAACAGAGGAGAGGCAACAGCAACAATCTTGGCCTCTGTTAAAGAGAGAGATGTGTAACACTGAATTAGCAAAGCTGGGAAAGCAGAATCTATGCCAAGATGCNTAAGATATCAATTTAGAAGGACAAAACAGAGGAGAGGCAACAGCAACAATCTTGGCCTCTGCTAAAGAGAGAGATGTGTAACACTGAATTAGCAAAGCCGGGAAAGCAGAATCTATGCCAAGATGCTGAAAGCACACACATCAGGCCTTTACCAGAGAACCTCACAGGATCTGGAATTGGTGGCAAGACCAGGCATCTCTGGAAGGATTTATCAAAAGTCATCTTAAAAGGCAGTAAGACCCCTTTTCTCCTACATCTACCCAGCCAAGAAAATGTCTCCCTTTCATCCCAGCAGAAAACTAGGGGTTGAGTCTTGAGAGGGGGTAAGCTAGAGGGTCTCTGGACCGTGGGAGAGCCAGCAGAGGTGGGGACAGCATCCTGAGAGCATGGGGGTTTGGGACTGCCCCACTTTGTCCCCTAGCATTTCTGCCTACCTGGTTCTCAGCAAACAGAAGCCCAGAGTCCACTCTCAGAGAGGAGAAGGGAAACATCTTAGCAGATGCTGAGCAGCCACAGAAGGCAAAGACCTTTATCTAGAGTTCCCTGTTGCCTCACCCTGCAGTGAGGTATCAGCCAACAAAACCCACTCACCACATCGGAGCCCCAGCCACCTTCTTTCCCGGCCCCCATTTAACATGCACACAGCCAAGGGTCCCTAAACATTTTAGGGAAAACTCCCATGTGCAATAGACACACATACACTCAAATGAACGGGAAAAGCATATTTAGAGGACACAGACTCTGCAGGAAGGAGGAAACTACAAAAAAAATAATCATATCCTCAGAGAGACAAAAGGAAATGTTGCACCCATGAGATAAGAACAGGATGCTCAAAAAAGAATATTCACAAAGCAAAACAACTCTTGGAAATTAATACATAGTCTGACATATTTCTTGACATAGCCAAGAAATCAAAGCCCTACAGGAGAGTTGGATAATAAACTTGAGGAAATTTCCCAGAGTAGAACCAAAGAGAGAGACGAGGATGGGGAACAACTGGAAGTCTCAAACACTGCTGGTGGGGATGAAAAAAGGTGCATTCACTTTGAAAAAAACAGTTTGGCAGCTCCTTACAAAGTTAACCATACACTTAATACATGACCCAACAATCCCACTCCTGGGTATACACACATCTATGCAAAAACTTGTACATGATATGCAAAATAGCATTATTTGTAATACCCCCAAATTGGAAGCAACCCAAATATTTATCAGTTGGTGAATGGAAAAAACCAACTATGGAATAGTCACACAGTGGAATGCTACTCAACAATAAAGAAGTGCAAACCGCTATACATACAACAACGTGGAAAAAGCTTAAAACATAATGTTAGGTGAAAGCACACGACACAAGACTACACATGCTATGGTTCTATTTATAAGAGACTCTAGAAGGTTCCAACTAAACCAGAGTGACAGGAAGCAGATCAGTGATTGTCTGGGCCAGAAGTTGAAGAAGGATCAACTGCAGAGGGGCGTGAGAGAACTTTCAGAGGACAAAATATTCTGTATCCTGATTTTTAGTTCAGTTCAGTTTAGTTGCTCAGTGGTGTCCAACTCTTTGTGACCCCATGGACTGCAGCATGCCAGGCTTCCCTGTCCATCACCAGCTCCTGGGGCTTGCTTAAAGTCATGTCCATTGAGTCGGTGAAGCCACCCAACCATCTCATCCTCTGTTGTTCCCTTCTCCTCCTGCCTTCAGTCTTTCCCAGCATCAGGGTCTTTCCCAATGCGTCAGTTCTTTGCATCAGGTGGCCAAAGTATTGGAGCTTCAGCTTCAGCATCAGTCCTTCCAATGAATATTCAGGACTGATTTCCTTTAGGATGGACTGGTTGAGGATCATCATTTTGATGATGGTTAAAAGCACTTCTCAAGATGCACTGAATTTTGAGAATTTTTGTTATTCTCTTATAAATAGAATCATAGAGTGTGTACTCTTGTGTCATGTTCTTTCACTTAACAATGGAATTTTTAAGTACACTTTAAACTGGGTGTATTTTATTATAAAAAATTATATATCAATGTAGTTGATTTCAAAGTAAAAAAAGAGAGTAACTGATTCAATTGGGGTTTAAATCAAGGAGATTTCATGGAGAAGGCAGAGTATAAGCTTGGTTTTTAAAAATGAACTTGAGAGACATATAGAAGAAAAGAGGACTGACCTGTCAAGGAGAGCAAATCGTGTAGGTACGGCTGAAACTGCTAGTGCTCCCCTAACATGCATTCTCTCCTGATGTCTATAGAAACAGAAACCGCAACTTTATCTGAGCACGTGGCCGTAAGAATAAAGACCACGTTCCCCAGCCTCCCTTGCACCTAGGTGTAGGCATGCACACAAGTTCCAACTTGACTGTAACTTGGGGATGTAAGTG
Source organism: Kobus ellipsiprymnus (assembly GCA_006410655.1). Lineage (NCBI taxonomy): Eukaryota > Metazoa > Chordata > Mammalia > Artiodactyla > Bovidae > Kobus > Kobus ellipsiprymnus. The sequence continues at coordinate 108,791 of SJYR01001322.1, forward strand.
GAAGAAACTTGGGGATGTAAGCAGAAGTGGGGTGCGCACCTTCTGGAGAGTGTTTAAAGTGAAGGGACATTGCTTCTCTCCCCCCTTCTCTCCTACTGCTGGCAGAAGTGTGGGCATGACGCCCAGAGCCAGAGCAGCTGCCTTGGACAACACTGGACTGAATGCTGTGTGTCTCCAAACTTCATGCCAAAACCCTAACCCTCAATGTGGTGGCATTTGGAGATGAGGCTTTCAGGAAGTAATTAGGGTTAGACGAGGTCCTGAGGGTGGAACCATTTGATGGGATTAGAGCTCCTATAGAGAGCTTGTGCATTCTCTCTCTCTCTCCCCTACCAACCCTCTCTTGCTCCTGTTCCTGCTCCGTAAGTCCACACAGAGAAGTCATTTGAGATGTAAGCACACAGCAGGATGGTGGCTGCCTACAAACCAAGAGAAGATGCCTCAGAATGAAACCCACCTTGGCAGCACTTTGATCCTGGACTTCCCAGCCTCCAGAGCATTGAGAAATAAATTTCTGTCGCTTAAGCCATCCGGCCTGTGGTATTTTGTTTCAGCACCTCGAGTAGACGAATACACACAAGACAGGCTACGTGTCTGCTTCCTGAGGACAGGGCCTGAGCCCCCCTCAACACCCCCATAACCTTTGTACCTAGCTGCAGAAGACTTGTTGTGGGATCTCAGGTATTTGCTGAAGCAAAGAATGAAAGGTTGATGTTGTACAAATCTGAGGTTTCACAGCCAGAATCTGCCCATCTTTTTGGTTAACAGGCCCCCAAGTTGCTTTCAGGGGCGCCTCCTCTTCTCTCTCACCCCTAGTTCATGGAGTGGGACTGTCTAGACCCCCAGCAATGGGAATGAGTGATCTAGACCCCAGCCAACCCAAAACTTTCATCCCTTTGGACCTAAGGATATGTTAGGGACAGACAGAACCATGGGCCCCATTAAAGCTTGTTAGAGCTAATCTTGGGACTTCAAGTGAACAATCCAAAAAGTGGCTCTTTTATACAACACACAAATTGAGTGGATGGAAGATAAAGTAGCTGTAGCCAAATTGCTACCATTAAGGAACAGCCAATCTGAGGCTAAAGCCAACTGAGAGAAAGCAGAGCACAGAGACGGAGGGGGGATGGGAGCCTTGGTGACTTCATTTGATGCCTGGATCAAGCTGTGCCTTAAGTCCATCCAATCCTAGTGATTTAAACTAAGTGATCTAGTAAATGTCCTTGGGGGTTAAACCAAATGGGCTTCAGTCTTTATCTCTTACAACCCAGAGAGTGCATACTAAAAACTGACCTTAAGGGTCAATGTCGCCTTTAAAATATGTCATCTTGGGAGCCGTGCTGCCATGTAAAAAGGGGGCCAGGGCACTACCAGGGTGTTGCATTAACTCTACCTCCTCTCAAGCATAGCTGACTCCGAGAACTCCAATGAGGCCTTGTTGATTCTACCTGGTATGTGACACTGTAAACCAATCTCACATTATCAGCATTGCAAAAATTCTCCTATAAAAACACAGGAGTCTAAAATGTTAATCTGGGAATTAGTGGACATTTATCTTCTTTTGGATCGGTATAATTTCCTTGCATTTTTTTTATCTGCTTTCTGAGCCACCTCATTTATCTAAGCTTTCAAAAGCTCATGCAAAACACATAATGTACTTCAGCTACAAAAATCAATGCTTGAGGATGTGTTTTTTACCAGGATTGCTACAGAAATTTTTCCTGTTGCTTTTCAGAGCCCTCACTACCAAAATTTTTATTCATGAATAAGAGCCAGAATAGTCTCACTTACAAACAAAGCTTTCCCCTAATTATCAAGTAAAGGGGAAAATGTAATTTTAAAAAATAATTCTTTTTTTTTAAATATGTTTTTGAAGAGGAGGAGATTCATATTAGTTTGGGCTTCAAACAACCCTCACCGAGACTGACTTTAATTAAAGACCATTTACCCTGGGAATGGATTGCTTGCTGCAATTTGTACCAAAGAGACACATTTGCAGACAAATGGATTGCAGTTCTTAGATTTTGCTCAAACGACAAAAGGAGCGATTATGTTCCCTCATCACTTTCTCACTCTGAAGAACTCTATTAAGAGAATAATTTGAATGGTCTCTCTGCTACTCTGCATTTTAAAGTGTGATCTATTTCAATGCCACCAACATTTTCCCCCTTTAAAAATAATGAGTGATATTTAAGGAAAAATGCCAGCTGGGTGTCTATTTGAGGAGGGGCTCGTAGGAAACGTGAAGGTTTACATAACTCCCTCTGAAGCCCTAGCTGCTCGCAAGTGCACGGGTAACCTGTGGCTTTGTTTTGTGGCTGCAAATAGCAGACAGAGCCGGTCCTAGAGCACAGGAGGAGACTAATCGAATTCCCACGTTCGCTCTGAACACCTTGTTCTATTTTCCATTTCCTGGCTGCCCAGTGCCAGAGGGGTTTCAATGGGGCTGTGTAACTCTGGAGCCATGGAGTTTAAATGGAACTGTCAGCCCTAAGGCTTCCTGACTCATATGTGGTCTGAAAACAAGCCCCTGGATCTGCTGAAGGAAGCCCAGGCTGTATGGAGGTCGCTGGTACTGTATTAAAACAAGCCCAGGGGTACCTTCTCCATGACCCTATAAACACCTGCGTCCTATGTTATAATGTTCCATGCATCTGTTATTCTAAGGGACTGAGGGTGGGTGCCTTGAAGACAGGGGCTGGCCTACCTCTTCAGGGCTTAGCTCAGTACCTGGCGCACAGTGGGGCTCACTGAATGCAGAGTGAGTGACTGAGTAGAACATGTCCTTTAGGTCTGTCCAGGTGGAGCTGAGCTCAGCACCAACACTGACTGGGTACCTGGGCAATTCATCCCTAATCCAGGAAAGGCCTGTCTAGTCCTTGGCCTGCGATGATGGGAACCGGCCTTCCTCCTCTCACTCTGATCCACGCGTGATTTGCTTTTAGAGATTTTAGAACAGGGAGGAATCTGAGTGTGGTCAACTGCAAAAACATTCCCAATTCTTCACCCTTCCCTGCACCCATGTCTTTGGTGATGTGATTTAGCAGATGATTTCAGTCTACCTCTTCACCCCTTTGTCCAGGCTGGCCTTTAACCTGCTTAGCCAACAGAATATGAAGGAAGTACTGGTGTACCTTGTAAGCATGGGTCTTAAGAGGATATGCATGCTTCCACCTTTCTTTTGGACACCTGTCTCTGTCAAGAGAAGAAGTCCAGGTCCATATGCAGCCAAGTTAGGTAATCCAGCCAAGTCCATCCGAGACCAAAGGGCTCCCAAGTGACTTAGCAACTGACTACAGATTCATGAGTTAGCCTAGCCAAGACCCACAGACTGGTGAGAAATAATAAATAGTTTTGTTTTAAATCACTAAGTCTCAGGATGGTTTGTCATACAGCAATAGCTGACTGGGACATGGAGCTCAGCATTCCAAACAAATGGGCACCCTGAAGCCCAGAAAGGGGAGAGAACTTTCCGAAAACCACGAATGCCAGTGACAAGAATCCATGAATGGGAACCACTCACTCAGGGCCCTTCCAACCACACCAAACACTGGTCTTTCTTTAAGTACCCATTTCTTTTCATCCTTCTAAGGTTCTGAACAAAGGGCAGGGGCAGGCACACGAACATCACCCAGCAGCCATCAAGAGGCCAAATACATGTCATTAGTTTCCATCTCACTACCTCCGCAGTTCTAGAATCATACTCCCAGGAAGCCATTAGGTTCCCACACACTGTAACCATGTGTATTGCCGTGAAAATCAACCACAGTGGCCGTTCCCCAATTTGTAAAAAATTACGGAAATCAATAGGACCTTTAATGTCAATAGTCATTTATAAAAGAACAGCGTTTGGCACACAGTAAGTATTCAATAAATGTAAGTTATTATTATTGTTAAATTCTCCTCTCATACTTCTTAAACCTCTGGCACCTGCTACCATGTGTCAGCCAGCAGGCAAAATGCATGGATAACAATACCCACAGCTAACACTCTTTGAGCACCTTGCAGCCCTTCTACACGTCATTGATGTTACTCTTCACCCTTCTTTGAGGTACCAACCCCCCCTTACAGATGAGGAAACTGAGGTTCAGGGAGATGAATCCATCCAAGGTTAATAAAGCCAGAAAGTGGCTACACTCACACCTCAGTTGCCTGACGCAAGCCCAGGGCAGCACGGATCATGACATGATTATTCTTTATTTTCTCTTGTGCTTAGCCTAGAGGAGAGACTGGACAAAAGTACAGAATGAATAAATATATTTCAAGACTTCAAAGACAAAAATGTCTCCCTGCCCCATCCCAAGAAGGGCTGAAAATAAAAAGATTGACAAGGGACTTCCCTTGTGGCCCAGTGGCTAAGACTCCACCTGCCAATGCAGGGGACACCGGTTTGACTCTGGGGTCCAGGAAGATCCCACATTCCACGGGGCAACTAAGCCTGTGTGCCATCACTACTGAGCCCAAGCTCTAGAGCCCTCTGCCACAACTGCTGAGCACACGGGCTGCAGCTACTGAAACTCGTGGGCTCTGGGCCCATTCTCTGCAGCAAGAGAAGCCATTAAGACGAGAAGCCTGCACCCTGCAGCTAGAGAGTAGCCTTCACTCGCAGCAACTAGAGAAAACCTGCACTCAGCAATGAAGACCCAGTGCAGCAAAAAAAAAAAAAAAAGAGAGAGAGAAAGAGAGAGATAGACAATATTAAGTACTGGTGAGGGTGTAAGGCAACTGGAACTCTCACACACTGTTTCTCCACCACCTCCCCACACTCCCTCCTCCCCCACCAAATCCCAGGCTCTCCTACTTGAAACCGAGAGGGCAGGGCAGCAACCATGTCTGATTGACTGACACAATTAAACAGCCCTCCAGAGCTGTGGTGAAGAGCATGGGCTTCAGATCTGGATGGGTGGGGGGGACAAGAACTATCTGTGAGCCCCTAGAGTGTTAGGCTTGATCCAGTACTGTTCCTTTCCATGGGACTCACGCACCGCTTCTTCATACTTTATTGAGCACCTACTATATGCCAACACAGAGACTTGAAGCTGCTACTGTTACGATCGCAATACAGAAAGGTGGCCCTGTTGGACTTTTTCAGCCAGCCTGCTTGATCTTTGGTTACCTTGTCTACATGCTGCATCAGGTCCCTAAGTGTCCTTCCTCTCTGAGAGAGGAGAAAAAACACCTATAATCCAAGGCTCTCCATCTTAGAAATAACCAAAGCAGCAGGGACACCATCTATACTGGCCTTTCATTTCTCAAATCAGGAAAGCTGTATCCTCCCTGGAACATGAAAGCCTAGGATTTTCTCTGTTCAAGGGCGCTGCAATGGACTGAATGTTTGTGCCTCCCTGAATATCATATGTTGAAATCCTAATGCCCAGCACGATGGTATTAGGAGGTTAGTCCTTTGGGAGGAGGTTTTTAGGTAAAGAGGGTGGAGCCCTCATAAATGGGATTGGAGACTTATACAAGGGACTCCAGAGAGCTCTCTTGCCCCTTTCACCCTGTGAAGACACGGTGAGAAGACAGTCGTTTATGAACCGGGAAGCCAGCCCTCAAGGAGACAATTAATCTGCCAGCACCTTGATCCTGGACTTTCCAGACTCCAGAATTGTGCAAAAGAAAGGTTTGTTCTTTAAGCCACCCACTCTGTAGTATTTCTGTTATAGCTGACCAAGATGGATGCTATTTTGTGGGGGCAGTATGACCTTGCACCCCACCAGCCCGCCCTTGCTTAGTGCTGTGTAACAATTCAGTTCAGCAGGTCCTGGATTCCTGTGTGGCAATGCATGTTGGCTATGTCACATCTGGGAAGATCTGTGGATTCCCAAGTTCCTAAGCTCAGGAAAATGCAAGTGTCCAAATTCCAGGTGATGCTGACTGAGTAAGAAATCCATTAGGGACTTTCTCAGATACTTTCCAAGACAGTGGCTGTCTTGGTACTGTCTTGGGATTGAACTCCCTATCCTCTAGGTCCTAAGATCACATATGCTGCCCAAGGTAAGAGAAACCCAAGTAAGATGGTAGGTGTTGCAAAAAGGCATCAGAGGGCAGACACACTGAAACCATACTTACAGAAAACTAGTTAATCTAATCACACTAGGACCACAGCCTTGTCTAACTCAATGAAACTAAGCCATGCCCGTGGGGCAACCCAAGACGGGCAGGACATGGTGGAGAGGTCTGACCGAATGTGGTCCACTGGAGAAGGGAATGGCAAACCACTTCAGTATTCTTGCCTTGAGAACCCCATGAACAATATGAAAGGCAAAATGATAGGATACTGAAAGAGGAACTCCCCAGGTCAGTAGGTGCCCAATATGCTACTGGAGATCAGTGGAGAAATAACTCCAGAAAAAATGAAGGGATGGAGCCAAAGCAAAAACGATACCCAGCTGTGGATGTGACTGGTGATAGAAGCAAGGTCCAATGCTGTAAAGAGCAATATTGCATAGGAACCTGGAATGTCAGGTCCATGAATCAAGGCAAATTGGAAGTGGTCAAACAGGAGATGGCAAGAGTGAACGTCAACATTCTAGGAATCAGCGAACTAAAATGGACCAGAATGGGTGAATTTAACTCAGATGACCATTA
>SJYR01001322.1:116461-139477 GCA_006410655.1 Kobus ellipsiprymnus
AGAGTCGGACACAACTGAGCGACTGAACTGAACTGAACACAACCTAGATGCCCACTGACAGATGAATGGATAAAGAAGTTGTGTACATATATACAACGGAATACTGCTCAGCCATAAAAAATAACTAATCTGAGTCAGTTCTAGTGAGGTGGATGAACCTAGAGCCTGTTACACAGAGTGAAGTAAGTCAGAAAGAAAAAAACAAATAATGTCTATAGGATGTCTATAGGAATAGAGACTCAGACGTGGAGAACAGCTTGTGGACACAGTGGGGGAAGGAGAGGGCAGGATGAATTGAGAGTTTAGCACTGAAACATACACATTACCTTATGTAAAACAGACAGCTAGTAGGAAGTTGCTATATAACACTGGGAGCTCACCCTGGTGCTCTGTGACAACCTAGAGGGGTGGCATGGGGTGAGGGCGGAAGGAGGTTCAGTGGGGAGGGGGCACATGTATATTTATGGTTGGCTCATGTTGTTGAGTGGCAGAAACCAGCACAACATTGCAAAACAATTATCCACCTCTCCCCCAAAAATACTGTCATATGATTCTTCTGGTTTAATCCTTCTTACTCTAATCCTTTTTTTCTAATTAAGAAAGTATTATCGATCCTCTAAGCATAATATAATTACATAAGATTTGAGAAAATTGTCTTTAATACTGTTTTATCATTATTTGTTAACTCTACTGTCTAACAAAATTACGTGTTGTTGTTCAGTCGCTAAGTCGTGTCTGACTCTTTGTGATCCCACGGACTGCAGCACGCCAGGCTCCCCTGTCTTCCACTATCTCCTGGAGTTTGCTCAGATCCATGTCCATTGAGTCAGTGATGCTATATAACCATCTTATCCACTGCCACCCCCTTTTCCTTTTCCCTTCGATCTTTCCCAGCATCAGGGTCTTTTCCAATGAGTAAGCTCTTCACATCAGGTGGCCAAAGTATTGGAGCTTCAGCTTCGGTATCAGGCCTTCCAATGAATATTTAGGACTGATTTCCTTTAGAATTGACTGGCTTGATCTCCTTGCACTCCAAGGGACTCTCAAGAGTCTTCTCCAGCACCACAATTTGAAAGCATCAGTTCTTTGACACTCAGCCTTCTTTACAGTCCAACTCTCATATCCATACATGACTACTGGGAAAACCACAGCTTTGACTACACGGACCTTTGTTGGCAAAGTGATGTCTCTGCTTTTTAACATGCTGTCTAGGTTTGCCATAGCTTTCCTTCCAAGGAGCAAGCATCTTTTAATTTCATGGCTGCAGTCAGTGCAGTCTGCAGTGATTTTGGAGCCCAAGAAAATAAAATCTGTCACTGCTTCCACTTTCTCCCCATCTATTTGCTGTGAAGTGATGAGACTAGATGCCATGGTCTTAGTTTTCTGAATGTTGAGTTTTAGGCCAGCTTTTTCACTCTCCTCTTTCACCCTCATCAAGAGGCTCTTTAGTTCCTCTTAGCTTTCTGCCATTAGAGTGGTGTGATCTGCAAATCTGAGGTTGTTGATATTTCTGCCAGCAATCTTGATTCCAGCTTGTGATTCAACCAGCCTGGCATTTTGCATGATGTACTCTGCAGTACTTGGTTGCTAAACTTTATGGGGGGAGTATGTCACTCCTAACAGCAGTCTCCAACCCTTGCGGCAGCAGGGATAGGTTACGTGGAAGACAATTTTTCCACGGACTGTGGGCAGGGGTGGATGGTTTCTGGATGATTCTCATAAGGAGCATGCAACCCAGACCCCTCACACGTGCAGTTGACAAGGGTTCATGCTCCTATGAGAGTCTAATGCTGTCGCTGCTCTGACAGGAGACAGAGCTTAGGCGGTAATGTGAGGGATGGGGAGTGGCTGTAAATACAGATGAAGTTTCTCACTTGCCTGCTGCTCACCTCCCGCGGTACGGCCTGCTTCCTAACAGGCCACAGACCAATATCAGTACAGAGCCCCCGGGGGGTTGGGCATCCTTGACTTAAAACATAAGTGGAATTGAACTCAACAGGGGAGAAGGCACTAACTTCATAACCCTAACCCTTTAAGGATGGTCAGGGTTAGGAAATAGTCTCCCCATTTGAAGGGCTTCCCTGGTAGCTCAGCTGGTAAAGAATCTGGCTGCAATGCAGGAGACCCCGATGCAATTCCTGGGTCAGGAAGATGCCCTGGAGAAGGGATAGGCTACCCACTCCAGGATTCTTGTGTTTCCCTGGTGGCTCAGCTGGTAAAGAATCTGCCTGCAATGCGGGAGACCTGGGTTTGATCCCTGGGTTGGGAAGGTCCTCTAGAGGAGGGCATGGCAACCCACTCTAGTATTCTTGCCTGGAGAATCCCCATGGACAGAGGAGCCTGGTGGGCTACATGGGATTGCAAAGGGTCAGACCTGACTGAGCAACTAAGCATGGCACAGCACTCCCCTTTTTACAGATGAGGACACCGGGGTCTAAGAAGTAAATTCCTGGCCAAGCACAGGCTTCCTGCCTCTCAGTCTAGTGTTCCTTCTACTATATATCTCAAAATAAGGTAGGGTGGGGAGCAGAGAGGTGGGGAGAGAGGGGCAGAGTATTACAGCTCTCCTGTTTTTACTGCATTAGGTGTTTTTATGTGTTATCACCATAACCAGGTGAGGTGATATTGCGCCCATTTTACAGATGAGGAAACAAATTCAGGAAAGCTGACTGATTTGCCCAAAGTAATGACAACAACAAATGGCAAAGCAAAATCCAAACCCAGGTTTTGAATCTGTGCAGCGGCAGGCAGAGGCCTATTTTCTAGAAACAGAGTTTATTGGGTTCCCAGTCTGGTGAGCGACAAATTAGCAGGGTGTGATAATGCATGGTCAGGCACTGACTTCTAAAAGCAGCTCTCAGGTGGCCAGTTAGAGCTGCCTGAGGCTGGACAGTATCGGGAATATGAGCTGGCCTCTCAAAGGAACCACCTGGAAAGAAATGAGTCACTTATGTTATTCTAGTAGATATGTTTTTTAAAAACATGTAAGTTTTGAGGTCAAATAAAATAAGACCATCAGCCTGGAAGGATGAAAGGCTGTCGAGAGTTTCAGCTCCAGTATGCCTTGTTATCTTAGGCCACGCTCTTAGGATTCTGCCCCCAAATACTTATTTTGGCTGAACACCCTCATCTCTTCTGTACTGTGGGGCAAATCTGTGTTCCTGGCCCTGGGAAACAGGAAGAATCTGAGGTCTGCAGGGTAGCTGTGAACAATGCCTGGACGCCTTTTCCATCAGTCAAGCTCTGGCCCACCCATCTGCAACATCTGAGGCTTCACAGTGGTAAAGAATCTGCCTGCTGAGCAGGAGATGTGGGTTCAATCCCTGGGTCGGGATGATCCTGTGGAGGAGGAAACAGCAACCCGCTCCAGTATTCTTGCCTGAAAAATCCCATGGACAGAGGAGCCTGGTGGGCTACCACGGGGTCATAAAGAGTCAGACATGACTTGGTGACTGAGCACACACACAGCGCTTCACAGAGAAATGAACAGAAACAGCTTCTCTTTAATAGTTGGTCTGAGATTTCTGATGTGGTCCATTGCAATCACCCGCAGACAGGAAAGGCAAGCTGAGTGCCTGCCCTGGGGGCAGGGCCTGGAGGCCTTTTCCTTTCCACTCCCAGCACTTGTTTCCTAACATCTGCTTCTTAACAGTGTGCAGCTGTCTTCCCCGTGAGACACAAGCCGTGTCAGGCCAGGACCCAGGGCTAGTTTCTCTCTGAAATCTCCAGCATCTAATCCAATATTTGGAACTCTGTAGGAGTCCCACCACGATGGCTCGTGGAATAAACAGACGAATGAATGAATAAGTTCTGTCCGATGATGACTGCTTCCCTGTACCAGGGGCCTGGCGGCTGGTGACGACTCTGAGGTGACTCTAATGATAAGGAAGAAGAGGTGAAGTTTGTTGTTCAAGGTTATAGCAAAGTTCCGGGCAGGGAGAACAGACGGTGACCTTCCCAACCTCAAAGCTTGCAGTAGCTTTTCCCAGTTGGCCCACGCCTTTTTGAAGCCCTCAAATGCATTTTCTCCCCCATATCAAGTTACTGCAGAGGCAAACCAATTCTCTGGTTAAGAGAAAAGAATGTGAGCAGATTATCTATTGATTGCCATCCTTCCAGGTTNTACAGATGAGGACACCGGGGTCTAAGAAGTAAATTCCTGGCCAAGCACAGGCTTCCTGCCTCTCAGTCTAGTGTTCCTTCTACTATATATCTCAAAATAAGGTAGGGTGGGGAGCAGAGAGGTGGGGAGAGAGGGGCAGAGTATTACAGCTCTCCTGTTTTTACTGCATTAGGTGTTTTTATGTGTTATCACCATAACCAGGTGAGGTGATATTGCGCCCATTTTACAGATGAGGAAACAAATTCAGGAAAGCTGACTGATTTGCCCAAAGTAATGACAACAACAAATGGCAAAGCAAAATCCAAACCCAGGTTTTGAATCTGTGCAGCGGCAGGCAGAGGCCTATTTTCTAGAAACAGAGTTTATTGGGTTCCCAGTCTGGTGAGCGACAAATTAGCAGGGTGTGATAATGCATGGTCAGGCACTGACTTCTAAAAGCAGCTCTCAGGTGGCCAGTTAGAGCTGCCTGAGGCTGGACAGTATCGGGAATATGAGCTGGCCTCTCAAAGGAACCACCTGGAAAGAAATGAGTCACTTATGTTATTCTAGTAGATATGTTTTTTAAAAACATGTAAGTTTTGAGGTCAAATAAAATAAGACCATCAGCCTGGAAGGATGAAAGGCTGTCGAGAGTTTCAGCTCCAGTATGCCTTGTTATCTTAGGCCACGCTCTTAGGATTCTGCCCCCAAATACTTATTTTGGCTGAACACCCTCATCTCTTCTGTACTGTGGGGCAAATCTGTGTTCCTGGCCCTGGGAAACAGGAAGAATCTGAGGTCTGCAGGGTAGCTGTGAACAATGCCTGGACGCCTTTTCCATCAGTCAAGCTCTGGCCCACCCATCTGCAACATCTGAGGCTTCACAGTGGTAAAGAATCTGCCTGCTGAGCAGGAGATGTGGGTTCAATCCCTGGGTCGGGATGATCCTGTGGAGGAGGAAACAGCAACCCGCTCCAGTATTCTTGCCTGAAAAATCCCATGGACAGAGGAGCCTGGTGGGCTACCACGGGGTCATAAAGAGTCAGACATGACTTGGTGACTGAGCACACACACAGCGCTTCACAGAGAAATGAACGGAAACAGCTTCTCTTTAATAGTTGGTCTGAGATTTCTGATGTGGTCCATTGCAATCACCCGCAGACAGGAAAGGCAAGCTGAGTGCCTGCCCTGGGGGCAGGGCCTGGAGGCTTTTTCCTTTCCACTCCCAGCACTTGTTTCCTAACATCTGCTTCTTAACAGTGTGCAGCTGTCTTCCCCGTGAGACACAAGCCGTGTCAGGCCAGGACCCAGGGCTAGTTTCTCTCTGAAATCTCCAGCATCTAATCCAATATTTGGAACTCTGTAGGAGTCCCACCACGATGGCTCGTGGAATAAACAGACGAATGAATGAATAAGTTCTGTCCGATGATGACTGCTTCCCTGTACCAGGGGCCTGGCGGCTGGTGACGACTCTGAGGTGACTCTAATGATAAGGAAGAAGAGGTGAAGTTTGTTGTTCAAGGTTATAGCAAAGTTCCGGGCAGGGAGAACAGACGGTGACCTTCCCAACCTCAAAGCTTGCAGTAGCTTTTCCCAGTTGGCCCACGCCTTTTTGAAGCCCTCAAATGCATTTTCTCCCCCAGATCAAGTTACTGCAGAGGCAAACCAATTCTCTGGTTAAGAGAAAAGAATGTGAGCAGATTATCTATTGATTGCCATCCTTCCAGGTTTTATGGATAAAGACCCCCTACCTGGACTCTGCATGGAGCATTGACAGGCCAAGTGGCCGCGTGATGGGAGGTCGAAAGGCCAGAGCTTTGAACAGCCTGATTTTAGCTCTCTGGTAATCTCTGCTGCGTGGGATGGCTTTCGACATTGGCATTTCCGCTCCCTGGGTTTTAAAGAATGAGAAAGCTGTGGCTGATCACATATTCAGCAGCCAAAGGCACTTATTCGAAGACCTAAATTGCAGAAATAACTCGCCTGATTAGTTGAATGAATATGAGTCAGATCATCAAGCTCAATCTATGGATAAATCAGGATGAGCTAGCTGGGCCCAGTGGAGGGCAAGTCTCTTCTGCAAGTCTCATCAACCTCTCCTGCCCGGCCAAGACACACTTTCCCTGCAAGGTGGCCCAGGCGGGAATCCTTGAGCCTCCGCTCCTGAGAGAGGGTTTGCCTTATGTATCAGGACCAGCCGCACCCAGAGTCCCAGCTCCAAGGCAGATTTTCGAGTTCGGAGGCAACTGGACCTCTGATTACTCCCCAAGGGCAGATCCCCTGAGGATGAGCCTGCCTAGCGAGGGACACCGGAAGAGGGCCCCGGCCTCACCCTGGGGCCACAAGCCTTCCTAGTGCTCGCTGGTGAGTTCCTGCAAAACAAGCCTGAGCTTCTAGGTGTCAGCCTTAGATGAGCCCAGTCCAGCAGCATTATCACCAAGCAAGTCTCTAACAGCCCTGCCGCACGCCCAACTCCCCCAGAGTGGCCTGCAAGGGTTCCCCCAGCCAGAGCCGGGCTCCCACAAGGAAGAGTTCTAGAGGGAACCACAGAGCCTCTGAGCACAGAGTACACTCTGCTTAGCCAAACCACAGCCCAGCCTGTAGCCCAACCCTCTGAGCTGTCAGAGACCTTACGGCTCCCCAAAAGTGGGCCTCCAGTCAACTCTTCCTCTCTCTGGAACACTCCCAAGAAGGCACGTCCCAGGGACTGAGGACCGCACCTACGTCATAGCGGAATGGCAGCCCAACACCCACCGCATCTTCCTTTCCCGTTCCTATTATGCGGTGGTGGTGGTGGTGGGACGCTGAGACGACCAGGCCTCGGGTGAGGTAGTCACAGAGTAAAGAGGTGGAGGAGACGAAGCAGGGAACAGGTACCATTAAACCATGCAAAGGAAGGCTATACAGACCTAACCCTTTCCATCAAAGCTTAGAGGATCAGAGAGTTTGGGTTCCAACTGTGGCTCTGCAATTTGCTGGCTGTCTGACCCTGGCCAAAGTACACACCCTCTCTGGACTTCATTGTCCTCATCTGTAAAATGTAGATGTTTCTATATAGAATGATTTGTAAGACTCAACAAATAATATATTTAAAGCAGTCAGGAGAGTGCCATGTGGTAAGTGCTTACACATGTTAGCTAGCCCTGTTCTAAAAACCTGTCTTAAGAAAATATTAGGACATGTATGCCAAGATTAGTGAACTGAATTAGAAAGAATGGGGAAAAAATCAGAAATAACCTAAATGTCCAGTAGAAAGATAAGAAAAATATATATATAATGTATATACATATAAATACATACCGTGCTGCAGTCCGTGAGGTCACAAAGAGTTGGACACGACTAAGGGAACTGAACTGATGTATATACATAAACATCTGTGAATATACACAACCTATATATGTGTGTGTGTGTATATGTTACTTCCCAGATGGCTCAGCGGGTAAAGAATCCACCTGCAATGCGGGAGACTGAAGAGACATGCGTTTCACCCCTGAGTCGGGAAGACCCCTGGAGGAGGATATGGCAGCCCACTCCAGGATCCTCGCTTGAACAACCCCACGGACAGAGGAGTCTGCAGGGCTCCAGTCCAGGGGGTTGCAAAGAGTAGGACACGACTGAGCATCCAACCGCACACATATAGGTATGTGTTCATACAGCAGATGACTCCGTGCCATAAACGCGACAATATAGCGGCTAGTGTTTAACAGCCTGAAAAGGTGATCAGAAAAACACTTTAAGTGTCAAGTGGAAAAGGCAGATTACGAGACAGGACTTTTTATATTATTTTATTTATGTAGAAATAATATTCATATATATGCATTTTTCATGAAAGATGTATCTGGAGAGACATGAAACCGTGGGTCACCCTGAGTGATGGAACTTCAGGAGCTTTTCTTCCTGGTTCTTTGGAATCTCTAATTTCTCTACAATGGGCATATACTACATTTACCTTTTTTCTTTTTTTAAAGGAAAAAAGAGATGGAGTAACTTTAAGGGTAGAAAAGGATTTTCACACCCAGATAATTCCAACACAGATAAAAGGATTTGTTCAAACTTCATCACTCTCCAACTGAGAAGAGGCATGAAGAATGGCAACCTTAAAAGAGAAAATCCCACATTTCAAGGTTTAGTGTCTGAGAAGAGTAGCTTAAAAATTGAGAGCGTCTCGGCCATCCCGATGTATCCTTCCCTGTCGCTCCATCCCCCGGGACACCAACCTTGAAAGTCAGCAATAAACCAGACACAGAAGGTGTCTTTCTCACAGGGACACAAAATCAGAGTATCACAGTGACAACGATTTCTGCTTTACCTCGCAAAGAGACCCTTCCTGCTGAGATGGGGGAATTTGGGGCACAAACCAGCTCTCTGGAAGGAGGAGACATTTTCACAGGATCAGCTGGAGGTCGGGGAAAACTGCAAAGTCTAAACATTCTTCGTGTCATAACTTTGTCAGCTGTGTTGACGTCGACAAGATGCTTACCCAGCATCTCAAGTCATATGCCCAACTGAAGTGGTTAAACGTGTAAGCTATAATAACCACTGCGAAGATTTCATAAGCCTGTGCCCAGGGCTTTAGCAAGCCTGCCTGCCTCTTCTCTCCACACCAGGAGCGGCACAGCCAGACTGCTCAAGAGTGGGTCGCAGGATAGGAGCCACTGGTTTACCCACTGGCCGGTTTCCAGCATCTGAGCTGTGGCCTGGGGCTGGCACTGGATGTAGGGTCAGTCAGAAGCTGTCTCTGCCTTCAGGAAGCAGATTATACTACAGAGCACGTACTTCCAAGAGAAAAACACAAATCCAGTTTGTGTTCCCTCCCAAAGGGAACATCGGAGCTTGAGGGCAGCAAGGAAGAGAAAGGGGGTAGTTGGAGAGAGAGGCTGTCCCACAACTCAACCTTGGGAGAGAGACGGGGGCCAAGGCTTCCTAGGTTCCTGACTGGTTCCTACGATCAGAGACAGGAGTGGAGATGTGCTGAAGGTGTAAGGAGCCAGGTCAGTGCGCCAGGCGGGGGTCCGCAGGGGGCTGGGCAGTGGATGGGCACTAGCAGGGGAAGGTGGGGCCCTGCCAGTGCCCAAGGAGATGGACCATTTGTGATAATACAGCTCTTTTGAGGTTTCACTTATCAAAAACATCCAAAATCCTCTCCTTGACCCCACAGGAAGGTGGGGCTAACATACATCCACACCCCCAGCCCCTTCTGAACCACACTTTAGAAAGAGCTCACAGTTACACTGTGAACACCCTGTTACCTGGGAGTAGGGTTAGTTCCCAAGTACCATGTGGCTGGAAGGCACCGCCTTTTCATGATGGCTCTGCCTGCCATTTGCACAGGCCGCGCTCACTGAACATCTGCTGAATGAACCCCTAGACGGGCTGGACCACTCACCCCACATGGCTGCTCTCCAGACCACCGCAGCCTTCCTGCTGAACTGGAGACTGGCCTTCTACATCCAGTAAAGTGTGATCCCCCCTCATCTCACCCAGGTGGCAGACTCAGCATCCACAGTGAGGCAGGGGGCTCACCCTGGCCAAAGGCACCACCTGGGCTGAAGGGTCTGCGAGAAAGGGACTGGTCACTTCGGGACCACATCATTTAGGCCCAGGAGGGTCCTATGGGTCCTCACTCAGCCTGTGTATCAGAACCACCTGGTGGGGAGAGTCTACTTTTAACACAGGTTCCTGGTCCAGATCCAGACCCCCTGAATCAGAATTTCTGGGGATAGAACACAAAAGTCTGCATTTGCAAAAGCCTATGGGTAATTCTGATGCTTTTCCCTGGTAAGAGCTACAAATTGGTCCACACTGCTCATTTCATAGACAGCAAGACTATGCCAGAGAGAGGGGAGAAAGTGTGTTGTCCAAGGTCACACAGGCAGAACAGGGAGGGGACCTAATCCTCCTGCTTCCCCTGGCAGCTCTGACAATATTAATAGTAAAAACTGATGATGATAATAGCAGTTACTATTTATCAGCTACTACCATTTGCGGCTCTAAGCCCTTCACGTGTATTAACCAACTGAATGCTCGCAACCGCCACTCTATGAGGCACACACTATTATTCTTGTTTTTTCCAGGAGAGAAAACTGTGGCAGAGAGGTTCATTTAATAACCCAAGGTCACACAGCCAGAAAATGGTGACAATGGTGATGAGGCAAACTGTGACAAACCTGCGCTCTAGACCCATTGGTATAACTGCCTTCAATCACCAGGAGCCTCCCTTGGATTTTGCTTCCTCCCCAGTGTGCAGAATTGCAGACTCTGGGATGCTCTGGGGACTGGTCTCTGTGGAGCTGCCCAGCTTTGCACCTTGGATGGGGAAGACAGAGCCCCAGCCCAGATCCTGGGAGCCGGGGGAGCCCAGAGAGAGGGTCTTGCTTGCCAAGGGACCTGCTTTTGCATTTCCATCTGGGTCTGAGTATGGTTCATGTCCTAGGAATTCAAGTCCCTTCAGATGAAGAGTTGACTCATTAGAAAAGATCCTGATGCTGGGAAAGACTGAAGGCAGGAGGAGAAGGGAACAACAGAGGAAGAGATGGTTGGATGGGATCGCCGACTCAACAGACATGAGTTTGGCAAGCTCCGGGAGATGGCAGAGGACAGGGAAGCCTGACGTACTACAGTCCATGGGGTCACAAAGAGTCGGACACAACTGAGCAGCTGAATGACGACAGATGAAGCCACAACCCCAGTGGAAAGAAGGCCCCTCACTGTGGATTAGGGCAAGAACAGAAGAGGCGGTTCCCCCGGACAGCCCCCGTGACGTCATCTCAGAGAGTGGTGAGCGTCACGCAGTAAGAGCCCTATCTGAAGTGTTTGAGATTTTGTCCTCCTTGGTTTGGGGAAAACAAGTAACTACTCTGGCTTCACTTTTTCAGCCCAAGGCAGGGCAGAGGGACAACACGGACCAAAGCCAAGCTGTGTCAACAGAATCTCCGCGGCAGTCTCCTTTTAATCAATAAACATACACAGGCCCTTCTTTGCCCTTCACTAGTCCTCTGGACACCCCAAAGCACCATCTGGGCCTGATGACACACTGGCGTCACACAGGGCAGGTGATGCAGGGACTCCTGGCCCATGGGGGGCTCACAGTCCCTGAGGCAGAAGAAAGAGGACAGGGGCGCTTCGGAGGCAGAGAAGCCTGGGTTGGAACCGCCGCTCTGCCTCTTTGCAGGCCTGGGTTGGTTAGTTCTTTTCAGAGCCTTGGTTTCCTCGTTACACCCACACCTCAAAGAGGCACCATCAGGAAAAAACGAAACTCACAAGAAGGTTCCTGTGCTGGCAGGTGGGCACCTGCAGCGACTCCTGCCAGCGCAGTTCTAACAGAGACAAAAAACCCTGGGCTGTTGGCAGGTGCACTGCCAGCATTCCTGACAACAGTTCTTGTCAGGAAGAACTTCCCATGGACAGTGAGTAGGTGCAGGCTTTCCCAACCTGACTTTCACAGGTCCAACCTTGGTAAAATAAAGAAATAAACAACTCAAAATAATCTTTTATGGTTGCATTGGGATAAAGGAGCAGGATTCGTTATTTTATATTTGCATTTTCTTCTGATTTGAAAAGAAATTAAAATGAAAATACTTTTGTGAGCCCCAGGCACTGCATGTCAGGGAGAGGTTAGGCCCTGCGCAGGGAATGCCTGGCTGGATACAGGATGCTCAGACAAGATCTCTTTCCTTCAAGCCTGCAGCCCCTCATCTCCACTCCCACCAACCACCCTTGCATCTAAGCACCAACATTCTACCCAGCAGGACCCCTTGACCTTGGTCTGAGCTGCTCCCCAGCCTGTAACAGAGATTTCATGGGTGTCTGTCAAAACCTTGAGCAACTCTGGGGTAGGTGCTGCCTCCTCCCGTATGACTCCTCCTAAGTGCCACTGTCTCTGTGACTCCCCAGCAATGAAATGTGGGGAATGTGATGAAAACTTTTCACATAGTCTCAAGAACTTGCTTAGCAGCTCTCAGTCAAAACTGATGTCTTCTCTTGCAGCTGCGTCGTTCAGGCGCGCGTGTTCTATCCGGCTGCACAGGCAGACATCATTTGTCTTTTCTCCAGTGAACTCATCATGTTGTTCTTTGCACCCTCTTCCCTGCTCCAGACCTGGCTCAGAGCCCAGCACATAGTAGGTACTCAATGCAAAGCTGCAGAGCTGAATGAAAACTCTCCATGTCCCCCTGCGTTCTCAGTTGCTTGTTGCAAAATAACATCCAGACGCATTTCTGAGCAGCTACTATTTTGGGAATGGGTTGTTTAGGGAGTGGAGTCCTGGCTGCTAGACATAGGAAGCAGGGAGAGGGCCTCAGGCATTATGGTTCCCTTCTTCCCTGTCCTAAGCATTTGCTTGGTCATCGGTGGGATCAGACAACAGCAATTATCCCACATGGTCTATTCCCAGAATTCAAAGTTACTGGGGGAGAAAATACAATTGTGCTTTATCCAGTCATTAAAAAAAAACAACAAAACAAGAGCAGTGGATTTCAAACCGCCTTTCAGACTTGATGAAAAGAAAAACAAACTTGAGTATTAGCTTCAAATTGTGCTGACAACACACTTCCGGATCCTTTTGTCCTCCTCCAGGCTCTTTTCAGAATTTTTCAACAATTTCTATTGATCCCTGCGTGGTTCTCATGCCGACCATTTATGCCCCCTCTGCGGAGCAGGGAATGGTTCCGCCGGCCTCAGAGGCCCCTGCAGGGAGGTGGGGGGATGTGAAGTCCGGCCCCCACCCTCCAGAGGAGTGCCCACCACGGCCCGTGCAGCACCTCTCCCACTGTAACTGATCAGCCAGGCTGAAACACACTCCAAAGTGGCCCAATCACCCGACTCCTTTAGGACCTAGAGGTAACATGAGAGCCCATACGCCAGAGGCCCGAGGTGTATGGTGGGGAGATGAGCCCGGAGAGGGAAGGAGCTTGGCCTGGGTAAGAGCAGGGAACGGTTCCGCCGGCCTCAGAGGCCCCTGCAGAGAGGTGGGGGGATGTGAAGTCCGGCCCCCACCCTCCAGAGGAGTGCCCAAAATGGCCCGTGCAGCACCTCTCCCCCTGTAGCTGATCAGCCAGGCTGAAACACACTCCAAAGTGGCCCAATCACCCGACTCCTTTAGGACCTAGAGGTAACACGAGAGCCCATACGCCAGAGGCCCGAGGTGTATGGTGGGGAGATGAGCCCGGAGAGGGAAGGAGCTTGGCCTGGGTCACACAGCAGATTGGTGGCTGAGAAGCCATAAGAAGCCAGGTCTCTTGGCTTTTGGGGTCTGGGGTGGGGAGAAAACACTGGGAAGCATTCATGGGACTCCCTTAATATGCCAGCTGCCCACAGAGGGTCTCTCACCATGCCCTCACCCTCTCAATCCACAAAGAACACCTTTTAGACCCCAAGGGGCCATAGTCTTGGAGAAGGCAATGGCACCCCACTCCAGTACTCTTGCCTGGAAAATCCCATGGATGGACAGGCCTAGTAGGCTGCAGTCCATGGGGTCACGAAGAGTCAGACATGACTGAGCGGCTTCACTTTCACTTTTCCCTTTCATGCATTGGAGAAGGAAATGGCAACCCACTCCAGTGTTCTTGCCTGGAGAATCCCAGGGACGGGGGAGCCTGGTGGGCTGCCGTCTATGGGGCCGCACAGAGTCGGACACGACTGAAGCAACTTAACAGCAGCAGCAGGGCCGTAGTCTTGCTCCACCTCCCCTTGAGGTCTTTGCACATGTGTTTCTGTCCCCATGATCCTGCTCCTATGCTCCTTTCATGTTTCAGGCCTCAGTAGAGGCCACGTCCCCTCCCCACTCAGGAAATCTTTTTCAAGCCCATACCTCCAAGGATCAGTTAAGGAGCCCTTGGTATGAGCTTCTACCTCATAGCACTCATACTGTCTTAACTGAAACTACAAGTTCGTGCGTACATCTCCCTGCTAGCCTGGGACATCCATGGGGGCGTCCGTCTTGCTCCCTGGTACTTGCCCTGTGTCTAGAGCAGGGTCTAGTGGCACACAGCAGGCACAGAATGGTCACTGGCAGATAAAGAAATGGTCTCCTGTGATCCAGGAAGATGTCATCATCCCCATTCCACAGAAGAGAAAACTGAGTTCAGAAAGGAAACGTTCCACTTACCCAGTGAGTAAGTGGAAGAGCTGGGGTTTGGACAACTCAAGTCTCCTGACTCCGAAGTCAGCATTTTCTCTATTAAGACCCCTTTCCTAGCCCAGTAACTGAACTAGAGAAATTTCAGTTCGTACCATCCTGGCTCATGTGTCATAGCCAAGTGGGCTGCGAAGTAGAGAGGCCACCCATGGTGCTGGGGAGACAGTGTGGGAGCGGGGAGTGAAGGAACTCACTGCTGACCATTCCTTGCGCTGCAAGGAGGCACTTGAGGCATGCTGGCCCGAGAGCCTCGATCTGCCAGTAAGTCCAGGCAGGAGGGGCAGGGGCCAGCTCCAGACCAGGCTGAGCCAGCAGCACAGGGCGGCTCTGCCCTGGGGAGCACAGGCCCGGGAAGCTGAGGCTTTGAACGTGAGGCTTTGTGGTGGGATCTTGATTCGGAGGGAGGCAGCATTCAGCAGGAGGCTAATACTGAGCACACTGAGGACAGCAAACACGAGTGAGGATCGTAGAACCAGAACCTCACACACAGCTGGCAGACTCCTGGCTTATCCTCTCTGGAAAGCTGGCAGCATTCAACTAAAGCTCAACATATGAACGCAGAAGGACCCAGCAATTCAAACCCTGGGTAGATCTCAACATAGCTGACTGCTTGTTTCCACCAAAAGCACCTATCAAAGTGTTCATTAACTTCATATACTCTCATAGGAATGTAAATGGTGCAGCCACTGTGGAAAACAGTAGCAGTTCCTCAAAAATTTGCACATACAGTTACCATATGACTCAGCAATTCCATTGCTGGGCATACACCAAAAGAAACGAAAACCAACAGTTCATACACAGAAACTTATACATAAATGTTCATAGCAGCATCATTCATAACAGCCAAAGAAAAGTAGACACAATCCAAACATCCCCTGACAACTAAATGGCTAAATCCAATGTGGCATGCCCATACAGTGGAATATTACCTGCCAATAAAAAGGGATAAAGTACTGATATCTGCCACCGTATGGATGAACCTTGAAACATTATGCTTAGTGAAAGAAGCTATTCACAAAAGGCCAGTTTTGTATGGTTCCTTTTATAGAAAGTGTTCAAAATAGACAGATCTGGGGACTTCCCTGGTGGTCAGTGGCTAAGACTCCATGGTCTGAATTCAAGGGGCCCAGGTTCAATACCTGGTCAGGGAACTAGACCCCACATACCACAGCTAACAGTTTGCATGCTGCAACTAAAGATCCGGAAGGCTGCAACTAAGACTGCTGCAGCCAAATGAGTAAATAAATATTAAGCAATAAAAAAAGAATAGACTGATCTATAAAGGAATAGAAAGCAGATTAGCAGTGGCTTAGGGCTGTTGGGGAGGGAGGGTTGGTGAGAAATGGTGAGTGACAGCTAAAGGGTACAGGGTTCCTTGTGGGACAGCGAAAATGTTTTACAACTAATTGTGGTAATAACTGCAAATATAATCAATCACTAAATTTTTGACAAACAAATAAACAAAAAGTTTTTATAGCAGCTTTCTCTTAATTACCAAATACTGGGAACAAAGATGTCCAGGAACAGCAGAATGGGTAAACTTGAAAAAGAATGAACCCTTCATGATACAATTATGAGTGAAAGAAAGTAAACCACAGAAGTAGATGCAGTGTGATATGAACTTACTTTTTTTTGGCTGCACCTTGAGGTATGTGGGATCTTAGTTCCCTGACCAGGGATGGAACCTGCCCCGCCTGCATGGGAAGCATGCAGCCTGGACTCCACTTCCACTGGACCGCCAGGGAAGTCCAGATAGGAACTTTTAAAGCAGACAAAACAAATCTAAGCTGATAGAAATCAGAACAGTGGTGGCCCCTGGGGACCACGGACCAGGAAGTATCTGGGGGAACATTCTAGGGATAACAGAAATGCTCTCTGTCTTGATCTGTGGAGGTGGTAACAGGGGTGTATCTACATGTAAAACTCACTGGACTGCGCACTTAAGATTTGGGCGTTTTATTCTAAGTTACAAGTTACATCTCAATTTTTTAAAAGTATTTAACTAAAAAGATAATGGCTCAAGTCACAGGACCAGGGTTCAAGTCCTGGCTGTCAGGCCTTCCCGAGAGTCCCTGTCCCCCTGTGGCTCTTTCCCCATCTTTAGACACTGGACCAGATGGTTTCAAAGACTCCAGCTGGCATGGACAGTCTGAGATTCTGTGAATTCACATACCTATTTGTCACTGAGTTTGCTGGGAAATTTGGCAAGTGCTCGCCATCAATGTGGTGCAAAGAAAAGAAGGCTGGCTGTCTGCTGTGGGCTCTGCCTTGTTTCTAAGGAAGGGAAGGTCTTTGGAAATTGGGCAGGAATACGTCACCCCCAGGAGGGAATGTCAGTTTCAATATGAATCATCTTATGCATCGCCAGTAACTTCCTCTGGGAATAGATATCCTGACTCACTCCTCCCCAACAGGAGCAAGACTTGCCGCTAAAATTTCAGATTTCAAGAGAATCGGTGTATCCCAAATAGCTTCTCCGAGGCAAAAAAAAAAAAAAAAAGGAATCAGCCTAGTAACCAACCAAGAGTCACAGAGAGGACACCGAGAGCCCAGGGTGCAAACCTCTTTGTCCTAAAGCAGAGACGGGGCCCAGAGGAGGTCGCCGGCTCACTTGGCTGCTGGCGCCAGGGCTGGGATGGGGACCCAAAGCTCTGAACCTTGAGTTTTCTTTTTACAACAACCTGCTGCTATATTTTCTAAAGAAATAAATTATGCTCTGTGCTGGTGGGAAGCCTTTTAAATGAAAAGAAAAAGAAAACAGCCAAGATGCATCTTAATTAGAAACTGCTTGGGGGAAAAAAACAAAATCTTTGCAGGGAGGAGGGTGCAGAGCAGCGGGCTCTGAACGGTCAGCTGCCCAGGAGCCTGAAAGTCTAGTGGGCTGATTTAGAGGTAAGCCTGTTGCCTTGCTAACCACCCAGGTGGACATTCTGGTCTTTAGAAGGTGGCCAGGGAACTGTGGATCTGTCATTAGAGGCCACAGGGAGGCCACCACGGGGGGCAGAACCTGACCAGCAGTTGCCAGCCCTATCTGTCCTTCACACATGTGGAGTACATACTTTCATCCTATTTCCCTCCTTGAACTAAAGGCCATTTGCCAGTGACCACCGCTTCTAATCCATTTCCTCTGAGCTTTGACAGCCTCTGGCTTCCGGATGGAGCAGCCTGGGCTCCTCAGACACGTGACTACCGGGAAGGTCTGTTCGCTGCCCTGAAGCCTAACCCAGTCTACCCAAGGAATTGCGACATCATCACCTCCGCTGAGGCTGATGACAGCTCTTTCTCAAAACAAACTCCAAGCTTGGGTCAGGAATGTGCACCACCGCCAGCCACAATCAGGGAGCGGCATGGCCTGACATCAATTTTCCAAGAACTAAGGACACGTGGTGTTTTGTTTTGTTTTTCAGAAAAACAAAACAAAACAAAACATGAACCTCTGAAAAACAAAACTTGTAAGAGCGGATATGGCATTTTCAACCAGATAAGTCCAAGTGCCCTGGTACTTGATAAGACAGGAGACAGGAAAAGGACTGGGAAGGGTGTATCTGCACTTGGGGAAGAAAAATCTACTGTTTCATGAGGAGTTACTAAGTGCAGGCTCTGTACTGGGAGGACCAAGGCCTGCTGGCCCCCTTTTACAGGTGAGTAAACTGAGGTTCAGGGAACTCTGTCTCTTGTCCAGGTTAAATCAGCAGGTAAATCTGAACCAGGGATTTGAGCCTGGGCACATCTCCAAAGTCAAAACTGCTGCCACCCAGAAACAGACTCAGAGACCCATGGAAACAATGTGGAGACTCGTGGAAAACGGGGAAATGACTGATTTCCCTAAACAGTCTGCAAAGCGTGCAGTTCCCCTGGCAGCCACGCTGCAGTGTGTGTGTGTGTCTGTGTGTGTGTGTGTGTCTGTGTGTGTGTGTGTGGAAGACTGTGAACCTTTTGTGGAAGGCACTGCTAAGTCACACGCCACAGCACTATTGTAAAAATGACATCTTGGGGCCTGGATTGATTCCCTCTTCAACATCATATTTGCTCCATTTACAAGGCAAAGATGATTTTTCCCCCCTCTCTGCCAAGGCCAAACATTCCCGGGCTGTGATCTGAAAACCCTGCCGTGTTCGTTTTAGCTCTTGACTCACCCAAGGCCATAAGTCATCCTTCGAAATGGGGATCTGGTTGGGCAGGTCTATCAGGGATTCAGCAGGTGGAGGCAAAATCCAATCCGGGGCTCTCACGGTCACCCGGGGCTGGCTCAGAGATTCTGGCCACACAAGCACCTCTGTCCTCCAAAGAGAAGATGCCCGAGACCAGAGCCGCTGACTAAGCAGGACTGCTGCTCTTTCAGGGTCAGCCTGCTGACTCCTAGTGCACTCTGTACGGGGGAGGCCAAGGCAGCTGCAGAAGATGCGAGCACAGCAGGGCCGGGAAGGAGGGCTGCAGGGAAAACAGGGCAGGCAGAGACTGCAGGGGGCAATTCATTCATTTGACAATATTTATCGAGAGCCTACTATGTGCCAGGCACTGCTGTTTTCCTTGGGATGTAATTATCCTCACAATTATTTTACAATAGACACAATAATAACAGCAGTAGCTTACTGTTAATGAGTGCATATGGGCAAGTATATTTAAGCATATGGGCAGGTTTTCCGCACATCAACTTTTACCTAATCCTCGCCACTGCTGGGTGAAGTAGGTATTATCCTCATAGTACAGATGGAGAAACTGAGGTGCAGAGAGTTTAAGAATCTGGCCCAAGGTCACATGACTAGTAAGTGGCAGATCTGGGATTCAAACTCAGGCTGGCCTGGTTCTCAAATCCACGGTTCATCAAATCCATCATGCTGACAGCCAATGGCGTGTTTTGCAAGTAGGTGTTTTTAGACTGTTGGGCAGAGATAAAATATTTGCCTATGGTGGCAGAAGAGAGGGAAATCTTAATGTTTTCCCCAGGCCCTGTATGGTCAACTGATGTCTAATAAGTCATGATGCCTTCGGATGGGTGGCTGCAGACCCTGACCTGAAATACAGGTCTTTCTGAGCTTCCCTGAGGGCAGTGGAGCAGAAGAAGCAATACCACCCACCCGGAGACCATCCCCTGGCTCTGCTCCCTTCTCTACAGACACTCATGTGGTCACTGGGAGACAGGGCAGTGTTGGTGGTTTGTGGACTGGGCTTTGGAATCTGACGGAGCTGTGATCAAGTCTCTGCTTGATTACTGTATGACTAAGCAAGTCCTAAAACTTTTCAGGCCTCAGTTTCCTCATCTGTGAAATGGGGAGAAGTGGATAATTCATATCTTAGCAGAGCTGTGAGGAGGACATGAGAGAAAGTAGCTACGGTGCCAGGTGTGGTATATGTACAGGAAGCAGGTGGGCTCTTGGCCCCTAAATCATACACCTCCTAAAAGACAATTTACTCTTGCTAGAGTTCTGAGAAAGTCCAGCTCCTGATGGTGATCTGCCCAGGACCACAGGCCTTGCTTTGTCAGTTGGGCTAACCTCAGAGTGGGTGGTGCAAAGAGCACAGGGCTGGGACTTCGGCCTCCAGAGTTCAAATTCCAGGCCTACAATTAGCATGCTGTGTCACCCTGGGCAAGTGCCTTCCCTGCTCGGGGCTTGGTTTCCCCACGTCTAAGATGAAGGAGTTGGACTTGTCACCAAAGGGCCTCTCTGGTGGGGACCTCCCCAGACTCTGTATCCAGCACTGATTTCCCCCACTGCTGAGGAGAATGAAGGTTTTACAATGGCTCTTCTTGGGAGGATTAATGCTAAGTGCTTCAAGGCTGGCAGCTGGCACTGAGTGCGAGGTCTCATTTCTCTCTTGGAAGCCCTTCTGCTGGCAGGAGGCCAATTTATTCCACAGCCTTGAACCCTAACCTTCCCTTGACTTTTCCCTGTTAAAAATTCCACTGTAAGCTGCTTAAATGAAAGGGTGAGAGGTACACTGCCTACCAGTGGCCTGCCCACTCATGATCTGCCATGGGCACTTCAGGGCTGTGGGGAACAGGGCAGGAGGGATCAGGGCTGGGAAAGCCCTGGAGTCCTTGTGTGGGTCCCTGAGCCCAAGACACTTGGTCACAGCCCAGTCAAAGTGGGAGAAGCGCACACTGTCCTACGGGTCTTACATCAGTCATCCTCATAGCGGCTGAACTGAAGGATGCTTCCTATGTGCCAGGCATGGATACAAGCACTTCTCACGTATTAACTCATTCAGTTCTCAAAACAATCCTGTGAGTCAACATGACTGTCCCACTTCATAGCTGGAAACTGAGGCCCAGAAAGGTTAAGAAACTTGCCTAAGGTCACACAGCTGAGAAGTGGCAGGGTAGCAAGCAAGCCCAAGCTGTCTGGTGTTAGAGTCCATGCTCTTCAGCTAACTTCTTTAATATTGCCCCAGGTTCTAGCAGCAGCCCCTTTTACAGGTAAGGAGGCTGGGCCTGAGTACTGAGCGAGCTGCTATACTTTATAGCGTCCCCAGCAGCGGCTTTACGGCAGGTTCCTCTACACTCCCCTCCTCGAATGTGGTCTTCAAGTGGCGGGCTCACCTCTGTGACTTCACAGTGATGAGAGCATCACCACTGCGTGTGGGTTGTGCCCGTGAGGAACAGGCCGTGTCCTCCCTGCTGGCAGCTAGTGGTCTTTAGGGCATTTTCTGGCAGCATCTGCAGAGCAGGACTGCGGTGAATTGAAAGCCACTTTAACACTCAATTGTTCAGGACACAAAAGCTAGCTTGAGAGGTGCCTCACTCAGAGGTCTGACTCTTCAAGTAAGAACAGATTCAGGAAGGGACGCACGGGCGGCAGGGAGGAGAGATTCAGTTAGGTGAACCGCCCCATGTGGAGCCCAGGCTCTGTGTCCGATGACCTGGCTTCAGCCCCTGTAAATCCTGCAGAGCCAGGCACTGGCGTGAACCTGTCACTCCTCCCCGTATGCAACTCTCCTGGTCCTGCAGGCCTGGGGACGAGGATGTCAGAGCCCACACCAGACCGATAACGCACCAGCATGCAGCTCAGGGACCCCGAACATCCACCCAGCTGGGCAGAGCAGGGTGGGGACGGCTGACAGCTGACCATGCCCTGCAGGGCTCAGCTTCCAGTGAGTGACTGATGACAGAGGCTGCCAGAGCCCAGGAATGATGCCACCCACAAGCCCGAATGAGCCCAGCAAAAGCAGCAGTGGTGTGACAAGCAGCTTAACTCAGGCCAGTTCATCTCCTACCTTCTAGAACAGTCTGGCTTCCAAGTCCCTCGTGCGTCCAACCCAAACTAGAACCTCCTCCAGGCTCCTCAAATGCCCCGAAACCCTCCTCCTCCGGGGGTGTTCCCATAAGCCTCTGTGTCATCAGATCCATCTGTGGCAATGATACGCATAGCTACCACCTATCAGGACAGTTCTGTCGGGAAGCCCTGGGCTGGGCTGAGGTAATGTTTTCTTTTTTTAAAAAAAGATTTATTTATTTACTTTTTGAGGGCGGGGGGGTTGTGCTGGGTCTTCGTTGATGCACACAGGCTTTCCCTAGTTGCAGAAAGCAGGGGCATCTCCTGTTTCGAAGCATGGACTCTTGGTGTGTGGGCTTCAGCAGCTGGGGCTCGTGGGCTCCACAGTGTGGCCTCAGTAGGCACATGGCTTAGTTGCTCTGTGGCGTGTAGGATTTTCTCAGACCAGGGATCGAACCCACGTCCCCTACATTGGCAGGAAGGTTCTTAGCCACTGGGCCACCGGGGAAGCCCGGGATAATGTTTTCATTAGTTCCACTTTATAGAAAACTCAGGCTCAGGGAGAAATGCCTTGCCCAGGGTGACTCAGACAGGAAGTAGTGAAGTCAATCTGAACTTGCTGGGCTCCAGGGGCCCAGAACCACAAGCCAGAGAAGGACTGTTGATCCCCTCTAGTTGTCCCTCATTCTGAGCACCTAGATAACCCCAGAGGGGCCCCAGTGTACACCTTGGCAGAGTTGTACCATTTACCCCGGCGTCCCCAGCAGTTAGCGCCAGATGCGGCACTAAACAAGCAGCTGCTGAGTGAAAGGACAAGAAACCAAGGCTAGTTTCTCCTTGCCCAGTGCCTGGGGCCCTGATGTCCTTTTCCCAGGAGACAGCCGCCCAATGCGGCTCAACTGCTGGCTGCAGAAGGCAGGCCTCGCTTCACTGCCAGGACTGCTGCGGGCATGGGGTGATGGGGCACCCAGGGCCTTGCCAAGGCTGCTCATGGGAGACAGGGGTCCTCAGCACCCCCGTGGGCTCACCTGGGCAACTGCCAACCACATGTATTACAGTGGAAATCTTAAATCACTCCTATATACCTGGCCCTTTGATCAGGGTGTTCTTGCACCCTCTCATAGCAACCCGAGTGTGAAAGATGAATGAACAGGAGCCCAGAGAGGTCAAGTGACTTGGACTTGGACACACAGATAGCTCAGGGCAGAGTGAGGACTTGCACCCAGGTCTCCTGGTTCAAGATCCAGGTTTCTTTGCATTGTTCCAGGCTGCCCTCTCTCCCTCAGGCTCCGTGATGGGAAAGGGGTTGGAGGGTTGAGATGTACATCACAGGCCCTGAGGAATTTCATAAAATGGGACTTGGTTCAGCCCAGTTCCTCCCAGTATGGTCCCCATTGGGTGCTCCCTCTGTCCCCATGAGTGGTCACAGCAGTAGCTAAGCCCATGCTCTGCAGTTTCAGAAATCAACAGCCTCCCGTCCACCTCCACCAATCTCCTGAATATTTGCACCCCGTGCAGAGAGGAAAGGATTACCTCCCTCGATGACACTAGTAACTAAAGCTCTA
>SJYR01001322.1:139641-150115 GCA_006410655.1 Kobus ellipsiprymnus
GAGAGCCACACTGGCCATCTTTCCCCAGGGCTGATGCGGGTACTGGGGAAGATCCATGATCTGGGCAGGGACGGCAGTGAGCCTCCAAAACTGGAATCCACACATTTCCTATTTGAGGTTAAAGAAACATCTGCCTTCCTCCTTCCAACTCAGGAGTCCTCTCTCCAAACCTGTCCTAAGACAACATTTTGTGCACAAAGATGGTAACAATGTGCTATTTCTATTGGTGAAAAATTGGAAAGAACAGTTGTCCAACATCAGTGGAATGGTTAAATGAATTATGGCACATCAATGCAATAATTGTATCCAATAAAAATATTCTTTTTTTTTTGGCCATACCACATGGCATGCAGCATATCTTAGTTGCGTCACCAGAGATCGAACCTGTGCCCCCTGCCATGGCAGAGTCTTAACCACTGGACCACCAGAGAAGTCTCCCCATTAAAAATATTCTTTATGAAAAATTTTACATGAGTTAAGGAAACACATGATGTAACATTAAGTTAAAAAAAGAAGGAACATAATATTATACAGAGAAGAGGGAAGAGAATACTGAAGAAAAGATTGAAAGGAAAGAAGCCACAGCATGTTAAAAAGCAGAGACATTACTTTGCTGACAAAGGTCCGTTTAGTCAAAGCTGTGGTTTTCCCAGTAGTCATGAATGGATGTGAGGGTTGGACCATAAAGAAGGCTGAGTGCCAAAGAATTGATGTTTTTGAACTGTGGTGTTGGAGAAGACTCTTGAGAGTCCCTTGGACTACAAGGAGATCCAACCAATCCATCCTAAAGGAATTCAATCCTGAATATTCATTGGAAGGACTTATGCTGAAGCTGAAGCTCCAATACTTTGGCCACCTGATGTGAAGAGCTGACTCATTAGAAAAGACCCTGATGCTGGGAAAGACTGAAGGCAGGAGGAGAAGGGGACGACAGAGGATGAGGTGGTTGGATGGCATCACTGACTTGATGGACGTGAGTTTGTGCAAGCTCTGGGAGTTGGTGATGGACAGGGAGGCCTGGCGAGCTGCAGTCCATGGGGTCGCAGAGTCAGACACGACTGGGCAACTGAACAACAACAAAGCCAAGATGTCCACAGAGGCTGCATCTATGTGGTAGAATGAGTTATTTTTTGCCAGCGTTACACTTTTGATACTTTCTCTTATCCCCTACATGCCTATCATAATTAGGGGAAAAAAGCAAGATTCACCCAAATCACACCCTCCTACTCAAGGGAAGTGAACTGTCTGAACAGCCTGAAGGGTCAGGATGCTGCCTGGTGTAGACACTGGGTCTCTTTTCACATGACACAAAAACGCATGGGAGGCTTTTCTTTGTAAACCTGCTTTTGAAATTTTTCTGGAGAATTTCATCTGACTTAGGTCTTTGGTTCTCAGCATCAGGAGTCTGTGCTTCTGAGGAGTGGGAAATACAGGTGAGGAGTTTCTGTCTCCAGCCCCGCTCTGCCCAAAGAGCTCCTGTCTCTCAGGGAAGAAGAAAGCCCGGTGCCTCCAGCATCTTCTCACGTGAAAGGCCTGCAGAGAAGGGAGCTAGCGGTTTGTCCAGGAATTGCATTTGGAACCTGAAGCCGTGTCGGCAGTGAGGTACTCTGCAGACTCTCCAGCTGAGAGGGCCTTTAGAGGCTCCGGGTGAGAAGGCTCTCATGGCGGCAAAGGGCAGAGAGGTCAGGCAGTGAGGCTTCAGGTCAAACTCAAGCTGCCAACACGCGGCGGCACCCGTGGGGCTCCCTAATGTGACTGTGTGTTCACCAAGCCAGCCGGCGACAGATACGCCCCCAAGACCCCCAAGGCAGTGTGCGTGCCCAGTTTATCAGAGGCGTGTCTGGTTTCTCTAGGCAAACATCCCAGATCATTTGACAGCCTCTTGAAGGAGCGGATTTAAACCCCATCCTGTGTCCTTCAGATCTGCCTGCCTTCTCTGTGGAAACACGTGTCCATCACTCACTGTCCCCACTCACATTTCCAAGTCTGTCTGTCCTGAAAATTAACAACTGCTGCTGCTGCTGCTGCTAAGTTGCCTCAGTCGTGGCCGACTCTGTGCGACCCCAGAGACAGCAGCCCACCAGACTCCCCCGTCCCTGGGATTCTCCAGGCAAGAACACTGGAGTGGGCTGCCATTTCCTTCTCCAGTGCACAAAAGTGAAAAGTGAAAGTGAAGTCGCTCAGTCGTGTCCAACTCCTAGCGACCCCATGGACCGCAGCCTACTAGGCCCCTCCGTCCATAGGATTTTCCAGGCAAGAGTGCTGGAGTGGAAAATTAACAACAGGTGCATAGAAAGAAGAGTGTGAGGTGAGGGAGAAGCATGTGGGTTTCCCTCAAACCTAGAAGGCTCAGCAACCTAGACAACCCCGAAGGGAACTCACACTTAGGAGCCTCCAGGTCTGGAGAAAGACGGACACCACTCAGGAGGCAAAAAAAGCCAACAATAAAACTGTCCCCCAGCAGGGATATTGCTCGGCCCCCA
This sequence comes from Kobus ellipsiprymnus, assembly GCA_006410655.1. Taxonomy (NCBI): domain Eukaryota; kingdom Metazoa; phylum Chordata; class Mammalia; order Artiodactyla; family Bovidae; genus Kobus; species Kobus ellipsiprymnus. The sequence continues at coordinate 142,125 of SJYR01001322.1, forward strand.
GGGGCAGGGGTTCTCCCGAGGTCAGCTCACCGAACATGTTGCCCTCGTAGCCGTCTCTCGTGAGGGGCCGGAGCTCATTTTTCCCCATTGCGTAGCGCTTGTAGCTCTGCCAGGCGAACTGCATCATCTGTAAGGAAGAGCAGAAACTGAGGCTGAGCGTGGAGAGTCGCGGCGGCACGGGCCGGCTGCACGGCCTCGCCTCCTGCAGCGGGATCTGAAACCACATGGCGAAAACAATCTTCCGCACTGAGGAAGGCAGCTTCCTCTCACCACCATTTTCATAGTCACACCTGGAAGACCGTTCTCCTCAGACCACCCCACGCATCCTGCGTCTACCCACAGACTCCGTGGAGATGACACAAACGATACGAAGTACCTTCTGGCCATCTGGATGTGAGTGCCACCGTGGAAAGACACCTCCTCCGTGAAGCCTTCTTGGACTTAAAGTGACCCTTTGAAGGGAAGGAAAGGAAACTCTCCGAGGGATGTCTGTTAGAATCTAATAGAACCATCCCCTGCGGGAGGGATTAACTCCCGTGGAGACAGGTCAAGACAGGAGGTAACCTGGTGGGGGTTACCTAGTGAGTCAGTGAGAATGCCAGGACTTGAGCGCATGCCCTCTGGCCCGAAGTCTTAAGTCTGTTCCCTGAAGACTGCAGGAGTCTCCTTGAACTCCTCCAGCACTTGGCTTGGCTGTCCCAGGCCTCTGAGCACCCCAGCGGGTCACTGTTAGTTTTCACTTCACTGGCTCTGGATCATGAACTCTTGAAAGCCATTAAACTATACTTTGTTTGCCTCAGTTTCCCCAAAGCACCCTGCACAGGTCTTGGCAATGAGTATCTGTCAGCTTTGTCTCCCAGTGCGTGCGTGAGTTCTTACTGTGCCAAGTCACTTCAGTTATGACTAACTCTTTGCGACCCTATGAACTGTAGCCCGCCAGGCTCCTCTGTCCATGGGATTTTCCAGGCAAGAATACTGGAGTGGGTTGCCATTCCTTTCTCCGGGGGATCTTCCTGACCTAGGGATCTAACCCACATCTCTTACATCTCCTGCACTGGCAGGCGGGTTCTTTACCATTAACACCATCATTAGGTCAATTATGTCAGCCCCTTGGGAGCATCACAGAAGCAACTTTGTCCCCTAACTGCGCTTAGCACTGGAGGCTGGAGGGACGCAAGGTGACAATTTGTCCCCAGCCCTGCTACCCTACTCTTCCCCAGGTCTGCCTTTTGCCTTTGACGGCAGGCTGAAGGAGGGGGACAGCTGAGCAGGACTCTGGGGTGATCATGAGGTTGAGGAAGGGGCCAGGCCAGGCAGTAGAGGCACTCCTGAGGGACAGGGAGGTGGGAGGCAGCCTGGGCTAGTGGAAGGAACTCAGGCTTCTGGGCCAGGGAGGCCTGGCTTCTAATTCTCTCTCTGCCACTATCTCTTTGATTTTGGCAAGCGACTAAAAGTCTCTAAGCCTCAGCTGCCTCATCTCTGAGATGGGAATAACAAGGCCTGCTCTGCCACACTCCTGAAAGGTTTAAATGAAAGCAAGTAGCTGGAAATGCCCAGTTTTCAACCTGACAGAGCAAGTGATCAATAAACACAAGTCCTCCTTCCTGCTCAGCCTTTAAAATACCAGTTGGGTTCCCCAAGCCTGATCCATCCACCCCTCCTCTCATCCACCTTATTAGTTCTCAGACTTGGACTGCACCCGCATCACCTGGGGAGCTTGTTAAAACAGGCTGTCGGGCCCCATCGTTGAGTTTCTGATCCAGCAAGTCTGGGGTGGGACCTGAGATTTTTGGCTACGAGACTCCCCGTGGTCCATGGGCCACACTGAGAACCACTGGTCTACTGTGTGTGTTTACTTCTACTGCTCAGCTCACTTCCAGACACTGTCTGGCACGCTTCTGCTCTTTCCCTTCGGTCTCCTGGCCCACCTTCCTGCGTCAGCTCTGTCTCTCTGGACAACGCTCCCTGCACTCTCCGTGCTCTGCCACTCCTGGTGCCAAGCCATGTCTTCCAGGCACGCCTAGACAGTAACTACCGCCATGCTCACCACTGGGGCCCAAACACACAGACCCAGAGGGCAGACCTGCCAGGGCTATGGCCTCCGCTCTCCATGAAATCATGATGCTAGCATAATCTACTGTTATCTCTCCACTTCAGGGATGATAAGACTGAGGCTCCGAGATGGAAGGTGGGCAGGGAGGCACAGTCAGCAGGACTGGTGGTGTGCAGCCCTGTCAACTCCCAGGCCGGCAAATCCCACCTCCGTGCTTGGCCTGCTCTGTGGCTTCCCATGAGACACACATGTGAATGTCATGGTAATGCATGCCAAGCACTTGGCACAGGCTTTGGGTCCTGGTTCCATTCCTCTGTTATTTTCTACTTATCTTGAATTGGCAATAAGGGAAACTAATTGCCGGGTATGAGCGCTTAAGGGAGACCAGCCTCCTCCCTCAGGCTCTCTTATTCTTGGGGGGAGGCCCTCAATTAAGTCATGGGGGAGGTGGCTGGGTAGGGGAACAGCAGGAGGCTGTCCCAACATAGATGGCAGTAGCAGGAGTGGAGGTCGGGAGGGCAAGCACCAAGCCCCACCCCAAGCCCCGCCTACTAGAGAGAGGGAAGTGGGTGTGTAGGAGTAATAAAGAGAACCATAGGTATCCACGTGTTCTCAAAGGAGCTGTCACTGCAGGGATGTGGGGATGTTTGGATCATGGCCCATTCTCACAGTCCTCCCCATCAGCGGAGGGGAAGGAAGGCACACACAATCCCTGCGTCACTGGGACAGGATTCGGAAGGCAATCAGAGCTGCTTGGTCACACACATATGTGCCCAAGGGCACACAGACCCTTGAAAGCTTAGCCTAGTGTCTGCACCTCGGATTGCCAGCCCAGGCGCTGGATGAGGAGGGGTGATGGGAAAGCTTACAGCCAGGCAGTCTTTACTTCTCTTCTGCACCCGCCCTAACAGGTGGCCTGTCCTGTGCTTGCCGCGGTTTGGGGTGCAGTCATTACGGGAGTGCTCCCCAGCCTGCTCCCTCCATTTCCAATTGCTCATCTTTCAAGTCTCAGTGGAAATCTGAAGGGAGGTGTGTCTTCTGAGTAACAGAAGCGCTCAGGAGAAGGCGTGTGTCTCAAGGGGGGCCTTTGGGTGCATGCTGCGTTTCGCCGCTCAGTCGTGTCCATCTTTGCAACCTCATGGACTGCAGCCCGCCAGGCTCCTCTGTCTGTGGGGATCCTCCAGGCAAGAATACCGGAGTGGGCTGCCATGCCCTCCTCCAGGGGAGCTTCCCAACCCAGGGATTGAACCCAGGTCTCCCACACTGCAGGTGGATTCTTTACCATCTGAGCCACCAGGGAAGCCCCAAGGGGAGCTTCACGGGCACCCAAAAATCTTTGCAACCTCATGGACTGCAGCCCGCCAGGCTCCTCTGTCTGTGGGGATTCTCCAGGCAAGAATACCGGAGTGGGTTGCCATGCCCTCCTCCAGGGGAGCTTCCCAACCCAGGGATCGAACCTAGGTCTCCCACACTGCAGGTGGATTCTTTACCATCTGAGCCACCAGGGAAGCCCCAAGGGGAGCTTCACGGGCACCCAAATGTCCTGATGGACAAGTAGGATCGTGAGGACACAAGAGGATGACCCTGGAACTGGTGCTGTGTGTCTTGGGCAACCCCTGGGCCTGGCTTTAGAGATGGACCATCCCTGGCTTCCAGTTTAGGCAGTTCTAAGGCCTGAAAGGTGACCTGGCCACCTCTTGCCCTGTGCAAACTCCTTAATAAAAGGCTAAGTAATCTCTCTTTGAACACCATGAGTGATGGGGTGCTCACCATCTTACCAGGCAGCTCATTCAACTGCGGAATTTCACAAAGCTCTTAATCAATCCAAATCTGCTTTTCCCTGCGGGCCATGTGGAAGACAGCTCATACACTCCCACCACAGATCTTCATGCAGGAGCAGCCAACTCTCAAGCCACTGTAGGCTGCCTACTGGCCACGGAACAGACCAGCTCCTTCAACAGTTTCCCTGATGGCAGAGCTCTGAATCCCCTGAAACTGCAGACATAGATCATAACATTTTTCCAGGGTGCCCAGACTTTATCATCCATTTGTAAAGGTTGGTTTTTGGTAACAAGCAGAAACCAAAGTGCAAACTCTCCCTGGTCCAGATCTGGACCAGACTTTGTGGGTGTGGATTTGCCATTTGTCCTTAATAACTGCATGTCGTTGGACTCTGCATACCATTCCGTGCTGTCAGGATCTTTCTGGAAGCAGATCTTATCATTCAATGTGCGTGTGTCTGCCTGTTTTGGGTATTTTGCCTGCTTTGATGGCTCTGCCATCTGCATCTCCCCCAAGTTTTGGACAGAAATATTCAATGGCTGGGCTGAACAGAGAATCAGGGAAACAGCAGCAGGGGCCCTTCACCTGACTCCAGCCTTGCTCTCTGAGTGTCATCTGTCAACATGGGAGGAATCTGCCAGACAATCCGTCCAAGCTCTGTGTCTCCATTTTGTGTACAAAGATATTGTGAAGGACAGGACCGAAACGCAAAAAACATTCTGTCCCAGTACAGAGAAAATAGATGCTGTTTTTTTTTTCTTTTAAAGAGAAATCAGGGGTTAGACTGGTATGAGCTGCTCTTAGAGAACCCATTTTGGCCCCTATGGGTCCTCTTTTTTCGGTTCTAAATGCTTGCAACTCACCAACTTAAAAACCTATCAGTTCCACTAGGATGGCTGTAATCAACAAGATGGACAATAACAAGTGTTGGCCAGGCTGTGAACAAATGGGAACCCTCATCAATTGCTGGTGGAAATGAAAATGGCTGCAATTGCTTTGGAAAACAGTTTAGCATAAAAAGGTAAATACAGAGTATCATGTGACCTCGCGATTGCACTCCTCGGTGCAGACCTGCAGGGAGCAGAGTTGACACAGCAGGCCTGAGACTTCTATCCCTAGAAAGGCTCTGCTTGTACATCTGGCCCTTGGCTGGTGTCTGGGAACTTGAGTTCAGTGAGTGTTCTCACCATTCTCCGATGGGTAAGGGTGGTTTACTGCACCCGGGCAGCACAAACAATGTGGTGGATGCTCAACACCCGCTTTCCTTCTGGGAGTCTGGAGTTTTGGTCCCTGTTAGGTGGGGTGTTCTTCCATGACCAGCCCCCAATAAAACTTTGGGCATTAAGTCTCTAATGAGCTTCCCTGGTGAACAGCGTCTCACACCTGTCGTCCCAATTCAGTGCTGGACAAATGAAGTGTGTTCTGTTTGGCTCCACCCAGAGAGCACTCTTGCAAGCTGGGCCTGATTTCCTTCTGGGCTTCCCGCATGCACGTTTCCTCTTTGCTGATTTTGCTTTGTGTCCTTTCAGTGCAGTAAATCAGCCAGGGGTAGGACTATGTGCCAGGTCCTCGGAGCCATCCTGGTGAATCACTGCAACTAGCCATGGTATTGGGAACCCTGACACATACTCTAGAAAATTAAAGACATGTCCACACAGAAAGCTGTACCCCAAAGTGCACAGCACCACTATCTGTAATAGCTCCGAAGTGCAAACAACCCAAATGCCCACTGACTGATGAATGAATCGACAAAATATGTTGTTGTTTAGTCGCTCAGTCGTGTCTGACTCTTGGCGACCCATGGACTGCAGCACGCCAGGCTTCCCTGCCCATCACCAGTTCCCGGAGCTTGCTCAAACTCACGTCCATTGAGTCAGTGACGCCATCCAACCATCTCATGCTCTGTCGTCCCCTTCTACTCCTGCCTTCAATCTTGCCCAGCATCGGGGTCTTTTCTAATGAGTCAGTTCTTCTCATCAGGTGGCCAGTATTGGAGTTTCAGCTTCAACATCAGTCCTTCCAATGAATATTCAGGACTGATTTCCTTTAGGGACTGACTGGTTGGATCTCCTTGCAGTCCAATGGACTCTCAAGAGTCTTCTCCAACACCACAGTTCAAAAGCATCAATTCTTTAGCACCAGCCTTCATTATGGTCCAACTCTCACATCCATACATGACCACTGGAAAAACCATAGCCTTGGCTAGATAGACCTTTGTCAGCAAAGTAATGTCTTTGCTTTTCAATATGCTGTCTAGGTTGATCATAGCTTTTCTTCCAAGGAGCAAGCATCTTTTAATTTCATGGCTGCAGTCACCATCTGCAGTGATTTTGGAGCCCAGAAAAATAAAGTCTGTCACTGTTTCCATTGTTTCTTCATCTATCTGCCATGAACTGATGGGACCCGATGCCATGATCTTGGTTTTTTTGAATGCTGAGTTTTAAGTCAGCTTTTTCACTCTCCTCTTTCACCTTTGGAGACTCTTTGACTGATGAATGAATCCACAGAATATGTAAATAGATATTATGCAATGGAATATTATTTGGCCATAAAAAGGGATGCAGTGCTGATGCCTGCTCCAGCATGGATGAACCTTGGAAACACTGTGTTGAGTGGAAAAAGCCAGATACAAAAGGCTGCACAGATTTTATTTATATGAAATATCCAGAATAGGCAAGTTCATGCCAACAGAAAGTAGACTAATGGTTAGATGGACTGGGGAAAAGGACATGGAGAATGATTAGTAATGGGGATGGGGTCTTCTGGGGGTGATGAAATGTTTTAAAATTGATTGTGATAAATGACTGTACAACTCTGGGAATACACCAAAATCCACTGGATTTTACACTTTAAAATGGTGGATTTTATTATATGTGAATTATAACTCAATAAAGCTGTTATTAATATATAATTTTTAAAACTATTAATGTGGACAAACAGATATCACATGCCATTTAATATGCCATTTCAGTGGTAATCTTGCCCAAAATGCAAACCTGAACTGAATCACGAGGAAAGATCAGACAAACTCAAATTGAGGGACAACTTACAACGTAAAGGGCTGCCTGGTGGTGTAGCAGTAAAGAATTTGTCTGCCAAGCAAGAGATGCAGGTTCGATTCCTGGATTGAGAAGACACCCTGGAGGAGGAAATGACAATCCATTCCAGTGTTCTTGCTTGGGAAATCCCACTGACAGAAGGAGTCTGGCAGGCTACAGTCCATGGGGTTGTAAGAGCTGGACATGACTTAGTGAGTAAGCCACCACCACCACCACCACTACAACATAAATGGCCTTTACTCTTCAAAAACATCAAGGTCATGGAAGAGAAGACAAGACTGAGGAATTGTTCCAGCTAAAGGAGACTAAAGTGATAGGCACTAAACGCAATGCATGATCTTGGCTGTGATGCTGGAGCAGAAATAACAACGACTACTATTATTATTATCATCATCACTACTATAAAAGGCAATTGTCAAGATAATTGACAAAATGTGAATGATACAACCAGACAGTACTGTATCAATGTTAATTTTCTGGTTTTACTGTGGTTATGGAGAAAAGTACAGTGAACCTTTTGGAGATACACAGTTAAGTATTTAGGAGTAAGGGGCATTATGCTTGCAACTTATTCCCAAATAGTTCTGAAACCTGCATGTGCACGCGTGTGTGTGGAGACAGAGTACACACAAAGTGAGCAGGGTAAAACACTAACATTATGCTGAAGCTGAAGCTCCAATACTTTGGTCACCTGACGCGAAGAACTGACTCACCCAAGGCTCTGATGCTGGGAAAGACTGAAAGCAGGAGGAGGAGCAGACGACAGAGGATGAGATGGTTGATGACATCACTGACTCGATGGACAAGAGTTTGAGTAAGCTCCAGGAGTTGGTGATGGGCAGGGAAGCCTGGTGTGCTGCAGTCCATGGGGTCTCAAAGAGCTGGACACGACTGAGAGACTAAATTGAACTGAACTGAACTCAGAGGAATCTGGGTGAAGGATAAATATGAATCTTTGTAGTATTTTTTGCAACTTTTTTAGAAGTCTGAACTTTTTCCCCATAACTTTATTTTTTATCTTTTGGCCACACTGTGTGGCATGCAGGATCTTAGTTCCCTGACCGGGGATCAAACCCATGCTCCCTGCAATGGAAACA
>SJYR01001322.1:156460-168532 GCA_006410655.1 Kobus ellipsiprymnus
TTTTGCCTTTTCATACTGTTCATGGGGTTCTCAAGGCAAGAATACTGAAGTGGTTTGCCATTCCCTTCTCCAGTGGACCACATTCTGCCAGATCTCTCCACCATGACCCATCCATCTTGGGTAGCCCCACACGGCATGGCTTAGTTTCATTGAGTTAGACAAGGTCCCATCACTTCATGGCAAATAGATGGGGAAACAGTGAAAACAGTGGCTGACTTTATTTTTCTGGGCTCCAAAATCACTGCAGATGGTGACTGCAGCCATGAAATTAAAAGACGCTTACTCCTTGGAAGGAACGTTATGACCAACCTAGATAGCATTTTGAAAAGCAGAGACATTACTTTGTCAACAAATGTCTATCTAGTCAAGGCTATGGTTTTTCCAGTGGTCATGTATGGATGTGAGAGTTGGACTATAAAGAAAGCTGAGCACTGAAGAATTGATGCTTTTGAACTGTGGTGTTGAAGAAGACTCTTGAGAGTCCCTTGGACTACAAGGAGATCCAACCAGTCCATCCTAAAGGAGATCAGTCCTGAGTGTTCATTGGAAGGACTGATGTTGAAGCTGAAACTCCAATACTTTGGCCACCTGATGCAAAGAGCTGACTCATTTGAAAAGACCCTGATACTGGGAAAGATTGAGGGCAGGAGGAGATGGGGACGACAGAGGATGAGATGGTTAGATGGCATCACCGACTCAATGGACATGGGTTTTGACGAACTCCGAGAGTTGGTGATGGACAGGGAGGCCTGGCGTGCTGCAGTTCATGATGTTGCAAAGAGTCGGACACGACTGAGCGATTGAACTGAACTGAACCAGGTGATCCAAACGCACATTAAAATTTGAGAAGCTGTTCTAGGGCTCTGCCACCTACTGGCTGTGTGGTCTTGAGTCAGTGACTTGACCTCTCTTAGTCTCAGTTTCCTCATCTGTGAAAGGACAGGAACATTTAATCCTTATGATAACCCTGGGAGTAAATAAGATAACACACAAAGAGTGCTTAGCGCAGCAGCTGGTACATAATATGTGCTCAGTCAAAAGCAGTCACAGGATGACTGCTCCCTTTTAATTTATCTACCAAGTCTGTCTCCATTCACTCCTCTCTGCACCACCTCTTGAATCTATATCCCTCCCGCTTCTCTGGGGGACTCCCACAGCAGCCTCCAAACTGGCCTAGAGGAACGTCTTCGGCCTCTTAACACAGTGCCCCACTATAGCCACAGTGATTATTCAAAGTGCAAATTTATTCACATCTCTACCCAACCCCCCCACACACACTTCAAGATTTCCAACACTCCCTGTGAGGCCCACAGGTGTAGCAAGAGTGGGTGAGACACTTTCCTACCACACACGTGTATGCTCTCGGTGCAGGGTCTGAAGGCAGACAAAAGATGCTGATGGAGAAGGTCACAAGCAGCTCTGAGCTCTGCCACTGTACTGAGGTTGCTCCCCAACTGTAGAGTGAAGGGTCCTCCCCACTCTAGTCTATCAAAGACGGGGCATCAGGGTGGAGGCAGGAGATGGAGACAAAGGTGACTGACACCTGGAAAGACTGCGGCGCATCTGTGAGGGAAATTCGAAGGGGAAATCAATCAACGAGGCCATTGTGAAGGCCACTCATGTGCAGCTAGTTCTACCATTTCCACTGTGCTTTGCCTCCCTGATTTGAGTCTTGCGGTCCTGTGGGTTAGGCAGGGTGGGTGTCATCATGACTCCCATTCCACAGAAAAAGAAACCACACTTAGACAGACACACACTTATGGAGCATACAGCATGTGCCCAGCACCGTGAAGAGGGCGCTTGTGCATACTAGCACATACAGTTCTGGCCACAGCTCGGAGAGGCCTTCTCAAGCAGGAGCTAGGGCGCGGAGGACAAGAGCCTGGCTTTGGGTCCCAGATTTCCCTATCTGTGTGCCTTTAGACAAGATACTTAACTTCACTGTGCCTCAATGATCTCATTTGTTTAAAGATAATGATACTGTTATATTATGCTTAATATATATATATTAATGGGTCATCAGTGTTTCACATATATGTCAACTCTTTTCATCTTCACACTAATTTTATAAGGTTACTATGTCATTACTCCCATTCTCACATGAGGAAACTGAGGCACAGGCCCAAGCGTCACATCCTGTAAGTGGCAGAGGCAGGATTCAAACCCAGACAGTCTACACTCTTGGTCACAATACCCTATGCCTCTCATGCGTGGTGCTTAGTCGCTCAGTTGTGTCCGACTCTTTGCGACTCCATGGACCACAGTCCGCCAGGCTCCTCTGTCCATGGAACTTTCTAGGCAAGAATCCTGGAGTGGGTTGCCATGCCCTCCTCCAGGGGATCTTCCCAACCCAGGTCTCCCGTGTTGTAAATGGATTCTTTACTGACTGACCCATCAGGGAAGCCCAAGAAGACTGGAGTGGGTAGCCTATGCCCTCTCCAGGCAATCTTTCCAACCCAGGAATCGAACCGGGGTCTCCTGCATTACAGGTGGAGTCTTTACCAGCTGAGCTACAGGGAAGCCCAGGCCTCTCACAGAATGGAGCGATTACCATGCCTGCCTCCAAAAGGGCTGTAAGGACTGCAGTCACCCCTTAGTAGCCAGGACCTCCCACAGATAGCAATATCCACAGATGCTCCAACCCCTTAAGTAAAATGACTTGGTACACTTGGCCCTCCTTATCTTCGGGTTCTGCATCCATGGGTTCACCAGCCTCAGAGTGAATTTCAATTGGTCGAATCCATGGTTGCGAAACCTATGGATACGGAGGGCCGAGACTGTAATTACAAGGCTAGGCATTCGACACAGCTCCCTGCAGAGAAAACCCTGTCGTAAGTGGCAGCACTGGCAGCTGCGGCCGTGGGCTCCATATTTACTATCTTTCCAAGACTGGAAAAGGCAGCACTGTACATCTGAAACCTCCGAGTCCTCTGGAGTCTCCTTCAACTGCACACCTCATGTTCACTCTCCAGCAAGTCTGTCCATGATCTCTCTCACTCATCTCTTCCCCAGCTGCCTCCCAGCCTACCACTGCCCCTTAACCTCAGCACAGTCTCCCTGCTGCCTCTCTTGCCCCTGCTCCTGCATCCTTGGTCTATATGTCCACCAAAGCAAGCCCTTTAAAAATGCAGCCGTTAGGGACTTCCCTGGTGGTCCAGTGGCTAAGACTCTGTGCTCCCAACGCAGGGAGCCCAGGTTCAATCCCTGGTCAGGGAACTAGATCCCATGTGCTGCAACCAAGAGTTTGCAAGCTATAACTAACAAAGAAAAAAAATAAAGATAGTATGTACCACAACTAACACCTGGTGCTGCCAAATAAATAAAAGGAAAAAATCATTTTAAAATGAATAAAAATAAAAATTGTTGTTTTTGTTCAGTCGCTCAGTCATGTCTGACTCTCTGCGACCCCATGGGCTGCAGCACGCCAGGCTTCCAAGCCATTAAATGTCATTTCTGTGTAAGAGCTTCCAGAGCTTTCCAAGGCAACATGCCTGAATGGCTTGTCTCTGATCACTTCCCAGGCCCCTTCCATTCTCCAAGTTTCAGCCTTTGGATAATATCTCAAATACACACAGCACCTTCCCACCTAGGTCTGGCAGAATAATGGCCCCCCAAAGGTGCCCATGTCCTAATCCCTGGAACTTGTGAGTATGTATGGTAAAGCGGAACTAAGTTTTCAGATAGAATTAAGATTAGTAATCAGCTGATCTTGAGAGGGGGACATTAGCTTGGGTTATCCGGGTAAGCCCAGTGGAATCACGGGGTCTTTAGAAGTGACAGAGGGAGGCAAGAGCGTCAACATGGTGAAATGTGAAAAAGACTCCACTGGCCATCGCTGGCTTTGAGGATGGAGGAACGGGCCATAAGCCAACCAATCTAGGGAACCTCCAGGAGCTGGAAAAGGCCAGGGAATGGATTTTCCCCTGGAGCCTCCAGAAAGGAATGCAGCCTGGCCAACACCTTGATTCAGCTCAGAAAGCCACTCCTGTTAGACTTCTGATCTCCAGAAGCATAAAAAGGTGAATTTGTAACGCCAGGCTTCCAAGCCATTAAATGTCATTTCTGTGTAAGAGCTTCCAAGAGCTTTCCAAGGCAACATGCCTGAATGGCTTGTCTCTGATCACTTCCCAGGCCCCTTCCATTCTCCAAGTTTCAGCCTTTGGATAATATCTCAAATACACACAGCACCTTCCCACCTAGGTCTGGCAGAATAATGGCCCCCCAAAGGTGCCCATGTCCTAATCCCTGGAACTTGTGAGTATGTATGGTAAAGCGGAACTAAGTTTTCAGATAGAATTAAGATTAGTAATCAGCTGATCTTGAGAGGGGGACATTAGCTTGGGTTATCCGGGTAAGCCCAGTGGAATCACGGGGTCTTTAGAAGTGACAGAGGGAGGCAAGAGCGTCAACATGGTGAAATGTGAAAAAGACTCCACTGGCCGTCGCTGGCTTTGAGGATGGAGGAACGGGCCATAAGCCAACCAATCTAGGGAACCTCCAGGAGCTGGAAAAGGCCAGGGAATGGATTTTCCCCTGGAGCCTCCAGAAAGGAATGCAGCCTGGCCAACACCTTGATTCAGCTCAGAAAGCCACTCCTGTTAGACTTCTGATCTCCAGAAGCATAAAAAGGTGAATTTGTAGTTTTAAGTCATTAAGCTTTTGTAATCTGTGACTACAACGATAGGAAAGTAATATACTACGTCAGCGCCTCAGCATTTCCCAGTGAAAAGCTGAATGAGCAAACCCCACTCGGCCTCCAAACCACTTTCCACTCCATCATAGCCCTTTTTCTGCAAAAGGAATTCCAAGGTTCTGGAGCATAGGTACCAGCATTCTGGAATTCACTGTCCTACAGCCTCTTGTCTTCCATCCGTGACAGTACTTCAGACTTCTGCAGGATAATAATTTCTTTCATGTCTGCCTCCCCTGCCCTTGAACTCTGTGACCTATTCACCAACACAGCCTCAACCTCCCAGCACGAGGCTGTCCCAACAGAGGAAGTCAACAAAGCACATTTGTAATAATAATGGCTGCGGGTGTTACCTCTGTTATCCAGTGGTGGACGTGTACTGAGCACTGAGCCAGGGCGGAACCCTGGGTTAAGCCTTTCAGAAGCATTTCATCCTACACCAACCCTGCAGGGTGGGTTACCATTGTTCTCCCTATCTTATAGGGTGAAGGAAGCAGCTCAGTAATGAAGGGTTAAGTGACTTGCCCAAGGATGAGGAACAGTGGCAGGACCAGGCAATGGATCCAAGAAGACCGCTTGGGAGTCTGCATACTTAATGACCGCAGCAGGCTGCTTCCCACTCTCCAGCCTTCCCAGCAAGATTAGCGTCTCCTGTTTCCAACATTTGGGGCCCTATAGCTGGCAAGTGGCAGAGCCAGTGTTTGAAGCTGGGGTCTGACTGATTCAAAAGGCTGTGTCCCTTTCCATCTCACTAGGCTGCTCCACTGTCCAACGAGTGAATGAACAAAACATCAACCCAGCAGCTCGGGACAGCACGTGCCACACAGAATCAAAACGAGGACCGGCTGCTAACTAGTGCCAGGCGGCCCATCCTGAGGACTGTTTCTTTTTGAAAACAAGCACCGTCCAAATTTCTAGTTCCCGAAGGCTCAGTCTGCTAAAAGGGAGGGGATGACCTGCTTTAAAGCTGCCCCAGCAGAGGCTGCAGCCTCTGGAAACGTGAGAGAGGCAGAACCAGTTTTTTTTGTCTAAATGTTTAGAATTTTTAAAAGGAAAGGGAAAAAAAAAAAAAAGGTTTATGTGAAAACAAGGAACATACCAAAGGGAGCTGTAGAGAGATCGTGACTGAAGTGCAGAGAGAAGTCATCTCTGTTGCCAGGTTGTCTAGGGAAGTAATGCCATTTGAAATCTGGAAGATAAGCCTTGAAAACCAGTTTCTAAAGGCTGTTAGTGGCATCTCTGTGACAGAAAGGGGCCTCGGTGACCTCTTTCAAGGTCTTTGGGGTATGCATGGAGACCTTCAGCCTAGGATGAGGACAAAAGGCTTCAGGAGGACAGGAGTCTTGTTTTCCAGGCAGTGTTGCCATCTCTTGAGGAACCAGGTCTGAGTATAGAATCCTTAGGACCCCATCTTTGACTCATGCACCCAGAACCACGTGAGACTGCCTACATTTACGTTGGTTCTCCTTGGAGCCAAAAAAGGATTAGTACTATTTCCCTTGGAGATACCATTCCTGGACCCAAGGAGGAGGCTTGAGAACCACTGGACACTCCTAGACAGTAGAGGGCCCTGTTTCTTGTCTGGTAAACTTGTTCTAATCAAGGCTTGGAGAATGAGCCAGTATTTATTGAGCACCTCCCTGTACCAGCCCCTTGCCAGAAGTTACCATATACTTTATCTCATTTAATCCTCGACTGCTATTCTGGGAAGCAGGTTAATATCTGCCCATTTTACAGAATAGAAAACTGAGGCTCACAGAGGTTTGGTAACTATTCCAAGGGCACACAGCCAATAAGTGGAGGGTTTGGGTTAAAACCTAGGTCTGATCCCAATCTTTGCCTCTTCCTATTCCTTTCTCAACCTCCCTTCACCTGACATCCATTTTAAAAAATGTGTACTGAGCATTTTACTATGTACCCCATGTTCTGGTACATGCAGCAGTGAAGAAGATAGGCAAGGTTCCCACCTTTATGGCCTGGATACCCTACTGTGGGGAGATGGACAATAAGAAGAAGACAGATAAGCAAGGTAATTCTGAATAGTGATAAGCACTGTGGAGAAAAATCAAGCAAGGGATTGGGGGAGAGGATGACTGAATGAGTGGAGGTGGCTGAGGAAGGTCTCCAGACAATAATTGAGCTGAGATCTTAATTAGTATCCAAAAAAAACCACCAAATTCCTCCTGTTCCCCACATGTAGCCTGAGACATGCATTTGGCTTTTCTCTTTATTCCCTCTAGTCCCCCATCAGCAGAGATTCTAAAGTACATACTTTCTTTTTTGGGCTAGAATGCCTTGCGAAACCCACTGAGAAGGTTACCTGTTTACACCAGGAGAGAGAATTTCAAAGCGGTAAACAGACCTGCTCAGCCTTACAAACACCATATAAAGACAGGTCCTGGGGCTCATTTATCCTACGAAGCCAAGGAGCTGCCACCCCATAAGCACTCCTCGAGTCTGCATTAATCAGACAGCTCGACCAAGGTTTCCTTTTCACTTTTCTAGGTCTGTGATGATGGGCGATGTGCGGCAGCACTTCTGGATCCCTAATCAGGGGGTACTCCTGCAAGACTAAACTTCCTGGGACATTTAGGACATCTTCCTTGACGGTGCTGAGCTTAAGTGCTGTGTTCTTGAAAGGATGATTGCAGCCCTATTATAAAAGATAACCTAATCACACGGGAAAGAGTAAAACATCAAGCAATTTTATTTCAAAACCCTGAAACAGAAGACCAAAGAATAATTAACTACGGAAACTAGAGGCTCTAATCTTGATGAACTAGTGGGACGACCAGGAAAGACAGAAAACTTAGATCTTCGAGCTTCACAGATCCTTGAGTGGTTTGAATGATCGGAATCAAGAGCTCCCGGAGGCCTTCAGTTGGCTTGTGTGTGAGCTTCCTCCTCCCACCTCCTCAAGTCCCCACCCACCTCTCACACACTCTCAAGTAACCAAGTGTGCCTGCCCCAGCTCTGCCGTTCTGGCTTCTCGTAAGAAAGTGAAGACTTGCTCTCAGCCCCAGATCGGGGCTTCCTGCTGGGGCCTGTACACCTGCTGCAGGGAGGTGGCAGTTCCCACAGAGCCGGCAAAACAGACCCTTTCTCAGAAAGGAGACAAATGGACTGACGACCAGTGACAGGTGATTCGCTAAAACCGTCACAAGATTCCTCTTCCCTGTACTTGCTGTTGAGGCTCAGCCACGGGGGACGCTGGCTCATGGGGGCTCTTTCATAAATCTCAAAGACAGGCCCTTTAGACACGGCCTAGAAAGGAAAGCCTTGGTGAGACTTCTGTCACCGACAGCCATATATTCTGTATAAAGGAGAAAACCGTCATGTTTCCCCAATTTTGAGCACAGTGGCTGAGGGAAAAAAAGAAAGCAAAACATCGCCTAAAACGATCTCAGTTCAGCTGGCAGGGTTGGGGCCAGGGTGAGGGTGGGGCCAGGGTCAGGGTCTTCTCCAGCTGCCGTTAATAAAATAACCACCAGTCTTGGGTGCGTTTTCTAGGAAGGGTGGCTTTGACTCAACATGCTGGCGCAAGAAACTGCTCTTTCTGTTTTTCTTTTTCTGAGCAAGAAGAGAAGGAAATTCCTCTTAGTTTCACCATGGAGTTGGTATTCCATTTGTGGACCCGAGAAAGATGTGATAACCACTCACTCTCAGATCTGACTCTGGGCCTGCCTGGTTGGTACCACTTAAAATGAAGAAAAGAGATGAGCCTCATTAGCTGGGATTCAACAGGCCCCTCGTGGATGAGAAGTCACTATGTGAGAAAGCTTCATTCAAGGGTGATGAAAGGGGGTCAAGGATGGAAATGACGCAAAGGAGAAAATGAAAATGCATGAAGTTTCCTGAGTGATTTGCTGTGGCTATTTAAACCATTAAAACTCTAAACCCTCTTGAGGTCAGGGAAAGAACCAGTGGAAAATCAGAGGTACATTTTAAAATGCAAAGCATCTCTAAACAGCTATTTGATTAGGTTTTTATCCAACTAGACTATGATAATTAGCAAATGCCTGGGAGATGAGATTTAAATATGCCAATCAGCCCATCTCAAGAGTTTAGCGTGAACAATGTAGAATTTAATTATCCTTAAGCGATCACCACTTTGGCGGGGTTACAGCCTTAACTAGCTATCTGAAACCCAAAAGATGACCTCTCCTCATGCCTGGAGCAGCTGCTTTCCCACCTAAAAAAAGGAGCAATCCCAGATGTTATCTGAAAATTCCACCAGTGTGACCTTGAAAGAGGATGATTTGGAGTCCTTCCGGTGATAACTCTGCCACCATCTCTTCCACTAATGGGGCAGTTTCAGAAGCAGCAGCAGGGTGGTGGAGATAACTGACTGCATGGAGGTGCAATCAGACTCTACCTGCAATACCTAAATTGCCACTTTCCCCGTCAGTGACCATTTCTTAGGTTGAAACTCATCAAAAGCTTAAAGATTCACAACTCCTGGCTTCTCATGCAGTCAGATGGGACATGCAAAATGGGACCTGAACTAGAGATTGACTTATAATGGGATTGAACGTAACTTGAAAGAGGAGAGAAGAGCGGAGTTAACTGTTGAGGAGCGCTTTTCTGTCTTGCTACCCAGGAATGTGGCATCGTGAACTCTGGTTAAATGAAGTCTTTTCAATGACTCAGGCTCTCGTCACAATGGGTCCATTTTTCACCCCACAGATTGGGCTTGACTATCTCTCAAAATAGCTTTTTAGAATATTGTGATGGCAAAATGGCTAAGAGCAAGGAAGCTTTCACTTCTTCAGCCCGTAACTATAGAAACATGCATGTCTGGGGCACAAAGGGACATTACCAGGCAACATGACAAAAATGAATAGGATCAATAACCATCCCACAATATCTCAGCTTTTGTAATTATAGATGACTGCAAGTACAACAGATCCCGACACAAACGGGCATAATGGAGACGTGATCATTTCTCTGCTTCTTTGTCACCAACTCTCCTGTCTACACGTGGCCCTGCACTTGCATGGACTGGAGAGGTCTCTAATTAACCACCTGCCAGTGTCACTGGCCATAACTCTAACTGGGCCAGCACTTTCTTGACAAAGTTCTCACAAGTGATAATTAAGTCCACCAGCCTCACTTATGAGGTCTGCTCACAACTGAGCAGTTCATACATACACTGGCATGTCTAACAGCGACAGATTCTCCAAGTACCGCTGGCTGGCGTCTGGGCCGCCAGNCTTGACGAAGTTCTCACAAGTGATAATTAAGTCCACCAGCCTCACTTATGAGGTCTGCTCACAACTGAGCAGTTCATACATACACTGGCATGTCTAATAGCGACAGATTCTCCAAGTACCGCTGGCTGGCGTCTGGGCCGCCAGCACTCTAATCATGAGATAAGTATCTCCTTACGTGAGCGCCTTGAGTCACAGCCTCTGCCCCGAGAGCCTTCACCTTTTCTTTTAATGGAACCATGTTTTGCAATTTCAGCTCCATTTATCAGGCGCCTCCATTGTCTACTAATAGAGTTTACAGAATCCTATTCCCTGTCTAGGGCCAGGGCCAAGAAATCTTCTGTCGTTTCTGTAAGTCTAAGAACATTGCAGATGCACTATAAACTGAATTTGAACTCGGTCCACCATTGGCTGCCGACCTCAGAATGTGACAGCAAGGGTTTTAATTCATAATTAGATGTTGACTAGACAAATTACCTGCCAATGGTACCTTTGCCTACTGCATCGCACTGGAGAAGAATGTTCAGTGTGGGGATATATGGAAAGAGAGAGCTCTCCTGGGAAGCAGTGTTTTGCAAAAATCTATTTCCTTGACAACTGTTTTCCAAGCAAAAGCTAGTACTGCAGATTTTCCCCCCAATGATTTTAAACTATTCTGGTGTCTAAAAATCAACATTGTCAAATGACCTAATGTGAAAAATAGGGATTTAAATAAAAGAAAAAAATTTTTTTAATTCTAGAGTTGAACATTTTAAAAGGTAGGGATTCACATGTACCATAAGATTTGGGAAAGAAAGGGTGGTAATGAGCAGAAGACTGGCAGTATTTAGTGGTAACCACACTAAAAATTAGTGACATCAGTGATCATGGAGAAGAATGTGGAGGACAAACGGGCTGCCACGCTGGGCCCCTCTATCCAGAATTAGAGGACTAACCTAGTCTCTATGCAGAATACAGCCTAGACCCCTTCTGAGGTTTAAGGAAACTCCAGGAACAAACCCGTTAGCCTTAGGGCTAAGTTCCTTAAAACTACACAATCTCTGATTTTCTGGGGCTTCCCTGGTGGCTCAGATGCTAAAGAATCTGCCTGCTATGCAGGAGACTGGGGTTTGATCCCTGGGTCAGGAAGATTCCCCTAGAGAAGGAAGTAGCAACCCACTCCAGTATTCTTGCCTGGAAAATGGACAGGGGGACAGAAGAGCCTAGAGGACCACAGTCCACGGGGTTGCAAAGAACTGGACACAACTAAGGGACTAACCTTAATAATAAGACTATTAGTGAAGTCGCTCAGTCATGTCCGACTCTTTGCAACCCCATGGACTGGAGCCTACCGAGCTTCTCCGTCCATGGGATTCTCTAGGCAAGAATACTGGAGTGGGTTACCATTTCCTTCTCCAGGGGATCTTCCTGACCCAGGGATCGAACCCGAGTCTCCCACATTGGAGGCAGACACTAACCTCTGAGCCACCAGGGAAGCCCAACAAGACTATTATTTAACTTATATGCAGAGTACATCATGAGACATGCTGGGCTAGAGGAAGTACAAGCTGGAATCAAGATTGCCAGGAGAAATATCAATAACCTCAGATATGCAGATACCACCACCCTTATGGCAGAAAGTGAAGAAGAACTAAAGAGCCTCTTGATGAAAGTGAAAGAGGAGAGTGAAAAAGTTGGCTTCAACCTCAACATTCAGAAAACTAAGAGCATGGCATCTGGTCCCATCACTTCATGGGAAATAGATGGGGCAACAGTGGAAACAATGGCTGACTTTATTTTTCTGGGCTCCAAAATCACTGCAGATGGTGACTGCAGTCATGAAATTAAAAGATGCTTACTCCTTGGAAGGAAAGTTATGACCAATCTGCTGCTGCTAAGTCACTTCAGTCGTATCTGACTCTGTGCGACCCCATAGACGGCAGCCCACCAGGCTCCCCCGTCCCTGGGATTTTCCAGGGAAGAACACTGGACTGGGTTGCCATTTCCTTCTCCAATGCATGAAAGTGAAAAGTCAAAGTGAAGTCACTCAGTCGTGTCTGACTGTTCGCAATCCCATGGACTGCAGCCTACCAGGCTCCTCCATCCCTGGGATTTTCGAGGCAAGAGTACTGGAGTGGGTTGCCATTGCCTTCTCCGTATGACCAACCTAGACAGCATATTAAAATGCAGAGA
>SJYR01001322.1:168734-183911 GCA_006410655.1 Kobus ellipsiprymnus
CTAGCATGCTGCGATTCGTGGGGTCCAAAGAGTCGGACACGACTAAGCGATTGAACTGCACTGAAGATACTAACCCTTTCACTTTTCACTTTCACTGATTTTCTGAGGCAGGCCCAATTTCTACCCCATCATCAGACAACATGTCAGACAACATGTTCTAAGTTTTTATTTGGAAAATGATCTTATGGAATGGTGGCCTTCCAGTTATGGGCAGAACCATACTCCTAGGGCCAGGACGGGTCAGTGGTATGGAGAACACTACCATTCTCTGCTCAAGCTGATCCTCTACCCTGACGACATCAATGAAATTTTTAGCTCGACTCTACACAGGTCATGGCAAATCAGGACAGTGTTTAACATACCCACCTTCTTATTCAATCCTACTATCTCCACACAAAGGCCTGAATGTCAAGAACTGTGTGAGCTATTGGGGCTGCAGAGGAACAGGACTGGCCTACAGTGGGGAATCTTACTTTTAAAGCAGGGTTCTTGATTTGGAAGGGAAGCTTGTGAACTCCTTGAAACTGAACATAAAACTGTGTGTGTGTGTGTGTGTGTGTGTGTTTATGTGTGTGCATGCCAGGGGCATTATTCTGGGGAGGAAAGTTTATAGTATTTATCAGATTAGCATAGAGGTCTGTGACCTAAGAAAGATTAAAGACAGTGAAAGTGAAGTCGCTCACTCGTGGCTGGCTCTTTGTGACCCCACAGACTGTAGCCTACCAGGCTCCTCCATCCATGGGATTTTCCAGGCAAAAGTACTGGAGTGGGTTGCCATTGCCTTCTCCAGGGGATCTTCCTGACCCAGGAATCGAACCTGGGTCTCCTGCATTGTAGGCATATGATTTACTGTCTGAGCCACCAGGGAAGTCAAGAAAGGTTAAGAATCACATAAAAGTTATACTGCAAATTGCTGTTTTCTGTCATAGATGCCTCTCCAGAGGCATAAGAAGACATAAGAAAACATAAGAAAAAGCTATGCCATGGAGGTAAAGTTTGGGCAGGACCTTGACAAATGCAAGAGTTTGGCTTCACCTGCAGCAAGTGGAAGAAGGAAGGCTTCCTTCTTTCAGCTCAAGCCACTCCCTCCAGATGCCCTCTGGATTCACCTGCATGAATCACCCTCCTCCAACTTTATTCCCTCCTCCATTCACTTATTCAACAAGTTCTTTCTGATTGCCTTCTGATGCCAGGCCCCATGAGCAAACCAGACATGGATGCCTGCTTGCCTGCCCTCCTAGAGTTGACATTCTGAGCAAGACAAGATGTCCATCAAACGTGCACTCAGATAAGATGTGTATAAGAGACAGGGTTAAATGAAGTCTTTTCAATGACTCAGGCTCTCGTCACAATGGGTCCATTTTTCACCCCACAGATTGGGCTTGACTATCTCTCAAAATAGCTTTTTAGAATATTGTGATGGCAAAATGGCTAAGAGCAAGGAAGCTTTCACTTCTTCAGCCCGTAACTATAGAAACATGCATGTCTGGGGCACAAAGGGACATTACCAGGCAACATGACAAAAATGAATAGGATCACCTGATTCCAGAAAGAGGAAGGCTTGGGGTGGGGGCTGGGTGGGGAGGCATTCTGACCACTGTGCTCACTGGCCATCAACCTGGATTATAAACTGCCCCACAAGTTTGAAAATCCCTCAAGGGGAGAGGCCTCGGATCACAGGCTTGGCAGCTCACAGAGCTTGCAAGCACCTGGCTGGGTAGGCATTTGTATTTGCTGAACAAACAGAGGTGTGAATCAGCAGGCTATCCTGTGATATTTCTTATATTAAATATTTTAAGCCCTTTCAGGTGCAAAGGTCTCATTTTAGATCTCCTTCATTCCCGAAGCACAGAGAACAGCTAACCATTCTTGAGGCAGGGAGGATGTATCCCATTTTCACAAACTTCAAAGAAACTGATTTTGCTTCCCTCTTCCTGGCTCCGTCCCAAAAGCTGCTTCAATATTCAATCCCCGGCCTTCATTCAAGTTCCAAGCCTTTCCCGCATGACTCTGCTCAGATTCTGTCCTCCTCGAGCTGAGGCTCGTTCCCAGTAGCTCAAAGTTGAAAGACAGAACTGGAATGGAGGCAGAGCTCACCCTGGGAAAAGGAGATCAAGACTCAGAGAGGGAGCTTTCGTGCCTTGAAGGAGGGAAGGGTCTGGAAATGGAGTTATTCTGTCGATTGCCTGTTTTGTTCACTGCTGTGTCTCTGACGTCTGACACACAGTACACAATATGTATTTGTTAAGTTAATGAGCCAGTGAATGGAAGGGGACTGAAGCATGCCAATCAAAGGCACGGAGCCGGTAGAGCAGTTGGGACCAACAGCAAACCCCGTGATGTGCTGACAAGAGGTGTAGTTTCCACACAAGCAGTGGTCAATCCTTTTGTTTACCTTAAATAGTAAGACAAAAATGAAATAACAAAAGCATACCAGAATTTCATTTGCCTGTCAGTGATATGAGTGGGTTCTCTGCTGAATTTTTGGTAGCAATAGCTTTTGAAAGCCAGAAAAATGTTATTTTCAACTCTTTGCGCTTTTTACAATACATGTTTAATGCCTACTCTGCACTATTAACATTTTCCCCACCACTTTCTTAAGTCTAGATAATCATCAAAACAATAAATAAAACCCTGATTTATAGGGTTGGCCAATTTCTGTGGTGTAAATATTCCCATACCAAACCTAGGATGGGTAGACGTATACAGCAGCATGCCATCATATACAGACACAATAGACATAGGTAACCTCAAGAGGTTATCTATTTATTATAGATAAATAATAAAAAGTGGAGTAAGTTAGGGAGTAATGAGATTTCAGTATTTGCTACCTTTGCTTTTAATATAATTTCTTTAATTGTAAATTTATATATTTAAAAATAACGGCTATTTTAACAGCTCACAAAACTTCTGAAAATTTAACAACAGCTCTCACGACGCAGCTCCAGCACATCACTGGGCACGTCCCACCGGCAGACCTAGCCCTGCCTGGGGTCACAGGAGGTGCAGCGCCAATGGACCAGGCAATCAGAAAGGCTAGAAAGCCGCTGTATCAGTGTTCATACGTGTGACTTTTATGATTGAAGAAAAGGGTTTCTTTTGAACTACATTTCAGGGTTTAGGGTTTCTAAAAGCCGAGCCCCAGCAGCCCCTGCCCTAAGGAAGAAGGGCATATGCCAGGCTAGTCCCCAGAGGGACTGGTGCTGCCTTTCGGGGGCTTAAGAAGGACGTAACTAGCCCTGCGCTGTTTAGGTTGAGAAGCACATCCTGTAGAAAACTGTAGCCTGAGGGCCAAGCCAGAAGCGCCCCAAGTCAGCCAGGTGAGAGGTGTTCTAGGCCCGGGGTGGGGTTGGGAGGATGGAGCCAAGGGAGCCACAGAGGTAGAACCACAAGCCGAGCTGACTCCATGGGGCCCAAGGGGGGAAACACGGCCCAGGAGACAGCGATCGAGAACAAAGGGGCCCTGACGTGGCAGGCTGCCAGGCGCCACCTCAGCCACACGACAAACCCCCCAGCCCTGCAGCCGCGGAGGCTCCGAGCCCCTCTCGCGTCCCAGCGGGGTGCATGTGCCTGACACCAGGCACAGACAGGCAAGCAGGTGACGCACACCCGAGTCCTCGGGCAGATGATGGGAACGAATAAGCACCCTCAGCTCTACTACGGCTCTCACCCTTCCTAACGCGTCTCCCCTGAGCCTTAGGCTCAGGCGTGAGGTGGGCGTGCAGGGGAGACGGGGTCCCTCTCCAACAATAGTCGAGCTCAGATTTTGGGGACATAGGAAACCCAAACGATGGGGAGGGGGGGGGGGGGGGGGGGGGTGGGATAAGGGTGGGAAAGAGAACACGACTCAGGACCCCGAAGTCCTGCTCACTCTACTGTTTGCTACACCCTCTTGGACAAGGCCCTACCCACGAGTCTCAGCTTCCTCATCTGGAAAGAAGAGAGCAGCACTTTTGAGGACTGTTTTATTTTTAAAAGCTTTTAAAGACTCACTTATTTGGCTGCACCAGGTCTTCCCTGCAGCATGCAGGATCTTTAGCTGCAGCATGCGGGGGCTAGTCCCCTGACCAGGGATCGAGCCCAGGCCCCCTGCATCGGGAGCAGGATCTTAGTCACTGAACTACCAGAGAAGTCCCTTGAAGACTATTTTAAAGACTACAAAAGAGAAAGAGGGAACGCTGTATGAGCGCGAATGGACTAAGCAGATGGGAGGAACCTCAGAGAAGAGACAGGACATCAGGAGGCAGGCTGGGGGGCGGGACAGTGAGTTGTCTCCTTACCAGGCTCATTCCAATCCCGGGCCACTGCTCTTCATTCCCAGCAAGCTGCCAGCCCCCTCTGCACTCATGCCAGCTCGTAGAGTCTATAGTTTGTGCATTTTATGATCATGGGCAAAATGGAATAACCAATGCTCCCCCTCTGGTTCTACCATTTTCTAGCTGTGTGACTCTGGGCCTATTGCCTAACATCTCTGAGCCTCAGCTTTCTCAACTGTAAGACAAGGAGAGCCATCTCTGTTGGCTAGAACCATGGTGGAGATTAACAACCAGTGGGAAAGGCCCACTTCCTGGCAGTAGTTACTGAGTTTTGGTTTTGATCGACTGACGTCGGCTAGGCCACCCAGAGTGAGACCAGGTGATCTTGCAGAGCAGGGGATGTGGTCTTGCTTAGACCGATCAAGGCCTGGGGGCAGGGAAGTGGGCATGGGAACAGAGAAGAACACGACAGGGGCCTGGCTGCACATGCTCCTTAAGTGGGTGAGCCCTCAAAGTGGGCAGGTGTCCAGGTGGCAGGCCAGGCTCTGTGTGTGGCCATCCTTCCATCCAGAGGCAGGCCGCAGCCTAGGGTTCAATTCCTCCAACCACACTGCAGGACAGGTGACTTGGGGTGCAAGTTACATGGGGTTCCTACTCTATAGTAAGGATGACATATGACAGGAAGGCAGGGGGAGCCATCAATTACTTACTGAGGCCAAAGCCCCTGTGGGTAACAGGGCCTAACACGAGGTTACCAAGTGCCCCAGTCCTGCCTTCTCATTTCTCTATGGCTCTTGCTGTATCAATCTCTTTTTTGTGTGTTTGTCAAAGGGCAGCCCCCAGAGCTCCCCAATGGGACATAAATAGAACTGATGTACAACAAGCTACTATATTCTCAGCACTGGGAGTGGAAGGCCCTTAGTCTTAAAGTGACAGATGAGCAGGAAATTATTTCTTGCTGAAGAATAATGAAGACCATAAATTGTTGTGTGTATGGATGATTCACTAGAAGGTAAGCATCTCCCACTGAAAAAGGAAGGTGCCACCACGTCAAGCCTCAGGGCCCCATTTCACCACTTCGTTCCTCTGCTTCCAGCAACCGTACCCACCCCCCCTCCTCTGCTCTCACAGCCCTTGTCCCTCCTTCTCCTCAATCTCTGGACAGACGCACGTGTTGAGGGCCACTTTCTCCATCGAAAAGTTCCTTTACTCCTAGGAAAGGGTTTCTGGACACAGAACTGTTCATTGGGTGATGGTGAGCATGGTCATGACGGGCTCTTGTTTTGAAGGTTGAAGGCCCTGGGATCCATCTTCTGACCAGATCCCACACGAGACCCTTCCTCTGCTTGGTTATGACCCAGGTTGCTCTATCACTCCCTCTCTCTCTCCTCTGGCACTCCCGCCTGATCAAGGGACCTAAACAGCAAGATGCCAGCATGGCTGTGATCAAACACGTGTCTTCATTTTCCACTTCTAACAGCACCTTCAGAGGAATCACTACAATTTAGCAGGTACAAGCACAGCCTGACATAGAGCAGAGAAGCACACATGGAATTTCCTGCACTAAGTAGAAGAAATTTAACACACAGGCTTATTTATTTCAAATACAAAGTTGACCCTGTAGACCTGAGGAACGGGTTTCAGCTAACACTTTGCCAAAGCACAGCTAAAACGAGATCACTCATCCTGGAGGAGGTGCCAGATGGACCTGTAGCTGTATGATGAAACGATGTCTTTTAAAAGGACAGGATCATTCCAACCTATGACCACCACCCCCTCCCCGCATTGGCTTTGTAGCCTAACTGGTTTCATCACCCCACCAGCCCTAGAAGAGAAAGCAGCTCCTGGGGAGCCCCAGTCCAGGCCCTGGGCTGCTCTCCCGCCCCCCCCAGGGGAGCTATCTCACACTGCCAGGTTCAAGGATAAGATTTTTTTTCTTGAATTCAAACTGCAGCAGGAGAATTGAGGTTTTGGTGAGACTGAATTTCTTTCTGTTGTCTTATTAACCACTGAAACGAGTCCCTGAGGGAAAATTGGCATTTTCCAGAGGGTTTTAAACAAGGAAGAGATTTCAGCCAATAGACTGGAAGTCAGCACTCCTGATCTGAGGCTGACAGCAGAGCCGAGGAGAGAATCCAGGAGTTGGAAAGGGGTGTGGGAGGAAGAGCCTGCCTTCAAACCAGCCTCACTCTGCCCCACACATCAATCACCTCTGTCCCCAAGGGCTGGGGAAAGAGCCAGAGAAGAGTCTTCTGTTGGTATTTGTCAAACTCAGCTCACTCCCATGAAGCCAAGGAAAGAGATTTAAACTACGTGTGTCGGCCAGTTCTGTGTAACAAAACCAGGCATCTAGTATTTTGAGAGCCTCTGAGAATCGTGACGATGAGGCAAGGAGACAGGCTCATTTCTTCAGCTCATTCTCACCTTTCAGAAGGGGTGATTTTAGCCCTGGAGGAGCAGTAATCAAGCACATGTTCCCTAAGTTCCATGAAATCCAGGATCTGAGCAAGAGGCTGCAAGCCTGAAGCAGACTCTGAGACCCAGACAGGGGCCCCCACTTCAGAGATGAAACTCGGACCTGGAGAAGTTAAAAGCCTTGCCCAAGATCCTATGGTAAATGAATCTCTTAATCCGTGACCTCTGGGGATGAAATAGGCTGGAGCCCTCAATCAGAGACAGGCTCTAAGTTTTCTTTTCATTTTAAGACAGCCTAGCTCACAAGATGGTTTATTTCAAACCAATAAGGCCTAGCTTTGTTTTAAACCACTTCAGTGATCAGAGGACAGCATGTGTTCCGGTGAACTCCACAGCACTTTGGAACCATAGGAAATTTACAGTCTACACGTGAGAAGATTACATCCCCTGGCATTAGCTGTCAAGTCAGGCTTCCCAATGTGGCCACACACAGATTAAAGCAGAAAACTCGCGGCGCATAAAGAAAGGACAATTATTTGCAGGAGAGAAGAACTGCTTTGGCACCAGCACAGTCCTGGGACCTGGGTGGGTTCCCACCCACCCCATGGGATGGCGCTTCCTTAACTCCGAGCCTGGATCCAGCCCAGCAGTGCCCCTTCAAATACAAGTTAGAACCACTTTCCTTTTACAAAGCCTATCCCTCTGGAAGGAGTCAGGTGCCTCGCAAATCTGTACAGCAGCCTGGGGTCCCCTAAGACAAGAAGCTCTATACCAGATGAGACATCTCTGACAGATCATCCTCTGGAAAGGCCACCCCCAGGATCCCCGTGTACAGGAAGGAAAACCAAGGCCCGGAGGGTTTCATTTGTTCACGGGTGCACAACCCATCAGTAAGAGAAAAGCAATTCTAGGATCTGGGGCTGGGGGGTGGACAGGCACAGAGGCTGCTGAAGGCTGCTGCTCGACAATCCTCAGAGCTCCCAGGGTTCTCTCTCTGTCCAGCCAGAAATAGATCAGGGTTTCTCAGCCTTGGCATGACTGACATTTTGGGCTGGATACTTCTCTGTTGCGGGAGGCTGTTCTATACGATGTTGACGTTTATCAACATCCCTGGCCTCTACCCACTGGATGCCAACAGCATTCCCAGTTATGACATCTAAAAACGTCTCCAGACAGTGCCAAAGGTTCGGGGAGGTGGGGCAAAACTACCCCAGTTGAGAAGCACTGGAAGAGATGGACAACAGGTTTCAGAGAGAGAGAGCACACAGTTCCCCAATACTGTCCTCCCAAACACGCATCCAGTCCCATCACTTCATGGCAAATAGATGGGGAAACAGTGGATGACTTCATTCTGGGGGGCTCCAAAATCACTGCAGATGGTGACTGTAGCCATGAAATTAAAACACACTTATTCCTTGGAAGGAAAGTTATGACCAACCTAGATAGCATACTGAAAAGCCAGCAAAGGTCCATCTAGTCAAGGCTATGGTTTTTCCAGTAGTCATGTATGGATGCGAGAGTTGGACTATAAAGAAAGCTGAGTGCCGAAGAATTGATGCTTTTGAACTGTGGTGTTGGGGAAGACTCTTGAGAGTCCCTTGGACTGCAAGGAGATCCAACCAGTCCATCCTAAAGGAGATCAGTCCTGGGTGTTCATTGGAAGGACTGATGTTGAAGCTGAAACTCCAATACTTTGGCCACCTGATGTAAAGTGCCGACTCACTGGAAAAGACCCTAATGCTGGGAAGGATTGGGAGCAGGAGGAGAAGGGGACAACAGAGGATGAGATGGCTGGATGGCATCACTGACTCGATGGACATGGGTTTGGGTAGACTTCGGGTGTTGGTGATGAACAAGGAGGCCTGGCGTGCTGCGATTCATGGGGTCACAAAGAGTCGGACACGACTGAGCAACTGAACTGAACTGATGCTAGGAAAGATTGAAGGTGGAAAGAGAAGGGGACGGCAGAGGATGAGATGGTTGGATGGCATCACCGACTCAATGGACATGAGTTTGGGTGAGCTCCAGGAGTTGGTGATGGACCAGGAGGCCTGGCGTGCTGCAGTCCATGGGGTCACAGAGTTGGACAACTGACTGAACTGAATTGAAACAGCCTCACCTCCTGTGCCCTAGAAAAGAGCCTGGCCACTCAGCCAATTTCCTGTAGGAGCCAGACTAGAAGAACACTGAGGCCAGCCACGGCAGCCTGGTCCTGGAGAAAGCAGCTTAAGACCAATACCCACTCTGACATGGCCCCTCGGCTCAGGACATTGACACCTACTGGAAACTCAGGGAGTCCGCGAAGCTCCCCACCTGGACTGCAGCCAGGGCAGGGTGACAGACATCTAATTAGCAGGCAACTGGATGCACTGTGCACAGCAGCCACATTGCAGCACAAAAAGATGGTATCCCATGAGTCCCTCGCAGAGCTGGGGCCGTGACCAGCAGGGCTGGGGAATATTCAGAGGTCTCAGCAGAGGAGATGCAACAGGAAGCTAAGATTGATGTGCCAGGAACTCTGCTAAGCACTTGATATAGCCTCCAACCCTGAGGACGGTCCCATTGTACAAAAGAGGAAACAGAGGCAGTGGTTTAGCACCGTGCTTTGAGGCCCCTGTTCTTCCTGCCTGTTGGTGGGAGGGCAGCCAAGCTCTGCTCAGACCAAGCCACCCTCATGCAGTGCGCCTCGCGAGGCTCTGGTCCCAACTCGCAAGACCCGTCGTCGAGCCAGAGCAAAGATGGTCTGACTCGAGGGCCGGCAGCAGGCTTCACTCTCTGCTAAACAGCCTTGTGCCAAGTGCTGCCAGCGGCTCGGCCCCATGCCTGAGCGGGTGCTGGGGGCCTTCCAGCCCGGGGAGCGGGAACGGAGGACGCCAGCTGGAACAGAACCTGAGAACACATTAGCAGAGTCTCACTTCCCAGGAGAACGCCACTCCGCCACGCTGAGCAGACTTCTTTGGCAGCAAGAAGGACTCACAGAGAGTCCTGGTGTCACTCAGAGGAGCCCTTTGTTTCCCAACAGCAACCCAGGAAGGCGGCAGTGGCCCTCCGGTGGGAGTCGGGGAGGCCTCTGCTGGGAACCGCTCAGTCCTTCCAGCCCCAGAATGAGGTGCAAGCTCCGCAGGGCAGAGCCGGGGGCACAGGGTCTCCCGGGGTCTTCGGGGTCAGCTAGGCAGACTCTTAGGAACCAAGAGCTGCTATGAAGGGGCTGACTCTGGGACATGCTGAAGGACAGGGAAGCCTGGCATGCTGCAGTTCACAGGGCTGCAGAGTCAAACACGACTGAGCGACTAAACAACGGCAACACTGGAAAGACAGAGCATGTGGCTCCACATGGCCAACGCTGGGAAGGGGGACCGGCCACCCGGGTCCGCGAGCACTCAGCGATCCCAGCTCAGGCTGGCCTCCGCCACTCCAGGCGGAGGGCAGGGTCTCGCCCCCTGCCCCTTCCCCCACCGCAGCCCTGATGGGGGCCCCACTGCTAACACGCCTCAGATGGAACAAGACCATCGCCTTTCTAAATCCCACCACCGGGGAGGGGAGGACACCGGAGATAAGCCTCCTTAAACCCCCCGAGGCAGAGATTCTCCCCACAGGGCGCCTCCTCCTTTCTTTCTGACAGCTGAACTTGGGTCCTGGCTGGGGTGGAGATCAGAATGCCCTCTAACAGGCCAGAGCTGGACGCAGCTGAGCGACTATTATTCACTCACTCGCTAACAGGCCAGCAGGACCGTCTGCGGTTAAAGGACAAGCGGGTTAATTCTGTGATGCTTGCTCAGCGACAAGAGGCAGAAGGGCACGCGTTAGTCTCTCCCTGCAGAGAGCATCTGCCTTGAAGAAATGGAGCTTCTTTCGCCCTGGGTCACGGCCCCACAGACACAGAAGAGACGGACACTGCCTGTCCCGAGGAGTCTTGGCTGCAGAGCTGAGTGTGGGTGTCCTTCCCACCTGCCAGGAGGCGGCTCACAAATGCCAAGGGCAGAGCGGGGACAGAGGTCTGTCCATTTTGCTACTTGCCGGGCAACGAGCAGCCAGGAGCAACCCTCCTGGCCTCCAAACAAGGCAGTGAGCTGGGAGAGAGGATTAAAGCACAGCTCAACAGCCAAGCAACCTCAGGGTCCAGGCCTGGAAGAACCAAGAACCCTCTTGCCTCTCAAGCTGGCCAGTTTGTCTTTCCGACCAGCTGGGCCTGATTACACAAGGAACCTCGGCAAGGGTAGGCCTGCAGGTCCCCCTCTGGGACAGGAGAAAGGATGGAATTGGGCTTCTAACCAGCACTTCAGAACCCAGTGGTGACTAGCCCCGGTTCCTGGCGTCCACTGATTTCTAGAATCTTTGCTCGTTAGTTGATGCACCCCCTGTCAAGTGTTCAGCAGGTGGGATCTCTCCAGAACCAAACTTCCCTCCCCGACTCCTGCTGTGATCATTTCCTCCCTTTCTCTCAAGCCAAGCTCCTCCAGTTTTCCTTTGAGGGGTTCTTATTTACTCAATCAACAAGTGAAGAAAATAAGTTTAAAAATAAACCCAGCTAAGAGCAATACAGCCACCCTTTAGCCTTTGCCATAATACTGATTTGAAACAGGAGAGCCAGGTTGTCCGGGTGAGAATTACAGGGTGTGTGGATTAGGGAGGCAACCAAGCCTTCTTTATTTCTCTTCTGTAAGGACTAAATTGATATTTACGTGCACAGGCCAAGAGGAAAACGGGGCAACCAGCTCTCCTAACAGCCATTTATACATCCAAGTGTGGTAGATTTATCAGAGTCTAAAATGGCAGAAAGAGAACTCAGGATGTGAAATGTCAGAGATGAGTTCTGTGTTGTGCCGAAGAGAGCATCCTGTGGGTAGAAGGCCCTGTCCTTTGCTCAAGGAGAGACTTGGTTAGGCCACAGAGTCAAGAGGAATACGTCTGACCTGGTCTCTCTCAGGAACTGTAGTACTCCCCCCAGACTAGCTCAGAACCAGCTCAGAAGCAGCTACATGGAGCAGCCTGGAGCTGTGGTTGTCGCTGAGGCTGACGGGTCTCTTAGAGCCTCGGCATGGCAAGCACCAGGCCCTGATTTGGGAACAAAAGGCTCCAGACTCCTCTGGAGTTCCTCATTAGATCCTTCAGCTCTTGGTCAAACATACTCACCAAGGTCACAGCTCAGCAATGAACCAGATGCCTCCTCATCCATCCATCCCTTGAGGGCAGGAGAAATAAATGTTGGGTAAGAAACAACGCTGAGGGTCTGATTTATAAAGGCAAGGAGGACACTCTGTCTTGTGGCAGAAAAGAACTGCCTCCGTTCAGGGTAAGGCAAAGACGCACAGGAGCCCAACTGCACTGGGGATGCACGCCTGTGTTCGTGGGGGCTGCCAGCATTTATACCCTCTGCTTTTTGACGCAGAAGCAGAGGTTCTATCGCCTCACTTTGGCATCTCAGCCTGGCTGGTGACTGAAGGTCTTCTTGGGAGCCAGCACAGTTAAGGGCGAGATGGAGCACCCTGGCATCTTCAACATCAGAAGTAACAAGGCTGAAATGTGCTCAGC
Organism: Kobus ellipsiprymnus; assembly: GCA_006410655.1. Classification (NCBI taxonomy): domain Eukaryota; kingdom Metazoa; phylum Chordata; class Mammalia; order Artiodactyla; family Bovidae; genus Kobus; species Kobus ellipsiprymnus. Next base: position 180,938 of record SJYR01001322.1, read on the forward strand.
CTCTTGGTTTATCCCATTATGCTGGACAGGAGCCAGCTCCTTCCATCGGAGGCAGGTCAGCTGGAGAAGTGCAGCAGGCAGGCTCTCAGAACCCCAGGAACCCCGAGGTCCCTGTGGGGCAGGGATGCAAGCACTCTAGGACCTTCCAGCCCAGAAACCAGGCTGGATGCCAGAAAGAGAAACACACGTTGAGCAGATGGGCTCTGAAACCCGGAAAGCATCTCTTACCTGGGAAATGGCAGCAGAGCCTCACAGGAACCCCGAGGTCCCCATGGGGCAGGGATGCAAGCACTCTAGGACCTTCCAGCCCAGAAACCAGGCTGGATGCCAGAAAGAGAAACACACGTTGAGCAGATGGGCTCTGAAACCCGGAAAGCATCTCTTACCTGGGAAATGGCAGCAGAGCCTCACAGGACAAAGGGACCCATAGGAAATAGGGAGCAGCTGAGAATTGAAAGGACAGTTAGGTTCCCGGGCCGGTGTTCAGGACAAGAGGTGGAGGTTCGCATCTCAGAGCTCACCACGGGTATACTCTAACAGCGAGAAGACCCATCAGCTTGAACTTCAGAACCATTAAGAATGGCTTCCCAGCCCTAAGACTGGGAAAGCAAGTGCAGTCAAAGGGTCAGCCAGTATGGACCAAGGATCCCCTCAGCTGCCGGTAAAGTCTAGAAATACAAGGAATTCTTTGCCCATAGAGATGCTCGGTCAAGAAAGTCTACAGGAAGAGAGGTGAAAACAGGGCCAGGGTGAGCCAGGGACAGGAAGGCACCAGCCAGACCTAGGTCCCCGAGGTCCTTCTCCACCTCTCCCCACGCTCCGTGGATTCCCATCACTACTAGGAAAATACTGGGATTTCTGACACTGAAAAGGTGCCTAAATATTAAACACTGGGCTTCCCTGGTGGCTCAGATGGTAAAGAATCTGCCTGCAGTGCAGGAGACCCAGGTCCCATCTCTGGGTCAGGAAGATCTCCTGGAGAAGGGAATGACAACCCACTCCGGTATTCTTGCCTGGAGAATCCCCACAGTCTGAGGAGCCTGGCGGGCTACAGTCCGTGGGGTCGCAAAGAGTCTGACACAACGCAGCTACTAACCCTTTACTTTTCACTTTTAGTATTAAACATTAGCATGCTCCGTGTGCCATCACATGGTGCATTGGTCACAATGCCAAAAGCTGAAGCTCAGAGTCTCTGGGGGAAAACACAAAGCATCTTCAGGAGACCTGCTCAGCCTGCATGTGCTGCAAAGAAATTGGTGCCAAGGGTTCTTATGCGAATTAAGTGCTTATGACCAGCAAGTGCTAGACAGTCTGGAAAGTAACCTTTCCGAGCTAGATGAAAACTCAAATCAAGAGTCCTGGGGTCCTTCCTGGTACATGCCTGGCATGAAGGTTAAGAACATTGCTTGTGAAATTCCTCAGGAAACACAGCAGCTGATGTGGCTTCCACCATTATATCGTTGACAGGAAGCAGGAGACAGGTAGTCAGGGAAGAATGACAGTTTGGGGATTCGTGTGATGACAATTAGCCAAGTTCTGCTCTGCTTCTCTTTACAAAGAAAACTTCCCTTCTCTTTGCTCTTGGAATGCCATGTCAGAAGAGAGACGTTTCCATGGCAACCACATACACATTTAGTGATGTGTCACTAAATTTGTGAGTGCACAAAGGCACATTAGGAGACTTTTTGAATGTGGCAAGAGAAACAGATTTTCATAATTGAATGTGGCCCTCAAGTAGAGTTTACCATTTGCTGAAAGCCGAGGTTGCAGCCAGAGATGCAAAACTCTGCCTAGACGGAATTGAGGCTTGACCCAAAAATTTCAAAAAAGCAGACTTTAGGTGTAGGCTGGCTCTTTAGAACGCTGCTGCCCGGAAAGGGGTTTAGATAGCTGTTGAGGGGGAAGGGGGCGGCCGAGATGGTCTCGGCAGAGGTAGGGAAAGAAGATCCATCTACTTGACCAGAGCCGAGAGAGAGAGCAAGCTCCCTGCATGCGAATCAGACATGATCCTGATCCTTCTCCAGCATCTCACGACCCCAAGACTATCATCTGTTCTAACAAAGAGAGTGCAGGAAAAGATTAGCACCAATATCAGATTTCCCCCAGAAGGAAAACAAACTAAAAAGAGTGCTGAATCCAGAGCTGGAAGTCCCAGGTGTGTGTCCTAGTTCTGGCTCTTCCTAATCATGGAAATTTGAAAGCCATTCTTTTTCTCAGCTTCAATCTGTAAACTGGGAATATGCTTCCTGGTTACCAGGTGCTTCAAGGAGGCGGCAGACACAGAAGCGTCACTATTAAACCGCAACGCTGACAAACTGGAACACTGTTTGTAAGGTGGCACTGGCTTGGCCCATGTACCCCGAAGGGGCTCTAGCCAGATGCAGGCTGGGCTCCCAGGGCGTGGGTGGGGTGAAGGGGTCACCCCAACTCTGCACCCTTTGGGGCTGCTGTGGATTTATGGTGGCCTGACCCTGGGTCTCTTCAGGAGCTGGAAAAGCCCTGAAGCACCTGTCCCGTTGGCCTTTCTGGCCCTCCCTGCCCCCACCTAAGTGCTAAGTACCCTAAGTCCTGAGCCAGTCAGCACAGCTGCCAGAGGGCCTCAAATATTCAATTCTACCCACCTGCCACCCCTCCCCTAGTCTCTTTATTCTCCCCATCACCCTTCCCACTCAGACTAGACCCTGGCCTCCACTGCTTCCAGGACAGAAAGCCACCACTGGGAAGTAAACAAAAGAAGCTCAATTTTGGCTTTGGAGCTTCCAAGGGCCTGTCCTGGCAGGGAGAGGTTTTCAAGAACAGTTTTGAAGACCTCAGATTCCTCTGACACGCTTGATTCAGAACTTCACCTCTGTCTCAGGAGACCACGCTGCTTTGGGGTAAGAGCCAGCACCTCTATCTGTCTCTTATACACATCTAGATGTGTATAAGAGACAGCCCTTATGGCAGAAAGTGAAGAAGAACTAAAGAGCCTCTT
>SJYR01001322.1:184292-214002 GCA_006410655.1 Kobus ellipsiprymnus
ACTCCCCATCACACACCCCCCACCACACACTCTCATCACACACTCCCCACCACACTGCGCACACTCCCTGGCACACACTCCCCACTGTGCACACTCCCTGTCACACGCTACCTACCACAACACGCTCCCCACCACACATGCTCCCATCACACACACTCCCATCGCACGCTCCCCATCACACACTCTCACCAAACTGGAGCAACTCAACCACCCCTGAGGGCTAGGCCCTGGCCTGCCCACTTGCACTTGTGAACTCCGAGTTCCCCAGGCCCTGCAGCCTGCCCTACCCACTCCCGACGCCACTGGCCCACCCTCCACTGAGGCGCACCCCAGAGAACCACTCTGGTTTATGCCAGAGGGGGTGGCACACTTGGCATCAAAAGTCACCACCTCCTCTCATACTGCTGATGAGAACATAAACATTTCCAGTTTCCCGGCAATTCTGCAATAAGGTAAACACAGAACTACCACATACACATAAGAGCAACCTCTTACATATGTCCCCAAAAGGACTGAAAACACGCGTCCACCCAATAACAAGCACATGAATGTTCAAAGCAGCATTATTGACAATAATAGCCCAAAGTAAAGCATCCCAAACGTCCATCAACAGGTGAATGGATAAACAAAACGCAGTATATCCACACAAAGGAATAGTATTCAGACGTAAAAAGAAACAAAGCTGACGTGTGCTGCAGCATGGAAGAACCCTGAGAACATCAAGGTCACATATCGCATGATCCCATTTATGTACAAGGTCCGGAATAGAGAGCCGCATAGAGACAGAACGCGGACTGGTGGTTGCCAGGGGCTGAGGTGGGAGTGGGGTACGGGGTGCCCATCTGGAGGGATGGATGAGAAAGTTCTGGAGCGGGACACTGGTGATGACCACACAACACTGGGAGGGTACTTAATGCTACAGAATGGCCCACTTTAAAACAGTTAAAATGATAAACGTTATGGGTATTTTACCTGCAATTATTTTTTAAAAGTCACCATCTCACAGGGCAGTCTATGCATTTCCTTGGTGCCTCCCCCAGCATCCTCTGCAGCCTTGCTAAGGTGAGATGTTGGGGTCTCTGGCACTCCAAGACTGGAGGCAGGGTGCTGGCTCAGGCCCCGCAGGGGGCAGCAGGGCAAAGAAGTCAGACGCTTCCCAGCCAAGCTGGTGGGGCTGCTACAGGGCTGCTGGGGCCATAAATACACCCTAGGAGGCCGGGCACGGACGAAGGAACAGGAATGCATTTCAGCTTTCAGCGCCTCTCTGCGGAAGCTGAACAGCTCAACACGGGCTGCTGCTGAAAACACTGTGAGCCCGGGGGAGAAAGACACCACACACATTTCAGTCCTGCGACGACGAGGATGATAAACCAGCACTGGGCGTGCAGTACCTACCCCGGGGGATGAACAGACCTAAATATTCAGACCGTAAGGCGCGCAAACCACTCCAGGAAACGTCGCCGCAAGATGGCAAGAGCCAGGACTACCAGGCTCCCACCACACAGGGACCGCTTTGAACCAGAGCTTTCAGGATGTCTTCTGGGTGCTCAGTACACCCTGTTTTCGATCCCAAGCTGAGGCTAGGACCCAGGGTGGCTTCTGCGGCACTGGTGGAGCTCAGATATCAGGGAGACAATCTGGAAGGGTGGCCAGGGTGCGAATGCCCCCCAAACACACCTTAGATGGCAGGATCGCAGGGACTCGGCCACATGATCCTCCCTTCAGTGGTCAGGGGCATGGTTTCAAGAGAACACGCCCCACTGGAGCAGAGATGACGGCCAGAAGCTGAGTGTGGCGGGATCTATCCGGTCACTGCTTGTGGTCACGGGGAAAAAACAAAACCCACCATTACCACTGCGCAAAGTCTCCCTTTCCTCCACAGCAGTGAAGACTGAACCCTGCCTTCTCCCCCACAGACATGGCCTCCTCTTTTCACTGAAGAGGAGTGGAGCTGGCCTGCCAACCTTTAGCGCGTGGTTAGGCTGGAGGACATACACACCCTACTTCCAGAAAGCTGGGGAAAGAAGGGCTCCCCCTGTTCTGCTACAAGGCTGAGCTCCTCCAGCCTCAGGCCAGGGAAGAGCCATACCCCAGGCTCAGGTTGGCTTTTCGTTTCTTAGTTGAAAATCAAAGAGCAGATGGCTCAGAGCACCAGCTCTTCAGAGCAGAGGTCCAGATACACAATCAGAAAACAAAGGGAAGAAACGGATGCTCTGATTCTTCATGCCAGCAGGGAAGGAAAGTCGTGGGGTCTGTGGCTGGTGAAGACAGTGCTCTGAAGCTGGGAGGTGGTTGAGGAAGAGACGAGACGAAGGGCAGGCAGCCCAGGACAGGGTGCTGGACTGTAAGCCTGTGTGAGCCTGAGAGCTGTGCGTGGGGCTCAGGGGGCCCCCAAGTGTGGCAGAACCAGTCAGAAGAAGGAAAAAGGAGGCTGGACACGGTTCCATTGGTCTCTCGGCCACCTGCCTCTGTCTGCTTCCCAAATCTCTGTTCTTTCTTTGAAACGTTTAGGTTCCTGAAGGCTCTGACCCCTGCGCCTCTCGGTCCAGGTTTTCCTCGAGCAGCTTCACACTCCAGCCTTGAACCCCCAGCAGGCCATCCTTCTGAATCCGCATCTCCTATGCCATTGCCCCCCACCAGTTCTGAGCCCATATTTCCAACCACCTAGAATTCACAGGTGTCTGGAATTTTTGTTTAATCATGTCTAGAATTCAACTCATCCCCCTTTCCCAGGATTTCTCACTGCCCCTACTTCTTAATGTTCTTATCTACCCCCAGGTAGAAGGGGCTCCCCAGTGGCTCAGCAGTAAAGAATCTGCCTGAAATGCAGGAGATGCTGGAGACACAGGTTCGATCTCAAAGATTCCCCTGGAGAAGGAAATGGCAGTATTCTTGCCTGAAGAATCCCATGGACAGAGGAGCCTGGTGGGCTACAGCCTATAGGGTTGCAAAGGGTTGGACACGATTGATGTGACTTAGCATACACACCCCGGTAGGAACCTTGGTCATTCCAAACTTCACCTCCCATATCCATCCCTGGATCACACCCCTGGATCCAGCACACAGACCCTGCTGCTATCTGACAAGTCCACTCCACCCGGTATTCTCCACATTTGCCTGAAACACTGACCTTCCCCCTAAGCTCACATCAAAGCTGCTGTGACCCCCAGGCCTCTGTTCACCCCGTGACTGGGGCACCGCCATGGCATCACACTTGTGTGCACACACGTCTGCCTGGACGTGGTGCTCAAGGACAGAAGCCTCGCGTCTGTATCCTCAGCATCTAGGGCACTGCCTGGCAGGTGGTAAGAAGAAGGTAAGTTTTCTGGAAAAGTTGAGCTGGAATAAAACAGATAAGCGGCAGGTAGTTAATATTCCTCTCACTGCATATCAGCTCAACTACATTATTTTATAAGGTCTGGTTTGGACCTGTTTGACAACTAGGTTTCCAACACGAATCAGCTCTGCAAATTCCAGCAGTCACATGAAGGCGGTTTCTAGAACAAGAACGACAGGGGGAGAAAAAAACTGCAGCTCAGAGAAGGAAGCAATGAGGGTTGCATCAAGAGAAAATGAAGAGAGAGGAGGTCAGGCCCAGAAAAACCCCAGATCCTCTCCAAACTGAGGAATGGCATCCACCTGGGGTGGGGGTGGGGGCCGGCAGAGGGGGACCCACGCAGAAACGCCTCGGCATCTAATTAAACATTTTAGACTCCACTGCACACGAGAAGGAAACCTACGTCCCCCACGGAACCCTGACAAATGAGTCGTTTCCAACCGATCTATCACCATAGCATCTGGGCACCTCAGGAAGATGAAAATAAGACCAATACATAAATGAAAACCAATATATAAACAATCGTCTCCCCGCACAGGCCTCCAGGAAGCCACAGCGGCAGCCATCTGCCAAGTTCCACCCTCGTCACTGCTTCCCGCAGCCAGAGGCCTCTGAGTAAGCACGGTTTAATATAAGATTTAACAGCAGAAGGAAATTTCTTCTCTGAAGTCTGCCTCTCCATTAATGCTCCTACGCTAAATGTCCACCGCTTGAAGCTGGAATGAAATAAGTTTGGCATTAATAGGACTTTGTTCTATGTGCCACGTCAGCCAAAGAATTTGCTAGAAATAGTTGGGGCAGATTGACGAAAGATCGCAACTTGGCACAGGTTGAAAATTCAAAGGTTTCTTGCATGGAAACGGAGCTCTCAGGGGGCCCGTCACTAAGCCGTGGGATGGAGGCTCACACTCATCTATGGCGTCTTTTCACCTCCTGCGGCTTCCACACGGAGGGGGCCTGGGTAGATGTGATCTGATCAACCCAGGACAGCAATTCTCAGATTCAGTCACATCCAACACCTGGCAAGGCAGTGATGGTATGAAGTTGCAGCACTCCTGCCCTGAGCCTGAACACCTGGGACTGGGTTCGGCTCTTTTACTTCAGGATCTTTTTCCTGAGCAGCTGTGCTTTGATTTTAGGGCCCAAGCAGCAACAAAAGGCTGCTCTGCTAACTGGAAAGGGGCAGAGGCAGTCACAGTGGTGGGGGTGAGAAACCAACTTCTGGACAAGCAAATATTTTCATTCCAGATGTTTATGTTCTGCCTGCTTCCCCCAAAAAAGATTTATGTGGGACAGGCAGTTAACCGAGGTTTCCTTTCTTCCATGCATCTGTATATAGTGGGAAATGACTCCGACACACAACACCATTACACAATGAAATTCCTTAAAGCCAGAGATTCATCTCTAATTTTCTTTAGCTCATATAGCCTTTGGTGTGTGTAACAATTCCTGTTTCCAAGATCTTTTTCTTTAAATAAATTTATGGCTTCTCTTGATGTTAATAGTTTATGCTCTTCACACTGGAAACCTCAGTTTTAATTGAGTCTTTTCTCCAGCACATCTGACCTGATCCTGGTCTTAATAAATATAGAAAATTTCCAACCTCTTCTATAAGTGGGTAAAAGGGAAATATAGTCAGAAAGGAGATACAGCTTAGGTGAAGACGAGTCCTGAAACACAGCTGTACATTAAAACCGTCTGGAAAATGTTTAAAAATCCCAGTGTTCATGCTGTATTCTGGACCAATTAAACCAGAACCTCTGGGGTAGGAACTTGGGTATCAGTATTTACTAAGAGACCCCTGGGGACTCCAGATTGCAGTCAAGGTTAGAATCCCTGTTCTAAAGATTCGTGAGACCCGTTCTGTTCAATGTCAACCAAGACTACGACAATTTCTACTTTAATGTGCTGCAGCATGGAAGAACCCTGAGAACATCAAGGTCACATATCGCATGATCCCATTTATGTACAAGGTCCGGAATAGAGAGCCGCATAGAGACAGAACGCGGACTGGTGGTTGCCAGGGGCTGAGGTGGGAGTGGGGTACGGGGTGCCCATCTGGAGGGATGGATGAGAAAGTTCTGGAGCGGGACACTGGTGATGACCACACAACACTGGGAGGGTACTTAATGCTACAGAATGGCCCACTTTAAAACAGTTAAAATGATAAACGTTATGGGTATTTTACCTGCAATTATTTTTTAAAAGTCACCATCTCACAGGGCAGTCTATGCATTTCCTTGGTGCTTCCCCCAGCGTCCTCTGCAGCCTTGCTAAGGTGAGATGTTGGGGTCTCTGGCACTCCAAGACTGGAGGCAGGGTGCTGGCTCAGGCCCCGCAGGGGGCAGCAGGGCAAAGAAGTCAGACGCTTCCCAGCCAAGCTGGTGGGGCTGCTACAGGGCTGCTGGGGCCATAAATACACCCTAGGAGGCCGGGCACGGACGAAGGAACAGGAATGCATTTCAGCTTTCAGCGCCTCTCTGCGGAAGCTGAACAGCTCAACACGGGCTGCTGCTGAAAACACTGTGAGCCCGGGGGAGAAAGACACCACACACATTTCAGTCCTGCGACGACGAGGATGATAAACCAGCACTGGGCGTGCAGTACCTACCCCGGGGGATGAACAGACCTAAATATTCAGACCGTAAGGCGCGCAAACCACTCCAGGAAACGTCGCCGCAAGATGGCAAGAGCCAGGACTACCAGGCTCCCACCACACAGGGACCGCTTTGAACCAGAGCTTTCAGGATGTCTTCTGGGTGCTCAGTACACCCTGTTTTCGATCCCAAGCTGAGGCTAGGACCCAGGGTGGCTTCTGCGGCACTGGTGGAGCTCAGATATCAGGGAGACAATCTGGAAGGGTGGCCAGGGTGCGAATGCCCCCCAAACACACCTTAGATGGCAGGATCGCAGGGACTCGGCCACATGATCCTCCCTTCAGTGGTCAGGGGCATGGTTTCAAGAGAACACGCCCCACTGGAGCAGAGATGACGGCCAGAAGCTGAGTGTGGCGGGATCTATCCGGTCACTGCTTGTGGTCACGGGGAAAAAACAAAACCCACCATTACCACTGCGCAAAGTCTCCCTTTCCTCCACAGCAGTGAAGACTGAACCCTGCCTTCTCCCCCACAGACATGGCCTCCTCTTTTCACTGAAGAGGAGTGGAGCTGGCCTGCCAACCTTTAGCGCGTGGTTAGGCTGGAGGACATACACACCCTACTTCCAGAAAGCTGGGGAAAGAAGGGCTCCCCCTGTTCTGCTACAAGGCTGAGCTCCTCCAGCCTCAGGCCAGGGAAGAGCCATACCCCAGGCTCAGGTTGGCTTTTCGTTTCTTAGTTGAAAATCAAAGAGCAGATGGCTCAGAGCACCAGCTCTTCAGAGCAGAGGTCCAGATACACAATCAGAAAACAAAGGGAAGAAACGGATGCTCTGATTCTTCATGCCAGCAGGGAAGGAAAGTCGTGGGGTCTGTGGCTGGTGAAGACAGTGCTCTGAAGCTGGGAGGTGGTTGAGGAAGAGACGAGACGAAGGGCAGGCAGCCCAGGACAGGGTGCTGGACTGTAAGCCTGTGTGAGCCTGAGAGCTGTGCGTGGGGCTCAGGGGGCCCCCAAGTGTGGCAGAACCAGTCAGAAGAAGGAAAAAGGAGGCTGGACACGGTTCCATTGGTCTCTCGGCCACCTGCCTCTGTCTGCTTCCCAAATCTCTGTTCTTTCTTTGAAACGTTTAGGTTCCTGAAGGCTCTGACCCCTGCGCCTCTCGGTCCAGGTTTTCCTCGAGCAGCTTCACACTCCAGCCTTGAACCCCCAGCAGGCCATCCTTCTGAATCCGCATCTCCTATGCCATTGCCCCCCACCAGTTCTGAGCCCATATTTCCAACCACCTAGAATTCACAGGTGTCTGGAATTTTTGTTTAATCATGTCTAGAATTCAACTCATCCCCCTTTCCCAGGATTTCTCACTGCCCCTACTTCTTAATGTTCTTATCTACCCCCAGGTAGAAGGGGCTCCCCAGTGGCTCAGCAGTAAAGAATCTGCCTGAAATGCAGGAGATGCTGGAGACACAGGTTCGATCTCAAAGATTCCCCTGGAGAAGGAAATGGCAGTATTCTTGCCTGAAGAATCCCATGGACAGAGGAGCCTGGTGGGCTACAGCCTATAGGGTTGCAAAGGGTTGGACACGATTGATGTGACTTAGCATACACACCCCGGTAGGAACCTTGGTCATTCCAAACTTCACCTCCCATATCCATCCCTGGATCACACCCCTGGATCCAGCACACAGACCCTGCTGCTATCTGACAAGTCCACTCCACCCGGTATTCTCCACATTTGCCTGAAACACTGACCTTCCCCCTAAGCTCACATCAAAGCTGCTGTGACCCCCAGGCCTCTGTTCACCCCGTGACTGGGGCACCGCCATGGCATCACACTTGTGTGCACACACGTCTGCCTGGACGTGGTGCTCAAGGACAGAAGCCTCGCGTCTGTATCCTCAGCATCTAGGGCACTGCCTGGCAGGTGGTAAGAAGAAGGTAAGTTTTCTGGAAAAGTTGAGCTGGAATAAAACAGATAAGCGGCAGGTAGTTAATATTCCTCTCACTGCATATCAGCTCAACTACATTATTTTATAAGGTCTGGTTTGGACCTGTTTGACAACTAGGTTTCCAACACGAATCAGCTCTGCAAATTCCAGCAGTCACATGAAGGCGGTTTCTAGAACAAGAACGACAGGGGGAGAAAAAAACTGCAGCTCAGAGAAGGAAGCAATGAGGGTTGCATCAAGAGAAAATGAAGAGAGAGGAGGTCAGGCCCAGAAAAACCCCAGATCCTCTCCAAACTGAGGAATGGCATCCACCTGGGGTGGGGGTGGGGGCCGGCAGAGGGGGACCCACGCAGAAACGCCTCGGCATCTAATTAAACATTTTAGACTCCACTGCACACGAGAAGGAAACCTACGTCCCCCACGGAACCCTGACAAATGAGTCGTTTCCAACCGATCTATCACCATAGCATCTGGGCACCTCAGGAAGATGAAAATAAGACCAATACATAAATGAAAACCAATATATAAACAATCGTCTCCCCGCACAGGCCTCCAGGAAGCCACAGCGGCAGCCATCTGCCAAGTTCCACCCTCGTCACTGCTTCCCGCAGCCAGAGGCCTCTGAGTAAGCACGGTTTAATATAAGATTTAACAGCAGAAGGAAATTTCTTCTCTGAAGTCTGCCTCTCCATTAATGCTCCTACGCTAAATGTCCACCGCTTGAAGCTGGAATGAAATAAGTTTGGCATTAATAGGACTTTGTTCTATGTGCCACGTCAGCCAAAGAATTTGCTAGAAATAGTTGGGGCAGATTGACGAAAGATCGCAACTTGGCACAGGTTGAAAATTCAAAGGTTTCTTGCATGGAAACGGAGCTCTCAGGGGGCCCGTCACTAAGCCGTGGGATGGAGGCTCACACTCATCTATGGCGTCTTTTCACCTCCTGCGGCTTCCACACGGAGGGGGCCTGGGTAGATGTGATCTGATCAACCCAGGACAGCAATTCTCAGATTCAGTCACATCCAACACCTGGCAAGGCAGTGATGGTATGAAGTTGCAGCACTCCTGCCCTGAGCCTGAACACCTGGGACTGGGTTCGGCTCTTTTACTTCAGGATCTTTTTCCTGAGCAGCTGTGCTTTGATTTTAGGGCCCAAGCAGCAACAAAAGGCTGCTCTGCTAACTGGAAAGGGGCAGAGGCAGTCACAGTGGTGGGGGTGAGAAACCAACTTCTGGACAAGCAAATATTTTCATTCCAGATGTTTATGTTCTGCCTGCTTCCCCCAAAAAAGATTTATGTGGGACAGGCAGTTAACCGAGGTTTCCTTTCTTCCATGCATCTGTATATAGCGGGAAATGACTCCGACACACAACACCATTACACAATGAAATTCCTTAAAGCCAGAGATTCATCTCTAATTTTCTTTAGCTCATATAGCCTTTGGTGTGTGTAACAATTCCTGTTTCCAAGATCTTTTTCTTTAAATAAATTTATGGCTTCTCTTGATGTTAATAGTTTATGCTCTTAACACTGGAAACCTCAGTTTTAATTGAGTCTTTTCTCCAGCACATCTGACCTGATTCTGGTCTTAATAAATATAGAAAATTTCCAACCTCTTCTATAAGTGGGTAAAAGGGAAATATAGTCAGAAAGGAGATACAGCTTAGGTGAAGACGAGTCCTGAAACACAGCTGTACATTAAAACCGTCTGGAAAATGTTTAAAAATCCCAGTGTTCATGCTGTATTCTGGACCAATTAAACCAGAACCTCTGGGGTAGGAACTTGGGTATCAGTATTTACTAAGAGACCCCTGGGGACTCCAGATTGCAGTCAAGGTTAGAATCCCTGTTCTAAAGATTCGTGAGACCCGTTCTGTTCAATGTCAACCAAGACTACGACAATTTCTACTTTACTTCACCCCAAAGTGAAAACTCTTCCTCTAAATGATCAACCTTGATCCTTCAGATAACATAATAGAAAGAATGTTAACCAGAGTCAGGAGAGGAGGTCTGAGTCAGTGCGTCACTATTTAAACTGGCAGGGCCTGGAGTTGGTCACTTACTGCCTTTGCAGGGTGTTCATTCCCTGAGCTATAAAAAGGGCTTATCGCCCTGCCATGTATGCCACAAGCCTGCTGTGGGGACAAGCTAAACTCTTAATGGGATGCAAGGGCTCTACTAAGAATATCACACACACAAGGAATCTTTGATCTCATCTGTCCATGAGGTTAGGTATCAGCCCGGTCCAGCCTCTACTCCCCTTCAAAGCAGGCCCCCTGGAAACTCCTCTGGGGAGAATTTAAAGACAATGGATGGTATAGGGAGCAGAGAGACAGAAACCTCTTCTCTGATATGCAAGAAAACTTCAAATTCCAGGGCTGACAAACTGCTCCCACTGGTACCAAATTTGAGAGCACTTTACTCAGATCACAGAGAATCTGATTATGCTTTAATCTAATCCAGCGCCTAATCACAGGAAAGGCTAAGGCTGTTTGTCTCCCTCAACCCCATCTGGACCAACGCCACTCTGGTACCATTCTTAGTTACTCAAGGATTGATAATCAGAGCTCCTACCATGATTACAGGGCCGCTATTACACAAGACCACCTCTGAGACTACCTCAGTGTGAAGTCTCTGCCCTCTGCGAAAGTATACACCCTGGAAGACCTGCATCTGAAACTGCTAAAGAAGCCTCTAGACTGAGCTGCTATTTCTCTGTCAAAATGTGAACCTTTCTCCATAAAAGCTTTCCTTATAGTCTAAAGCAGGAAAATTGATTATATTTATAGGTTGCTCTCTAAAAGGTCCAGTTCTGAAAGCAAGAAATTTAAGTCTTCTTTTCCTACTGATTCTTATCATTAAAAACCAAGACTACTCCAGAGCTCTGTAAAGTATGTGACAGACGGAGAATGGCTTCTGGGAGAGCTGGAAAAGAGGAAGTTTTGCTGATTTAGGTCAAGAACACAAGTACAGAAAAACAAAAAGGGTGCCAATGTCTTTCCAAGAGATCGGCATTTACTTGGCAAAGTTTAGGTTTAACCTCTGAAAAGCTCATTCCAGGAATCAAAGTGGGGGAAAGAGATCTTAAATAAGAGACCTGTAACTTTAATTCAACACCCCCTCCACACCCCAAATGAGACGAATGAAATTAAAGATAGCCTTTGCAATAATACACTACATTTATTTCCTACTGAACTTTGCTGAATGAGGGGAGATAAGAGATCAGACCCACAGCCATGTAAAAATCCTTCAGCCATGTATATTTAGCTTCCTTCTGATCAATAATCAGCAATTTGGCCTATATGAATAGCTTTTTTATGTGGGGATTTACAAACCAAGTTTCTAAAAACTCATCATTAGAGTTAAGGTAGAGAGGCTAGAGAAAATATTTGACAGATTAAAAAATTCTGAGAGGAAAACCACACCAATAGAGACTGCTAGAATGTCACAGACAGCAGCAAGGATTTCTTCTAACACCTCAAAGCAGATGAGCAAAAAATATACAAATAATTTCAGATGACATCACCCAGAGATGATCTCAACCCCTTTGAGAGCTACTCTATTTATTCAGGATATAATTTCAACACAAAATTATATTTCATGCATCTCATACCAACTACCAAAAGTAAATAAGAATCTTTAAATATTTAAACTGTACCAAAATATGTCAAGTTTATATACTTCATTCAGGAGTCTTCTGAGACCTACTCAAGGTCTATTTATTTGTACTTTACATATAATGCTAACAAGATAGATTGAATGTTTCCTAGCCATCTGCAGATTAGAAAATAGCAAAATAGGAAGAGTAGAGAGTAAACTGGCCAGAAGCAGGCATCTTGACAGCCCAGAGATGTAACGGCTGCCAGCCTGACAGAAAAGGGGGATAAAAACTACTTAAAAGCAGAGTTTAAAAACAAAGCAGATGAATCTAGAATCTCAAAAAAGTACATTCACAGTGTTTGGCAGAAAATGTTTACCAATCAGTAGTTACATGAAGGTGAAGGAAAATGTGACCCGTAACCAAGAGGTAAAACAGTCAACAGGGATAGACCCAAGAATGACAAAGAGGGTGTTTCGAAAAGCTGTTACAGATGTGCCTTAGGATCTAAAGGACAAGACGAAAACAATGAGTGAGCACATGTGAAACACTGGAGGGCTCAAAGCAACGAAAAAGGTCCAGACGGAAACTCCAGAGGCTAAAGTCACAACAACTGTGGGAAATCCTTCAAGAGGAGGGGAACACCAGACCACCTGACCCGCCTCCTGAGAAACCTGTATGCAGGCCAGGAAGCAACAGTTAGAACTGGACATGGAACAACAGACTGGTTCCAAATAGGAAAAGGAGTACGTCAAGGCTGTACATTGTCACCCTGCTTATTTAACTTATATGCAGAGCACATCATGAGAAACGCTGGACTGGAGAAAGCACAAGCTGGAATCAAGATTGCTGGGAGAAATATCAATAACCTCAGATATGCAGATGACACTTTCTTATGGCAGAAAGTGAAGAAGTAAAGAGCCTCTTGATGAAAGTGAAAGGAGAGTGAAAAAGTTGGTTTAAAATCAACATTCAGAAATTAAGATCATGGCATCCGGTCCCATCACTTCATGGCAAATAGATGGGGAAACAGTGGAAACAGTGGCTGACTTTATTTTGTGGGGCTCCAAAATCACTGCAGATGGTGACTGCAGCCATGAAGTTAAAAGATGCTAGCTTCTTGGAAGAAAAGCTATGACCAACCTGGACAGCATATTAAAAAGCAGAGACATCACTTTGTTAACAAACGTCCATCTAGTCAAGGCTATGGTTCTTCCAGTAGTCATGTATGGATTTGAGAGTTGGACTATAAAGAAAACTGAGCACTGAAGAATTGATGCTTTTGAACTGTGGTATTGGAGAAGACTCTTGAGAGTCCCTTGGACAGCAAGGAGATCCAACCAGTCCATCCTAAAGGAGATCAGTCCTGAGTCTTCATTGAAAGGACTGATGCTGAAGCTGAAACTCCAATACTTTGGCCACCTGATGCGAAGAGCTGACTCATTGGAAAAGACTCTGAAGCTGGGAAAGATTGAAGGCGGGAAGAGAAGGGGATGACAGAGGATGAGACAGTTGGATGGTATCACTGACTCAATGGAGTTGAGTTAGAGTAAGCTCCGGGAGTTGGTGATGGACAGGGAGGCCTGGCACATTGCAGTCTATGTGGTCACAAAGAGTCGGACATAACTGAGCAACTGAACTGAACTGAGAGGTTAAAAAAAATACCTGAAAATTAAAAATTCACTGGGTGGGCTTAGCAACAGATTGGACACTACAGAAGAAAAGTTCAATTAAACTGAAGATGGGTTAACATAAAGTATCTACACCAAAGTGCAGAGATAAAGATTGAAAAGAAAATGAGCATAGACCAAACAATTTAACTTATATGTAAGTTAAGTTCTAAAACAAAAGGAGGTATATTGGGGTAGGAAAAATATTGAAGACCTAAGGGCCAAATTTTTTTCTAACTTGATAAAAATATCAACCCATAGACACAAGAAGCTCAACAAGCCCCAAGAAGGATAAACAATTACATCCACATTTAGGTACATTGTCAGATGACTTAAAGAGAATCCAAAGGGAAGAGAAAGACATTATACACAGGAGAATATACTCTGATCTTTCATCAGAACCAATACAAGTTATAAGACAATGGTTCGTTCATACAAAGAAAGGATGGTTGGCGGGGACGGGATCAACTTAAAATTTTATATCCAAGAAATATATTCTTTTAATAGGAGGGCAAATAGAGGCATTTTCAGAAAACAAAAGCTGTAAGAATAAGTCAACAGTAGACCTACACTTAAAAAAAAATGTTCAGAGGAATTTGATTTATAGGTTCAAGGCAAATCCAATAAAAATCCCAGCATGATTCTTCATAGAAACGGATGTACTTATTCTCAAATGTACTTCAGAAATGTAAAGGACTTATAGTAACTGAAGCCATTAAAAAAAAAAAGTTCAAAGGTGGAGAAATCACACTGCCTGTTTTTAAGACTTACTATGGAGCTCCAGCATCAGGATAGTATGAACTGACAACAAGGACCTACTATATAGCACAGGGAACGATATTCAATATAACAACCTGTAATAGAAAAGAAACTAAATGCAAAGATATATAAAAACCTGAATCACTTTGCTGTACAACTGAAATTAATGCAGCACTGGAAATCAACTATACTTCAATAAAAAAAAAAAAAAAAAACAAAAAAATCCCAGGAAACAAACAGCAAGATGATTTGCTTAAAGCCAATCACACTGAAAAGAACATAGTATAAATTGGCATAAAGACAAATCAATAGAACAGAAGAATCCAGAAACAGAACCACATACATATGATAAATTAATCTAACAAGGTATCAAAGCAATTCCAAGGGGAAAAGAAAGCTTTTTCAACAAACGGCACTAAACAACTAGACATTTAAATGGAAATAAAGAACCTCAACCACATACAAAAGTTAATTTGAAGTATATGAAAGACCCAAATGTAAAAACTAAAATGATCAAGCTGCCAGAATTAAAAGGAGACTACCTTCACGACCTTTGGGTAAACAAAATAAAAATTTTAATCCACACAAGAGTACCACCATAAAAGAAAACATTGATACACCAGATTTCATCAAAATTTAAAACTTCTGCTCTCTGAATGACACATCAAGAAAATGAAAAAATAAACCATAGAATATGAATATAGGAATATATGTTATTGCTTAGTCACTTGGTCATGTCTGATTCTTCTGCAAACTCATGGACTGTAGCCCACCAGGCTCCTCTATCCATGGGATTTCCCAGGCAAAAATACTGGAGTGGGTTGCTATTTCCTTTTCCAGGGGATCTTCCTGACCCAGGTATCAAACTTACATCTCCTGCATTGGCAGGCGGATTCTTTACTGCTAAGCCACCTGGGAAGCCCATGTGTATATACATCTGACAAGTGACATATATCCAGAATATGCAAAGGGTTTCTAGAATTCAATAAGAAGATGATAAGTACAAATTAAAAAAATTTTTTAAGCGGGGGGCGGGGCAAAAGATCTGAACATACCCTTAAAAGGAAGATAAAGAAATGGCAGATAAACATATGAAAAGATATTCAATAACAATAGCTAACAGGAAAATGAAAATTAAAACTTCAACTAAATATTCAGTTCAGTTCAGCTCAGTCATGTCTGACTCTTTGCAACCATGAATCGCAGCATGCCAAGCCTCCCTGTCCATCACCAACTAACTCATGTCCATCAAGTCGGTGATGCCATCCAGCCATCTCATCCTCTGTCGTCCCCTTCTCCTCCTGCCCCCAATCCCTCCCAGCATCAGAGTCTTTTCCATTGAGTTAACTCTTTGCATGAGGTGGGCCAAAGTATTGGAGTTTCAGCTTTAGCATCAGTCCTTCCAATGAACACCCAGGACTGATCTCCTTTAGGATGGACTGGTTGGATCTCTTTGCAGTCCAAGGGACTCTCAAGAGTCTTCTCCAATACCACAGTTCAAAAGCATCAATTCTTTGGCGCTCAGTACTTTACATCAAATAGAATGGCTAAACCAGAAAAGGTGGACAATAGCAAGTGTAGGCGACGATGTAGAATTCTCACACACTGCTGGTGGGAGTACATAATGGTCTAACTATTTGGGAAAAGTGTTTCCACTTTCCTATAAACATACATTTACTCTGTGAACCAGCAATGATATTCCTAGATGTTGACACAAGAGAAATGAAAATATACCTACATAAAGACTTGTGCATAAAATGTTCATACAGCTTTATTCATAATAGCCAAACACTGGAAATAACCAAAGGTCCAACCACATGTGAATAAATAAACAAATCGTGGGATATTCATACAATGGAATACATCTCAACAAAAAGAAACAAAATACTGCTACACACAACATGAATGAGCTTCAAAAGCATTAGCCTCAGTGAAATAAAGTTTTGCACAGAATGGCATATATTGTACTACTCTATTTAGTTGAAGTTCTAGAACAGGTGAGACTAATCTCTGGCGACAAATCAAAACAGTGTTTGGGTATGGATGATGGGGGACTGATTGAGAAGGAGCAGATGGAACTGTCTGGATGATGGAAACATTCTATATCTTCCTAGGGGTGTGGTTTACATGGTTTTCTGCAGTTGTTAAAATTTAGCAAACTGTATATTTAAGATCTGTGCAATTGCCTATATGTAAGTTGCTGCTGCTGCTGCTGCTAAGTCGCTTCAGTTGTGTCCGACTCTGTGCGACCCCAGAGACGGCAGCCCACCAGGCTCCCCCGTCCCTGGGATTCTCCAGGCAAGAACACTGCAGTGGGTTGCCATTTCCTTCTCCAATGCAGGAAAGTGAAAAGTCAAAGTGAAGTCGTTCAGTCGTGTCCGACTCTTTGCGACCCCAGAGACGGCAGCCTACCAGGCTCCTCCACCCATGGGATTTTCCAGGCAAGAGTACTGGAGTGGGATATGTAAGTTACACTTAAATAAATAACTAGTTTCCGTGGGCTCCAAAATCACTGCAGACAGTGACTGCAGCCATGAACGTGAAAAATGCTTGCTCCTTAGAAGCAAACCTATGACAAACCTAGACAGCATATTGAAAAGTAGAGACATCACTTTGCCAACAAAGGTCTGTAGAGGCAAAGCTATGGTTTTTTCAGTAGTCATGCATGGACGTGAGAACTGGGCCATAAAGAAGGCTGAGCACTGAAGAGTTGATGCTTTTGAGCTGTGGTGTTGGAGAAGACTCTTGAGAGTCCCTTGGACTGCAAGGAGACCAAACCAGTCAATCCTAGAGGAAATCAACACTGATTCTTTGGAAGGACTGTTGCTGAAGCGCCAATACTTTGGCCATCTGATGTGAAGAACTGACTCATTGGAAAAGACCCTGATTCTGGGAAAGATTGAAGGCAAAAGGAAAATGGGACGGCAGAGGATAAGACAGTTACATAGCATCACTGACTCAGTGGACACGAATTTGAGCAAACTCCAGGAGACAGTAGAGGACAGAAGAGCCTGGTGTACTTCAGTCCATGAGACCGCAAAGAGTCAGACATGACTTAGCAATTAAACCACCACCACCACCACCACCACCACCTCCATCACAGGGCTGTTGCAAAAAAAAAAAATAAGGCAGTGAGAGACCAACAGTCTTACCTAAATGATTCATCAGGGCCTAATGGGATATGCTGTATTGTATTGTGGATTTTATGGTGACCCCCAAGTCATAGTAGAGGTGAAATGAGGGAAGAAAAATCTATCAGCCGCTGAAAATGGTTGTTATTCAGCGAAAGCTATTTACCTAGAAGGTTCGTCTATAGAGCAGGTGACTCCCAGAGCATGCCAGGGAAAAGCACGATTATTGCTTATTGGTTAAGGACACTAATCAGGACACCCAAGTTTCTTCTGTACCACTGCAACACTGCACTAAAACAGAAGGAGAACTGCCCTAGCCTCAGCTTTTAATTAATGAAAACTCAGAGTTAAGAGACACATTCAGACTCTCTTGTGACTAAGGGCTCTTCTGACCACCTGCCTGTCAAGTGTGGGGAGACCTCAACTCCGATCTTAGAAAACAGCCTTCTCAAGGGGAGAAACGCGTACAACTGGGCCACCACACTGGGCCACAGTCTATAGCTGTGGTCTCCATGGTTTCAGTTTTCTTCGGGGATGGAGAAACCAAAAAGTAGATCTGACTTCCAGCTATCTCAGCCACACCCTGCATTTAAGAGAACCAAAACCATACTGCCTTGGCTATTAACCAGCCACCAGAGCTGAGTGGGGGTGAAGGAGGGAAGGGGGACTTGGATCCTTGGGTCCTCAGAATTTCTTAAGGAATCTCCAGTTTCTTTTCCTTACCATCATGTGCCATGAGAATTCAGAGCTTAAAAAAATCTGTTTTCCCCCCAGAGTATGCAAACACTGGTTCATAAGGCCTTGGTGCTGAGACAATGGAAAATGAAGAACCAGAGCTTATTGTTTCAATGAGCCCGGTCTTTTTGGGGCTGCAGTTGTACAGAACTAGAATAATAATCATTCTTGGTTCAGGACACTCATTCCTGCTCCATGTATGTGAAAGTCACTCAGTCGTGTCCGACTCTTTGCGACCCCATGGACGATACAGTCCATGGAATTCTCCAGGCCAGAAAACTGGAGTGGGTAGGCTATCCCTTCTCCAGGAGATCTTCCCGATCCAGAAATCAAACCGGGGTCTCCTGCATTGCAGGTGGATTCTTTACCAGCTGAGCTATCAGGGAAGCCTGCTCCATGTATGGCACATCTTTTAAAGTTAACGTAACAAGTGCCCACCACTCTCTCTTGAATCCTGTCCATCACGCTCTTATGAAAGCTTTCCTGACTTGGCCAATGAAAGCAAGGCAGGGAGAGAATTTCCTGAAGCCCTTGCCACCTCCCTTGGTACAGATTCGACTTAGGATGCAGAAGCAATCACCTTCCCCATGCCAGAGGCAGTACCCATAGGCTGGTTGCCCACCTAGATTACCAAATAGCTTCCCTGCATGGGGCTTTCCAATCTGTGAGCCTGATTTATTTTTTTCAATAAGAGAAAAGATGTAAGTCCCTTTGAGCAAACTATGCGTGATATATATCACAATATTTATTTTTGGTAGAGTAATGGATCAGTCTTCGGGGAGAGCTAGAGAAAAGGCATTTCTTGAGCTCGGAGGTAAATCAGTCACTCTGAAAACTGCAGGGAATCTATATTCTCGCCCCCCCCCCCCCCCCCCCCCCCCCCCCCNTATTTATTTTTGGTAGAGTAATGGATCAGTCTTCGGGGAGAGCTAGAGAAAAGGCATTTCTTGAGCTCGGAGGTAAATCAGTCACTCTGAAAACTGCAGGGAATCTATATTCTCGCCCCCCACCCCCCAACCCCCCGCTAACAACAGTGTGAAATAAGCAGCTGACTTTTAAAAGTCATTGCACTATGTGTTTCCGAACCTAACACTAAGGACAGAGTTAAAGATGTCAGGCCTCAGAAATGACTGCTCCCGGAACGCCTGCACCAGGTCCCCAAAATAATGGTGCAGCTCACGACGAAAGTAGAGACCCACCCAGCCTGTGGTTGTTAAGCTGTAGACCCGGTGGGGACAAGGTCTAAACTTTGCTCTACCTGCAGTCCTCTTAGTTCTAAGCAGCACTTAAAAAGAAGGATGAAGTGTGTGACTGGGCATGCAATGTGAGGGTCTCCCAAGGGATCTGTCCAGTTATTATAGGCCAGTCTTCTCGTCTATATTAAATGTATCATAGAGCAGAAAATACATCAGGAGAGAAACTGAAGGACAAGGGGGTAAAAATCTTCAGTGGATTTTCAACTCAAACAGAGCTCTTCGAAGGAAAGCTATTTAAATCTGAAAATGTTCCTAATATTAATTATCCTGAACATCTCACAGGCTCAGATTCACATGCTACAAAGAACACAAAGCCTTTTAATTTTCCTACCTGTCCCTGAGACTAGCAGTGATAAATCAGATATACAGAGAAACCACATGTGACTAACAAGCCAGCCCATTAGTGGGGAGCAAAGATCATCTGCCAAGATGACTTATCTGGACATAGTCACACATCATAACCAGCTTACTCACGGCTGCCCCCTCCCCAGTCCCTTCAGGTTGCACTTGGAAAATTACTGCAACTTCTACAAGGCTTCTTGGGTCACAGAGCTGCTGAGCCCCCAAACCTTGCTGTGGTCTCTGCTCTGCAACTCTTGGAATTCCAGGTACCCTCAGGAAGAAGAGCCAGCCTCTGCCACTAGCAACCTTAACTGTTAGTTAAAGATCTTTACTGTAGCCACTCATTCAAGTATCTGGGCTCCAGTGAAGTGTCATATCCTATCCTAGGTACTTGGGCAGATCCATAAATAAAGCAAGTGGGAACAGATGGGAGAGGAGACTTCCCTAAATGCCAATCCCTTCATTTTACTGTGAAAACTGAGGCCCAGTGACAAACAGAAATTTTCACCTGAGGTCAGGGTTGAGGGCTTGGCTAGGGCCTGAACCCAGGCTGGACACCCAAGAAGACTGTCACATATAGTGGTGCATAAGAGCACATTCTTTATATGGGTACCCCACTCTCACTGACCGATTCCCTTTAACAAAAGCCCCCTTCAGCAGAAGGGACAATTGAGGTTCTCTAGATTAGCAACCAGCCATCATTAGTGGACCCAACACTGTCTGAAACCTTTCATCGGGATGTAAGCCTGGCAAAGCTATTCACTCCCAACTCTTGTCATGGGTTCAGTTCAGTTCAGTCGCTCAGTCGTGTCTGATTCTTTGCGACCCCATGGACTGCGGCACGCCAGGCCTCCCTGTCCATCACCAACTCCTGGAGCCTACTCAAACTCATGTCCATCAAGTCTGTGATGCCATTCAACCATCTCATCCTCTGTCGTCCCCTTCTCCTCCTGCCTTCAATCTTCCCCAGCATCAGAGTCAGCTCTTTGCATCAGGAGGCCAAAATATCGGAGCTTCAGCTTCAGCATCAGTCCTTCCAATGAATATTCAGGACTGATTTCCTTTAGGAGGGACTGGTTGGATCTCCTTGCAGTCCAAGGGACTCTCAAGAGTCTTCTCCAACACCACAGCTCAAAAGCATCAATTTTTGTCGTATGTTAGAAAGGCCTATTGAACTTGAATAGCAGCCTACCTATGACCCTAACATAAGTATAACAATAATTTCCTATATTATCATCAGATCTGTAAGGGAAAGCAGTCAGCAAGCCGCTTCTTATTCTTACCGACCCCTTTACTCTCCAAGACGAGCCCAAGATGAGGACCTGTCACCGTTCAGTCCCATCTCTAAAGTTCAATACGTGCGACAGGAATACTTAGCTATGTGGCGCTAGGGATACAGCAGCGACATATCGCCATCATCAACAAGGAACTGAGACAAGCTGAAAACAGGGCTGGGGAAAGCCTGACTGCTAAGGAGTCCCTGGCCAGACTGGCAGTCTACTTAGGGGCCGGGTCTGGAAGCAAGAGTTTATGTAACCAGTCTCTTTTCCTCTCTCTCATCCCACTTTACAGAAGGAAACACAAGGTCCAGGAAGGAGAGGAGGTGGCTTGTCCAAAGTGAGACAGCTGATGATTGAGCGGACACTTGAATCCATGTTCTCTGGGTTCCCCTTTTCACCACACTGCCTCCTCCAAGGTTCCAAAATTACAAGTGAGGAGAAATCCTTGGTTCCAGTGACAGATGGCTTCCTGATGTGTGAACAACCAGAACAGGCAGTCTCAACCCATGTTATCAGCAGAGACCTTGTATCCACGTCCATCTCTCACACCAGAATGTTCATAAGTATACTTCATTGACCTAGAGCCCGAGTGTCCAGTCTTCATTCACTCTCATTTATCACCCTCTCTGAATCGCTCCTGACGCTTACTTTTGCTTTAAAAACCTCATCTTATAAGAACAGAGCGCTTTTTATCTGATGCTAGCTCCCCCTCTGCTCCTGGGGTCTAATCAATCCATGTCTGGAAATAAACAAGCCAGAGAGGAAAGCAGCAGTCCCTTTTCTGAAAACAGGCATCTTTCTAAAATGATCTACCCCTGGGCTTGGCACAGATAGAAATTTAAATGAGAAGGAAACAAAGACATCCTCCAGCAACAGTCAAACGCATTCCTCATCAGGTGGGACACCAGGGAAGTTAATTCTGTGTTAACAGCTAAACCAGACACTGCCCACATTTTTATTTCAGGTTATCTGGGGAGGTGGGGAAGGGAGGGGTCCAAACTCAAGACACCTGAAGAGACAACAAGCTTCAAAACATAATAGTTTATATAGTCCTGTCCCCTCCATTCTGAGGAGCTTACGGTCTTCAAGACTGTAAGAGAGGGTCACTGAACAACTAAAGGTACAGACAAGCAGGCTTCTATCTACTACCAGGGGTGTACAGAGACGCCAGACAGAAAGATCCAGACATCTGGCAACTAACACAGACCTCCACCCATTGTGTTACTTTATACTCACTGGTAAAGCAGAATTTCTACACCTCCCACCATCCCCAGCCACTGCAAGTCACTGCCCACAGCCTCTGCCCTCAAGGGAGGTTCTCTTGGTAGAGAGGGGCAGAACTTGGTTCCCCACTGGCCAGCCCACTCTTCCTACCAAGGCTCCCAACCACAGGCTTTCAGAAATGGGTCACAGTCTTAGATGCAAATGCAGAAAGCACTGCTTCCGAAGAGCACAGTAGTTAATTCTTAAGTCTTTGGGGGATCTTTTGGAAAATCTAATGGCAGCTCTAACCCCATGAAACCTGCACGCATGCACTTTACATGTAATTTCACTGGGAGTCGCTGCCTTCCGAGGAGGTCTGAAAGGGTTAATGCGCTCAGAGGCAGTTTTAGGAAAGGGAGCTGGAGTGGTTCAGGTGAGTATTCAACAACACAGCTCCTTAACCAGTGGGGGAGAAAGGATGCCCCTTTCTTAGCTACTGAAACTTCTAAGCTTCAATTAACCTTTAGGATTTCAGTAAGAACTTGGAAACTGACAGTGCACACTTGGACACAAGAAACAAGGACTCCTTTTTGTGATTTCCGATCCTGACATCACAAAATGTCCAGCGATTGCTAGTTATTCAGTAAGATAGAGTCTCCACAGGGCTTAGCATAGAAAGCTGAGTAACAATAGCAGAGACAACTAGGGGAGAGGTGGGCGCTGGGAGAGAGGGTAGACTGGACAAGGGGAGGAGGGCAGCTCAGCTCTCAGCTGGCTCTGAGCAGGACTTGGCAGGATAGGTCCTGACCCTTGCTGCCTGCTCTCCCTGGAAATCAGAGCAGACTTGCTGACTGCTCTGCAGCAAACCAAGAGGTCCAGATAGAAGCAGTCCTTTCCTTCTGGGTCCACGGGGATAGGGGAGCATCTTCTCGATTCTAGGGAGGAGACCCTGCCCCACTGCTTGCCCACAGCCCCCTCGTGGTCTGGGGGCGTCACTGCAGCCCCCTCCGCAGTGCTGGGCGAAATCCTCACACAGGCGGCTCCAACAGCAGGCGGCTCCAACAGCGGTTGAGCAGAACGTTTAGTTATCAGTGGCGGCTTGGCAACTGTCTCCAAGCCATGGTGAGGCTGCATTTGCTTTTGGTGTGTTAAACTAGGACTCAGATTCAGACTCAAAGTGATCCATCTAACCCCTCTCTGGTACAATCCCTACAGGAAACCAGTCCAAGACCTGCTTCATTAAGCCAATAACCTCAGAGCTTCTGTATCATTACCACTACCTTATTGATCACTGCTCCTTGTATCACATGCAATTATGTACAATTGTTCCAAGCTCAATAGAAACAGTTAGTAAGAATGTAGGACATCTTCTGGCTTGTGGGTTGCTGGCTAGATTACAAAATACTTGCAGGATATCAAGTATCCCCCAAATTCTGGATTTCCAGGTAGCAGATCCTAAAGGGGTTTAGGAGATGTCATGACTTAAGGACTCACAGTGAGAAAGAACATGGCCCTTGGCCCCTTTGAACAGAAAGGGTGCCCATTAATGAACCCCACTCCCGTATTCTTGCCTCGAGGCTCCCCTGGACAGAGGAGCCTGGTGAGCTACAGTCCATGAGGGCGCAGTGTTGACGCCTGAAGCGATGAGCACGCATGCATGCATGCAGCAACTCCACAGAAATCGTATTAGCATCTCCGAAAGGGAGGGAGCAAGGCCCACCTGGGCTCGGGACTAGACTGGAAAGACCCGAATCTGGGGGTGAGGGAAAGTTGGTTTAGGGCTTTAGCTACCATCTACCAGGAATGTGGATGGTTAACTGAACCCAGCGCTGGAAAAGTGTGCAGGAAAGAGTGAAGGTGGGAAGTTTGGGAGAAGGGCCTCGAGCAGGTCAGGGAGCCCGGGAGTGACTGGGAGTGAGCGAGGATGGAGCCATCTTGTAAAATATTCTGTGGAAGGAGGAGGAGAGTCCTTACCTCCTTGATTTTCTCCCGCTGGGTATGAACTAGGCTCTGGGGCTCCTTACTCCTGTCGGCCCTAGTCCCCAGGACCGGGTGGCGGAGGCGGCTCCGGAATGCCGTGAAGTCAAAGCTAGAGGGGACGCTCCCCTCCTGGGGTCTGAGGGCCGTGGCGCCGCCGCCCCGGGCCGCCGTGGCCTCCTCCCGGGGTCCGGTGGGGTGCGTGCGGCGCAGCCACCCTTTTCTGCGCCGGGAACTGGCTTGGCTGCCGGGGTCATCCTCGCCCGGGGCTGGAGCTGCGGGGGCTGGGTTGGGAGGAGACTCCTGTCCGCGGGCCCGCGGGTGGCTGGCGACTTGGGCCACCGCCTCCAGGCCGGGCTGCTGGGTCCGAGGGGCCAGGAAGAGGCGCTTGAGGCGAGAGGAGTTGGGCAGCAGGAACAGGGCCCCGAAGCACAGGGTGACCAGGCCGGAGAGGAAGAGAAGGAAGACGAACTTCTGCGGCAGCCGCAGCCCCCAAGGGGAGGCCGGGACGAAGCCGGGCACTTTCCTCACGAGCATCTTGACCGGGCACGGGCTTGGGGCACGCTCAGCTCCGGCCGAGCTCCTGAGGTCTTCGGAGTCCAGGCACTTGTCAGCAGCTGGGCTCGGCGAGCGGAGGTCGTCGAGGGCGCGCCGCCCGGGGTGGGCGTCCCTGAGAGTTTCGCCCTTTCGGGGGGCTTGTTCCCGGAGTTCAGGGAGTTTGGAGAGAGTCCTCCCGCGCAGGGACAGGGAAAGCGGCGGCGGCGGCGGCGGCGGCCTCGGCGGGGCCCGGGCGAGCGAGGCAGGAAGGCTCGGGGCCCGGGCCCGCGAGGGTCGACCGCGCACCGCAGCCTTCCCTCCGGCCGCCGCGCCGCCCCTCCTGGCCGCGGCCGGAGCCTGCGGGGCCCGCGCCCCTTCCCGCGCTGCGGGCGCCGCCGGAGCCCGTCACATGCCGTCCGAGGCTCCCAGGCTTGTCCACGCGGAGGGGCGCCCGCAGGCCTCGTCCCCGAGCCGAGCTCCCCTCAGCAACCCCCAACCACCCCGGCCCAAAGTTTGAGCCTCAGAAGCAGTTTCCAGAAGGGGTCGATTCCTGGGGGCTGGGGGATGACGCGGCCGGGCTGTCAGTGGCGCTCCGACAGCGCGCTGGAGCGGCCGGGTCGCGACAGCGCTCGGGGCTTTGGCTATCGGGACACGTCCACAACTTTGCTCCGCCGCGGGGCGGGCGCCGGCTAGCTGGGGGTGGTGGTGGTCAGGCACTTCTGAGCCAGGCAAGGCAGGGGGTGGTGCTCCCGGGAGCGGAGGGATGCCTGAGCCGGGTCCGGGGCGCAGTGCAGTTCGCGACCAGCCGCGGCGGGGGCGGCTGCGGCTGCGCTGGGGATGGGGTTGGAGGATAGTGGGGGCTCCCGCCCCGCCAACTCTCGATAGGGCTCCGGGTTCCCGCTGGGATCACCTGTTCCCGGTGCCCGCCGGCTCCGCGGAGCGCGCAGTCCCGGCTGCGCCTCCCCCGCTGCAGCTGGCTTCCTCGCCGCGGCCGCTCCAGACGGGCCGCCGCCGCCGCCGCCGGCTGAGCCGCCGCCGCCGCCGAGCCTGCGCCCCAACACGCGCGCACACACCGCCCGGACGCCCCCGCCGCTGCCGCCGCCGCCGCCGCCGCAGCTCGGGCTTTCACGGAGGCAGCGCCCGCGGCCCCGCCTCCCGCCGGGCCACGCCCTCGGGCCACGCCCACTGCGCGCGCCCCGCCGTCCACCGCCGCCGCGGCGCTGCAGCCGGGCCAGTTGGCCTGGCGACCCGGGGTGGGGAGTGTGCTGGGGCCTAAGCCCGAGTCCAGGAGAGGGCCCGGGACTCCAAGCCACGCCCCCTCCCTCCAAGGGCCGGCGCCGCCGCGCACACGCCCCCCCCAGCCCACCAGCACCAATGGTCCAGCTGCGCGGGGTTGGCGAGGGCGGGGGGTGGAGAGCGGCGCGAGGTCATTGGCTGCCTCGCAGGGATCCCCGTTGGGCTGCGGTCCCCCATTGGTTAGTGCCCAGCATTCGCCGGACTGGGAGCGACCGAGACACCCCCCCACCTCCGCCCCGCTTCTTGCCCCCACCCGCGCGGCTGAGGTTGTTGGTCCCCTGGAGCGGGCAGAGGACCCAGCCGGTCTGCTAGGGCTCCGGCGGCCGTTCAGTAACCTCACTCACCCCCTCAGTGCCAGTCCAGAATTGGCGGGGAGCCGGGAGCTTGCCCGGGGGTCCCAGAGCTTCCGCGGGAGCCGTGGAGGTGCTGCTGTGGCTGGCTGCGAGGAAGGGCTGGCTGAAGCCCCCCGCCAGGGAGCTGTGGCCGCGGTTGGGCTGGGTTCAGGCAGGGTTTCCACCGGACGCCGCCAGCCCCCGACCCCGCACCGGCAGACCACAACTCTGCCTTCCTTTTCCTATGGCCCGAAACCAGGCCGGGGCCCCTGGGTGGGGCAGGGAGAGACGCTAACCGCAGCGGAGTGTAGGGCAAGGAAGGAGAGAGAACCTTGGTCGTGTGCGTAGAAGACCACACACGTCATGTGACATGCGTACCCAGATGCCTGCGTGTGTTTATGTGCACGTGTGTGCTTCTATGCCTAGATGCAGACGCACTGGGAGATTACGTGTGGGTGTGTACCTGCAGACAAACTTACGCTTAATTTAGGTAGAAGCGATTTACCAAAGTGCATGTAGACGTATGTGCATATTACACAGGTACTAATTTACATAGTAGTATAAACAGTGACACGTACACACATACCCGCATGATACTCACATAACAGGTCCAAGAAACACGTGTACACGCTACCAGACATAGAGACACAGGTGTCTCCAACCCAAGGCCCTCACCCTTTCCTCCCTTCTTCTCCTCCTATTAAACCTAACCCAAGGCAAAGAAACACTGTGCTGTGTGGGTCTTTCATGCAAAACACTTTATAGAGACAAATCACAGCAGAGGGAGAGACAAATTAAGAGGTGTAATAGGCAAGAGGGAAAATACCCGCTTTCAGCTGCAATTTAAAATGAAATGCAGCGTTGATGAGACAGAAAATACTGCAGGGAGGCCTTTAGGACAGAAGCGGCCCAGGCGGGCTCTCACCTAGTAAATCTTGCTTCTTCCCTGAGGCCTGCTACCAGTGGGACTCTGACATCCTTCAGCCTCTGGCCAGGCCACTGACAGCAGACCCTCCCCTGATGTTTAAATGCCTTTGGCATGTCAGTTTCTTTCCGTTGAAAATAAAAGATTGCTCTGGGTAACAGGTGCAAATATTTTGGTCACTGGAGAGACAGTTTCTCCCCACCCTACAAGCAAGCACACCCAACTTAAAAATGTGAAATGCCAGTTGAGGTGTTTCAGTCTCTCATGAGTTTGACTGGCAGGAGTCAGGTGCCTGGAACCAGCTGTGAACATCAGAGACAAGCATGTGGTCCACTTGGATGCAGGAGCCCAGAGATCTGGCCAGACTTTTGCCAATCTCCAATGCCCAAGCCTCTCCCTACTGGGGCCCACCTTGGGCAGAGGGAGGCTTGTCTTTAGAGAACCAGACAGGAAGACAGCAGGCACTGGAGGCACCCCACAGCATATCACATTGAGAGTGCAGGGGAAGTCGCTGTTCAGTCCCCTGAGACGGGAGGACCCAGAAGGGGAGGAGGGTTGGCAGAGTCTCAGAAGGCTGTTTGAACTAGATCCTCCCTGTGATTGTGACACAATGACCAGTCTCTGGTATGCTGGTGAGCTGGGGTAGAAAGTGAGGCTGCAACAGGATTCCACAGACAGGCGACAAAAAGAAAAAAAAAAAAAAAAAAAGAGCCTGGGGGGACAACTCCATTTCAAACTGATGTCATATTGGTGATTTCATGACGCTGGTGATCCTATAACCTTCTGTAATCTCCCTAGCAAGCTTTGGAAGGAATGATGCTAAAGCTGAAACTCCAGTACTTTGGCCACCTCATGCAAAGAGTTGACTCATTGGAAAAGACTCTGATGCTGGGAGGGGTTGGGGGCAGGAGGAAAAGAGGACGACAGGGGATGAGATGGCTGGATGGCATCACGGACTCGATGGCCGTGAGTCTGGGTGAACTCCAGGAGATGGTGATGGACAGGGAGGCCTGGAGTGCTGCGATTCATGGGGTCGCAAAGAGTCGGACACGACTGAGCGACTGAACTGAACTGAACTGAACAAGCTGGCTGAGGGCCCATCTGGAGGTCCCATTCCACCCCCGTATCCCTAACCCCTGTAGATTTCACACACATCATGGCTCCTCTCTCGTTGGAGTTTTACTGTTGATGTGCTGTCCCACAGCAGACTTGGTTCCTCACAGCGGGAACCATGAATGGCTTGTTCACCTTTCTAACTGCCCCAAGTCTTAACTACAATATCTGGCACACGAGTGCTGTGTTTGTTGAGTACTGAATGCATAGGTGTCGGAGTGGATGCCCATTTCACAGATGAGGAAACTAACGCTGAGGGGAGAGAATAATAATGAACCAACATTTTCAATGTGCTAAATACATGTTGCTTCATTTGCTTTCAGAACATTCTAATGAGGTAGATATTATTATTAACAGGCTCATTTTACAAATAAGAATACTAAGCCTAGAGAGAGATTTAGGATAAGTTAAAAAGTATCTTTCTCAGTTCAATTCAGAAACTCAAGTGGGACTGGGAACAAATAAATAGCATTTTAAAATCTATTCTTTCAACAAATATTTATTGAAATCAGATACTAGGTATTGTATTGGTCTCAGGTTGGTCAAAGTTGAGCAAAGCATGGTTCCGGTTATTATGCATTCATTCTCAGTAAAGAGCTATTTACTCAACACCCATATGTGCCAGGGGCTGAGGAAAACAGCCCTAAAGAAGGCAGATGTGAAGCCTGACTTCAGGGAGCTTCTTGTCTAAGAGGCAACAGGAAGCAACTCAGCATCGGGAAGAGAATCACCGTGCTGGGCCCGTGCTGAATGCTTTGCTCTCCTCCTGTCTGCTCTCACAGTGGCTGGCTCTGAAAGATCCCAGCTTCAGAGATGGGGAAACTCGGGCTCAGGGGTGTGAAATGACTTGACCACACAGGGAAAAAATTCCAAATATAAGAGAAAACCAGATTCATCCAGTGCTGGGATCTGTGCTCTTTCTGTTAATAATACTAATAGTAACTAAGCTTCATGGGGCACATACTATGTGCCAAACCCTTAAAATCGCACAGAGATTTTAAGGATCTTACCCAGTGTCACACAGCTGGGAAGTGGCAGTAGAGAGATTTGAACCCAGTTGGTCAGCCTCCAGAGCCCTCAAGTCTTTCAGAGTCTATCATTTCCCTTTTACAGTGCCAAGAGAGCAGGTGCTATAGGAAGTCAGAGCTGGGAAGGAACACTGGCCTCAGGCAGAATTTTCACAGGCTTGTTGGGAGGATTATATGAGTTCACTCAGCCATTCAGTAAGTATGTATTGGGTACCTGCTATGTTCCACGCAATATACTAGGCTTTAGCGAAATAATGAGGAGCAAAGATGGATACATTGTTCCCATCATGGAGATTGCAGTCTTAAGGGGAAGAGGAGTTTAAATAAATAATCTCCCGAATAAATCTGCAAGCTGAGATAAAAGTGAGTGCTGTTGCTCTAAGAATGGCAAATCTGGACCTAGACTGGGGTTGAGGGAGAAGTGGTCAGGGAAGACATCCTCTAAGTGGAATTGCCTAAACCAAGAGTGATGGTGAGAGCACCGAAGCTGAGGGACAACATACGCACAAGTCTTGGGGTGGAGAGAATATGCCAGCTTTGGAGAACAGACTAGTCCGTGTGTCTGGAGCAGAGAGAGTGAAAGGGAAAGACAGGAAGCATCACTGAATGACTTAGGGCAGGAGCAGGAATGTGTGTGCAGGGGTGGGT
>SJYR01001322.1:214036-274669 GCA_006410655.1 Kobus ellipsiprymnus
GGGTGGATTCCGATTAACATTTTTAAAAGGCTACTGTAGCTCATTGAAAACAGAATGGAAGGCAGGAGTGAATGAAGTGGGCGCCTTTCAGAGGATATTGCAACAGCCTATGGTGGCTTGGATTGGGAAAGTGGGAGAAGGACAGGCCCACAGGATCCAAATCGTACTCAGAATCCAGAACTGAGAGGACGGGGTGAAGGCTTGAGATTGGACTTGGATAGATAGGGAGATGGCTGCAAGGATTCCCAGGTCTCTAACTTGCCAGGGGACAGAGGTACTTGTTGAGATGGGAGCCCTGAATTTTGCTGTAAGAGGCTCTGCACCTGCTCACCGAGAAGCTCCTATGCAGTTGGTGCAGGGTCTGAATCTCATACGGTCATTGTATGTGGTAGTCGCTCAGTCGTGTTCCACTCTTCAATTCCATCGATTAGAACCCACCAGGCTCCCCTGTCCGTGGAATTCTCCAGGCAAGAATACTGGAGAGGGTTGCCATTTCCTTCTCCAGGAGATGTTCCCGACCCAGGGATTGAGTTGGGAGACCCGACCTGGGTCTCCTGCATTGTAGGCAGATTCTTAGAGATAAAGCTAAGCTGAGCCAAGAAACAACCGTCGGGCAGCTTCCTTAATAGCCTCCAGACAAATTCAACAAGAGCAAGACAGGGACTGGTGTCTGAGGGGCTGCTGGGTATCGGGTGAGAGCACACCAGTTTGGTCCAGAGATAAACATGCCTGCAGCTGTCTCAGGTCCTCTCCCGCAGGCTGCAGATACCTCGCTGTGCAGGGGGTGGCCAATTTCAGGGTCACAGAGCCAGAATATCTGTTCTCACGCTCATGAAGGTTTCCTTTCAACTCTTCTTTCTTGAGTTCCCAGTCCTGAGGAGGCCCAGTCAGAAGCAAGGGCTCTCAATGGTAAGCAATTTTGCACCCAGGGAACACTGACCATGTTTGGAAATAATTGTGGTTGTCACAACTGGGGGAGGCGTGCTGCTGAAATCTAGTGGATCAAAGTCAAGGATGCTATCACACATCTTCCAGTGCACAAGATAGTGCCCCCCTCCCCCTAAATTGCCCAGTCCCAATGTCAGCTCTGCCAAGGGTGAGAAACCTTGGTTTAAAACCAAGGCTTCTAAGTGAGAGATGCCTGGGTTTGAATCCTAGTTTTGCCACACATTAGCTGGTTTTTCTTGGACAACAACTTATCTGGCCTCTCTGAGCCTCAAGTTCTCCATCTGTCAAGTGGGGTGAATAGTAACACAGACCTCAGAAAGATGATGTGAGGATTACTTGAGATAACTGGTCACAAAGAGCCTGAAGCAAAAGTTACACTGATGATCTACCTCCCAAACTAAGTCCTTGGTATGCTAGACAAGGGAAAGCAGGGTGGTAGGAACGCAGACCCTGGGACTTCCCTGGTGGGCCAGTGGTTAAGAATCTGCCTTTCAATACAAAGGACATGGATTCAGTCCCTGGTCAGGGAACTAAGATCCCACATGCCGTGGGGCAGCTTAAGCCCACATGCTCAGCTAGAGAAGCTCGCATGACACAACTACTAAGCCTGCACCCTTGCGAGTTCGTGCACTGCAATGAGCAGCCCACACACCAAAACGAAGACCCAGTGCAGCCAAAATAATTTTAAAAAGGAAAAGTAAAAGGAACAAGGACCCTGGAGTCAAAGCACCAGTCTGGACTCCATCTCCTACCACTAGCAAGACTCTGGGGAAATTGCTCACCTCTTGAAGCACCCGTTTCCTCATCTGTGAAATGGGGATGATCACACAGGGTGGTTATGGGGACTAAAGGAGCTAATTGTTGTACATATCTTAGTACAGAGTCTGGTACATAGTGAGCACTGGATAAGTGGGAACCAATGTTACAAAAAAAATTAGTGCTGCTGCATTTCTAGCCTGGAAAATCCCATGGACAGAGGAGCCTGGTAGGCTGCAGTCCATGGGGTAGCTAAGAGTCGGGTACGACTGAGCGACTTCCCTTTCACTTTTCACTTTCATGCACTGGAGAAGGAAATGGCAACCCCCTCCAGGATTCTTGCCTGGAGAATCCCAGGGACAGAGGAGCTTAGTGAGCTGCTGTCTATGGGGTCGCACAGAGTCGGACACGACTGAAGTGACTTAGCAGCAGCAGCATTTCCCTGTAGCAAACAAGCTACAGAGAAAACTGAAACTTTGTAAGTCAAAGTTTCCAGGGAAGTTCCCATTTCAAATACTCTGTCCATGGTCCCTCCGCTGTTCATTTCAAAAAATATGGCCAGATTATAATAATAGTGCTATTCATGCAGTCCTCTTGTACTAAGCACTGCTCAGGCCACCCCCTCCTCTCCAGGAGTTTCTAGATCACCCAGCTCAAAGGAAGAATGCTGCACGCGTGAAATCTAAGGATCAAGATTCCTGTAAGTAATTTGCAGTTAGAGGCAGAGCAGAGGTTGGCTCTTGTCAGTACTTGAGAATCCCAGCTGAGGCCACTTCCACACATATAATAAGGTTCTTCTCACTTTCACAGCCCTGGGTTACATTTACCTCACTGATGTTGTGAGGGTTAAATGAAATAACCCACGTTAATGTCTTAGCAGAGTGACTGACATATCACAAGATCTAAATGTTAGTTATTCTTATTTATGGTACTGGCACTTTTAAAAGGAAGGTAAAATAAGTATCTTTGAATCTCATTAAAGTACACTTCCAAAAGCTTACACTCCTAAGCCCCACAAAGCTAGAAATGAAACACAATCTTTAGAATGTAACCCTGGCATAATTTGGTCATCTGGTTCTACTTACTAATATCAGGGAACCTTTATCTTGTTTGATGTGTGTGTGTCTCTGTTTCTCAGTGTCCGGAGGTGACTGAATTTCCCTGGGATTAGGAATGTAAGCAGGAATTGTTGGGACCACAGGAACCAAACAATCATGGGGAGTTCCCTCATAATGTTATCCATTATGTCATTCAAATGATTTCTAGAACCAGGTCAGTAAGCCGGAGTGGCAGAACAACATCAAAGTTACAGCCTTGACTCTCATAGACCTGCATATGAACCCAAGTCCTGCCAAGGTTACCAGGGCCTATGTAACCTTGAGTGGTCATCTCATCTGTTTGAGCCTCAGATTCCTTGGCTATAAAATAGCAATGAAAATAGTACTAAATTCAGTATATGTTAAGTGTTAGTATTAGAAGAAATAAAGAAAAGCAATTCAGTTCAGTCCAGTCACTCAGTCATGTCTGACTCTTTGCGACCCCATGAACTGCAACACGCCAGGGCTCCCTGTCCACCACCAACTCCCGGAGTCCACCCAAACCCATGTCCATCGAGTCGGTGATGCCATCCAACCATCTCATCCTCTGTTGTCCCCTTCTCCTCCTGCCCTCGATCTTTCCTAGCATCAGGGTCTTTTCTAATGAGTCAACTCTTCACATCAGGTGGCCAAAGTATTGGAGTTTCAGCTTTAGCATCAGTCCTTCCAATGAACACCCAGGACTGATTTTCTTTAGGATGGACTGGTTGGATCTCCTTGCAGTCCAAGGGACTCTCAAGAGTCTTCCCCAACACCACGGTTCAAAAGCATCAATTCTTCGGCGCTCAGCTTTCTTCACAGTCCAACTCTCACATCCATACATGATCACTGGAAAAACCATAACCTTGACTAGATGGACCTTTGTTGGCAAAGTAATGTCTCTGCTTTTTAATATGCTATCTAGGTTGTGAAGGAAAGTTATGACACTTTCCTTCCAAGGAGTAAGGGTCTTTTAATTTCATGGCTACAATCATCATCTGCAGTGGTTTTAGAGCCCAGAAAAATAAAGTCAGCCACTGTTTTCACTGTTTCCCCATCTATTTACCATGAAGTGATGGGACCGCAAGTTAGCAGGGTTAATAAGTGAAAGAGAAAAAAGATTTGGGTTTGATGCAGAAGTTCCACTAATTATCTTACTTGTCCCAAGTCCCAGCTCTGCCATTTGACTGTGAGAGCTGGGCAGACCACTCACCTCTCTGAGCCAGTTTCTTCATGCATAAAAGGGGGGCCCATGAAACCCCCATGGGCTTCCCAGGCGGCTCAGTGGTAGAGAATCTGCCTGTCAATGTAGGAGACCCAGGAGACCTGGGTTTGATCCCTGGGTCGGGAAGATCCCCTGGAGGAGGAAATGGTGACCGCCTCCAGTATTCTTGCCTGGAGAATCCCATGGACAGAGGAGCCTAGCCAGCTACAGTCCACGGGGTTGCAGAGTCAAGACACGACTGAAGTGACTTAGCACACTCACATAATACCCTACATGAGATAACCAGTGGGCAAGCACTTTGTTAGTGACAAAGCAGAAAAGACATGTTCGTTGCGGTTATGACCCATTTTGAGAAAGAATTTTCACCATCTCATTAATATTTATTGAGCCTCAATCATAATTTTAAAAAATCTATGGGGCTGTCTGAACTTTCCTATTCCATTCTACTTTTTTACTGTCATTTAATTCTGTATGTTCTAAAGAAAGAAAAAAAGCTGGTAGAAACTAGCTTATCACGTCCACCAGGGATGGCTGGAGCTCTGCCTCTGGGCACAGGGTAGGCTCGCCCTGCCCCCTTGTGGTTAAGTAAAGCCATGTGACTGGTTCTGGCCAATGAGCTGTGAGCAGAAGCGACAGGTGTCACTTCTAGGCCAGGACGTTTAATTGTCAGCCGTGCCCTCCAGAGCGCGGGCTTTCCCTCCAGCAAGGTGACTGACAGGGATCCAGGCGGCAGCTGCCCCATCAGCCAGAGTCCCTGTGTGACTATAACGTGCAGAACCTTCTACGTATCTGCTCTGGCTGCCCCGGCATGGAGCTAAGAGGAGAAAGTGATAGGTGTTGTGTTGAGCTGCTGAGACCACAGGGCTTTGAAAACATTTTTAACTTCAAGAAATGTTTCGGGTTAGCTTCCACAGCATATTTTATGTAATCCCATATATCCAAAAATAGTATCATTTCCGTTATTATTTTAAAAATCAGTCATGAAATAGGCTACATTCTGTTTTACACGTCAAGTCGTCATGATGAGGGTGTGTTTTACCTTTATGGCACATCTCCGTCCAGACGAGCCACATTTCAGATGCGGCCACAAGCCCCACGTGGCTAGTATCCACTGGAGTGGACAGCACAGCCGTAACGGCTAATGGCCCTCATTTAGAAGCACACTGTTCTAAGGTGCCAGAAATCTATCCCGGTTCAGACGATCTTTGGAAAAGGAAATCCAGTGTCTCGTAAAATAGATTGTAAAAAAAAAAAAAAAATTAGATCCCTTTTAGCCTGTAGTCGGAGGGAACTTTTCCTTCCAGGATAACTAATGCCATTTGATTCCCATTAGCTAATTCATTCCCTCTTATTCTTCCTCAAATTAAAAAAAAGGGGGGGGGGGCTTTCCAGTGGCCCAGGTTAAAAGTAAAGAGAACAATACAGCTTTTTGAGATGTTCTCAGCACCCACAGTATTCTAAGAGCAGACTCACTAAACCCCAGGTGGAGGTGAGGGCAGAGGAGCCGCTGGTGCACTTTTTTCTTTTCCGCAGGAGGTGACATGGAGGCTTGAAGGTCAAGAGGAATTGCGGGGGTCGGGGAGAGGTGGGAGGCTGGTGAGACTAAGGCATTAGAACTTGATCTTATACCCAAGGGTAGACAGGATCCCTTTTGACTCTGGATGTTGACTTGGGACCTATACTCAATGATCGAGGGTAAATGTTAATTCTTTTTTTTTAAATTAATGTATTATTATGTGTGTGTTGTTCTTATACTGCACCCATTGCTTAGAAAAGTGGCTTCTTCAGTTTCCCAATATGTCAGGAGCATTTTTCCATGAAATTAAATATTCTTCAACCTCATCATTCTGACAGCCAGATATGATTTTTTTAATTTTAAAGTGAAAGTTGCTCAGTTGTATCCGACTCTTTGTGACCTCATGAACTGGGAATTCTCCAGGCCAGAATACTGGAGTGGGTAGCATTTCCCTTCTCCAGTGGATCTTCCCAACCCAGGAATCAAACCCAGGTCTCCCACATTGCAGGCGGATTCTTTACCAGCTAAGCCACATTTATTTTTTAAATGGGTAGACCATAATTTACCCAATCTGCTGGACAGTAAGGTCATTCCAGTTGTTAATTGTGTTTATCATCCTTACCATCCCTCAGCTCCTTCAGAAGGTACAGTTAGAGGACATGTTTAGATGGAGGAAGGTGTGATCACTCCATGGTGTCCTTCTGGCAAACTGGGGTTTTGCCACATAAGATGCCAACTTCTGGTGGAGGCAGGGAGGGCACAGCCTTCTCTGAGCACTTCCAGGAGAGCTGTGTGAGGTGTAAAGAATGCTGGAGACAGAGGCTGTGGGTGACACCAGGTCCTGCCACTTATGAGCTCTGTGGACCTCTTCTCTGAGCCTCTGAGAATGAGAACAATAATACTGGCCCTTTGGTGGCATTGTGAAGATTAAATGACACTATGAGTTCTGGCTAAATAAGGCAGATCGAGCACACACGCACGGAGCCCTGCTCCATCCTGAGCCTCCACTGACACAAAGGCAAAGGGATTTTTTTTTCCTTTGAAGGTGTGAAACCACAAGGATAATTAGCATAGAAGAAGAGATAACAGTAACAAAATTTGGAAGGCAGAAAAACCAGATTAGTGGGTTATAACTTGGGGCAGCCAAGAACTTTGAACCTTAAACTGCCAATTGAGAAAGCTGGAGGTAACTTACACTACAGAACCCCAGCAAGGCTGTGATTACCTACAGGGGCCAAGGAGAGGACGGGCTGAAAACAGGAGAGTGGGTCCCTTCTCTTCCTTGCCTTCCCCTGCACCTGGTTACTGCTTCTGAGAGCCTGAGGTGGATGGGAGGAGCCTGTCCCTCTCATGGACACGCACAGCCCACTTGATGCCAGGCCCCTGGTGCCCATAGTGAAGGGAGGGTGGCGGGCACAGACACCTAGCAGAAGCCGTCTTTCCTGGGAAGGGGACTCTGCAGGAGGCAATAGAAAGGCCAGGTGGCCGTGGAGAGTTAGGAGGAGCAAGGAGCCTGGAGCAGGAAGGGCTGGTGGCCAGAACATATGCTCCAACCACCCAGCTTAAGACAGGGGCCCTGAGGGACCTCCCTTCCAGTGGTTAGGACTCTGCTTCCAGTGCAGAGTTTTATCCCTGGCCTGGGAACTAAGGTCCCATGTGCTGCACAGCGTGGCCAAAAAATTGTAAAGACGGGGCCCAGAGGCCTGAGAAGACAGAGCCTGACCCCTTCTCTCTCCGTGCTTCCCTTTCTCCACCCAGGTGGACAGTGGCCTCCTCCGGGCTCTGCTCCAGGTAGGGGGTGCCCTGCTCAGCCCGGAGGTGGACCCAGGATCCCCGGTTTGGGACCCTCCCGCTCCCCCGTCAGGCCATCCCCCACCCTCTGGCAGCACGACGCCCCTTTCCAGGAAATCACCACTGAATTCTGTTCTCAGAAAGTCCTCCTCCCAACTGGATGTCAAAAAAATGTGCTAGCTTATATGGCTCCAACCCTTG
The DNA here is from genome assembly GCA_006410655.1 of Kobus ellipsiprymnus. NCBI lineage: Eukaryota > Metazoa > Chordata > Mammalia > Artiodactyla > Bovidae > Kobus > Kobus ellipsiprymnus. Next base: position 221,550 of record SJYR01001322.1, read on the forward strand.
CAGAGGCAAATGTACTTCCTGAACTATCTGAAAAGAAACAAGGTTCCAAAGATCAAAGGACTGCAGCTGTAACAGGGGAAACCTCTGCAGTGGGGCCAATCAACTGGACAAAGGAAGCTGCTAGATCTCACCTGCAGATGGTCAGTGTTCCCCCCACATAGAAAATGTCAAATGTGCTGAAGGCAGCTGGTGGGAAAAGGTCTTCCTGGACCTGTCTGCTCTCCTGGAGTCAACTGTCCTTGGCAGAAGCATGAAAAGTGTGTGCTCTCACGGGACAAGGGCCAGGGTATTTCAGTATCATGATTTACCAAATAAAAATACAGGAGGTCCCATTACATTTGAGTTTCAGATAAACAACAAATGATTTTTACTATAAATATGTCCCACAGAATCATTTTGGACTTGCATATACCAACAGATTGTTTGCTGATTTATCTGGAATTCAAGTCCTGTGTTGTACCTGGGAGCTCGACTTGCTCCCCAGCCCAGGGTCTGGCACATACTAGATATTCAGTGAAGGAGAGATTTGTTTGAGCTTTGAACTGGATGAGAAATCAAAATATTTTATTTCACTGGGTCAAAGTGGACTTTCTAATTACTGGAAGTGAGTTTTAATTACCAAAATGAAACTGTTATTTTGCCCCAAAGGGACGAAGAAGTCATGGACCTGCCTGATTATTATCAGGAGTCAAGAGAGGGAAACCACCTTTGACAGAAGAAATTTTCAGGAGGAGGAGAAAAATAAAATCATTTCTTCTTTGTACCTCCTCAATTCCAGCCCACTAAATTCATTCACTCAATAAATGTTTATTGAGTGCCTGCTATATGCCAGGCACTGTACAGTAAACAAGAAGAATTAATTACTATGATCGTTCTTTCTATTGTCTCTGTTTGATAGCAGAAGAAAACTGAAGTCCAGAGAAGTTAGATGACTTGCCCAAGGTAACACAGCAGATAAGTAGAGAACTGGGATTAATGTATCTGGTACCTGAGTCCTTGCTCTCTCCATATGTGATGCTGTAGAGGTGTGGGGAACAGAAGGTAGAAGGAACTAGTTAGGTAAAGGCCACATAGATTACCAGCAGTCCCCGAATCATTATAATTTAATCTCCTAAGTATCGCTGACCATCCACTTTGCTCCCTTTCAACCACTAAACCCCACTTCCCACTCCACTCCCCAGTCCAAACCACCTTCAGCTTCTGGCCTCAATAGCATCCTTCATCTCTGGGCTGGCTCACCTCTCTGGCTCCCCCTCCAGGCTGTTTTCCGCACAGCAGGCAGATGATCTGGGTGAAATATAAATGCGACATGCTGAGCCTAGTCCCTCAGTCCTGTCCAGCTCTTTGTGACCCCATGGACTGTAACCCGCCAGGCTCCTCTGCCCATGGACAGAGGATTCTTTAGCAGCCGAACTGCCAGGGAAGCCCATAAATGCAACAGTGTCACCTTTCTACCCAAAATCTTTCTACAGTTTCCCACTGCTCTTAGGATGAAAACAAAACTCCTGACAGTGGCTTACCAGGCTCCACATTATCTACTCCTGATGACTTCTCCAGCTTCATCTCACTTCCTCTTACTCCATCTGCTTGTACAAGTCAGTATTTGGGTTACCTATTGCTGCATGGAGAATCACCCCAAACTGTAGTTCTCACATGATTCTTGCATTTGGCTAGGCTCAGCTGTGTGGTTCTTCTGGGGCTGGAGCCATCTGGAGGCATGACTGGGATGGGCTTCCAAGATGCTCACTCACATGTCTAGAAGTTGATACTGGCTGTTGCCTGCGAGTTCAACTCAGTTCAGTTCAGTTGCTCAGTCATGTCTGACTCTTTGTGACCCCATGGACTGCAGCACGCCAGGCTTCCCTGTCCATCAGCAACTCCTGGTGCTTGCTCAAACCCATGTCTATTGAGTCGGTGGTACCCTCCAACCATCTCATCCTCTGTCGTCCCCTTCTCCTCCTGCCTTCAATCTTTCCCAGCATCAGGGTCTTTCCCAGTGAGTCAGTTTTTCACATCAGGAGGCCAAAGTATTGGAGCTTCAGCTTCAGCATCAGTCCTTCCAATGAATATTCAGGACGGATTTCCTTTGGGATGGACTGGTTTGATCTCATGGCAGTCCAAGGGACTCTCAAGAGTCTTCTCCAACACCACAGTTGAAAAGCATCAATTCTTTGGCTCTCAGCTTTCTTTATGGTCCAACTCTCACATCCATACATGACCACTGGAAAAACCATAGCTTTGACAAGATGGACCTTTGTCAGCAAAGTAATGTCTCTGCTTTTTAGTGTGCTGGCTGCATTCCGTGGGGTTGCAGAGTTGGACACAACTGAGTGACTGAGCACACTTAACCAGTAAGCAAGGCAGAAGGCATCTGGACTCGAGTGGCCTGACTCCAGAGCCTGTTCTTAGCAGATGATGATGTTATGCAAACAGAGTTTACCTGCATTAAAAAGCTGGGGGCAGGGCATAAAGCTGACCTGCAAATAGGCAAGGATGATGCTTCAACAAATGTTGACGAGCACAGAAAACTCTGAGATTGACGGAAGATGCAGGTGAAAGGTCTCAGGACAAGGTTGGTGCTGTGGAGCTTGGCCCCCCACTCCTGGAGAATGTCGACAGGTGGCCTTTCAAATACAGCTGAGCTAGAGGAGTCCACAGAGCCCTGGCACTGCCAGCCTCCACCAGGGAGCAGAGAGCAGCAGCATGCACTGTGTGTCAGGGAAGGGCAACATCTCGTGTCTGTCCCAAGAGGGATTATCACTTTCAGTGACAAGGCTCACAGTCACAGTGGACAAAATGTGCTCAGCACCCATAACCTTAACAGGCAGGATTTTGTAGAACAAGGAGACACTGCCAAGGAGAGGGGTCCATCATCAAAGAGGGGCTAGGGGTATCACTGGTACCCCTACCTGCCTCCTCTTGGCAGCCAGATCCCAGTGAAGGGAGCCAAGGAATCCAGAGGACCATGGTTGATTTTTTTTTAATGTCCATTAGCAATGATTGAGATCATTTGCCCACCCTAAGCTGGGCCTGGGAATTCCTGGGATAGCAGCATAGCTTTACCTCTTCCTTGGCCACCAAACTCGGGTCCCTCTACAGTCAGCAGATGCTCAGCAAAGCACAAAGACACGTTCACCATGGATGGGCAGGTTTTACAATGTAAGAGGAGAGAGGGGATAACATTTGATTGATAGGCTTGTTCAGTTTTCTTAGCCATCCACCCCATTTCCTCTTCCATACCCTACTTCCATTCAAAGATATCTGAAAGGTTTATAGTGAGACTCTGTGGAAATTGTATCACTGGTCATGTATAGGGTTATTTTGTTGTTATGAAATAATCTTAGAAGAAACCCAGATACAGTTTGAAGTAACACTGCCTTTCATGGTAAGAAAGATGTTTTCTCTGAATCCTCTTCGAATCTTTCTGGTGATCTAGTTAAGGAGAAAGTACCTTTTGGTGCTATCTCATCCTTAGCATCTTGCCGACACGTTAATCCTCCTTTTTGACAAGAGAAGGTAGACTTGGGATCAGCCTGTAGCAAATGGTGAAATGGAACATTATTTCATTTTCATTCTGTTTAGTTTTACCGTGAGTTTGTGTGTATGACACAAATTAGGATAGTTTACAAAGGGTTTCCCTTTTAAATGAATGTGTTTAATTACAGTGACTCAGTACAGGTAAAGTATTAAGTGAACAGTATTCATCACGGGGACAAGAGATGCTGGGTAGGCAAAGATCCAGAGACTATGAATGTTTAGAAAACACCAGAATGCAGAAATACGATCTGGCCATGTCACTTCCTGGCTTAACGTCTGCATGGATCCTTCCTAAGCGGACCCCTGCCCACCACCCACTCTCGTCTGTGCCTCCCCACTCTGATCCAGACACACAAAACTTTTTTACATTCCATCAACTTTCCAGGCTCTCTCTCGCCTTCAGGACTTTAACCCTTTACCTGCCTCTGCCCAGAACTCTCTCCTCCTCCCTCCTAGATGGAGAATTCCTGCTCAGGATTCAGGTCTTGGTTAGATGCAACCTCATCCAAGAAGCCTTCCGTCATCCTCCCGGCAGGGTTCTTTGCCTTTCCTCGCTGCCCTGCCCCCAGCATCCCATGTCTTCATCATCTCACTCAGCCCAGGATGCACAACTGCCTGGTTAGCTGCCAGTGCTGCCTAAGAGAAGCCACTCGAGAACAGAGTCTGTCCAATTCACCCCCACTTACTCCTTCAGCAGTGTGAGGAGTGCCTAGTTAAGGGGCCAGGTGCTGTTCTAGGGGACATAGCAGTAAACAGCACAGGAGAGCCCCTGTCTTCATTCTAGAGGGGAGAGTTGGACAAAAATAAATAATGCTTTAAAAGCCATACGTATTCTATACACAATTTCAGCTTGTAACAAGTCACTTCGATAAATTAAAACTGGGTAAGGGAGCACTGCCCTGGTGGTCCAGTGGATAAGAATCTGCCTGCCAACTCAGGAGATGAGGCTTCGATCCCTGGGCCAGGAAGACTCCACATGCCGAGGGGCAACTGGGCCCATGTGCCACAGCTGTCGCCCACACCACAGGGCCCGGGAGCCGCAGCTGCTGAAGCCCACGCACCCTAGAGCCCGCGCCACAAGACAGGCCACCCTAGTGAGATGCCTGCACGCCACAGCAAAAAGGAAGCCCCACCTGCGCGACTAGAGAAAGTCCTTGAGCAGCGACGAAGACCCAGCACGGCCAAACGTAAATTCATTCGCTAATAGAGCTTTTTTTTAAAAAAAAGGATTTTTTTTTTTAAGATGGGCCGTGATGGGGACAGTGGCTGCTCTTTTAGATTGGGGTCAGACAAGGCCTCTCTGAGGAGGTGACGTTCGCACAGAAACTCGAAGGAAATGAGGGGAAGAGGGCCAATGGGAGCAGCAAGGGGGAAGACTCCGAGGTACAAACAGGCTTGGGGTATTTACAGAACACAGAAGGGGCCGCAGTGGCCGGAGTGGGGCGAGCTTCCAGGAAGCAGCTGGGCTGCACCCGGACTCGGGGTGGCAGGGAGAAGGCTCCCAGGGAGGAGGCTCCCCCTGGGCTGAGACGGTGCTCTGAGCAAACAGGAGGGAGGGTGCCCTCTCTGCCTGCGTGCCAGCCAACCCCAAGCCCGGCCTGAGAGACCTCCAACGTTTGCAGAGGTGTTTCCTGTTAACATTTACCTTGGCTGATGTTTATTAATCGAGTCTATGAATAGGCTTTTTTGGACCCTTCCTAAGGAATAACTTCTAGAAAAAGCATTTCTTGCCCGTTATCCCCTGCCTCGTATGATGCTTCAGGTATGTAAATTGCTTTTCCATTCCTTCTCTCTTGATCCATTAATTTATTCATCCATAACACACATCTGAGTTGTTCAGCGGGGAACAACACAGACTCAGCTCCCACCCTCGAGAAGCACACAGTTTTGATGAGGACAAGTCTGGAGGGCCCCGGGGGCCCATTTTCTTCCTACCTTTGTTAGCTTGGAGAGGTGGTCGGGCTGGACCAGGCCAGTCTGTGGGCCACAGCCCACCCTGGCTTTGTCGGGTATCCACGTTCCTGTGGGCTGACAACCTCCAAGGCTCTTCCGTGTCCTCAGAGTGCAGCCCTGGGCCTTGGCAAGCACACTGCCTAGTTGTCACTAATGCCCAGACAGCCCTTGATAGATTTCTTGTTACTTAGAGAATTTACACATTCCCTCTTACCTCTCTGGCCAGCAGTCTGGAGTGGGTCCTTTCTCTAGGCAATGGTTGCATGTCCAGCTGGCTGGCTGGGTCAGGCCTCTCTGCAGGAACCCTGGCCATGCGGAGGACATGCCAGCTGAGAACCAATGATGAAGAGGATGAGAGTTCAAGGCCCTGCGGACGCTGCTATTTCTCTGCCTCTTGAGCTCCCCCCAGCAATCTCCATCTGCGCCGTGTGCCGCCGTGCTGCGTCCATCCCCTCTCGCATGACAATTCCAGGGCAAGGAGACTGGATAGAGGAAGCGCCCGACACCCTCATGAGTGTTAGAGAGGAGATGACCAAGTGCCGTGGGTACCATTTGGGACTTGGACTAGGGGTGTCAGAGGCTGGGTTCTCGGGAGGTCAGCACACAGGCGCTTGGTGGGGAGTGCTCTGAGAGCAGCAGCTGGAAAAGGGAGGGGAGCAGGGTGTTGTCCAGAGTTGGTCGGAGATGGCTGCAGGGTCTTTGATTCTCCTCCTGCCACCAGTCCCTGATCAGCCTCTGGAGGCGGGCAGCCCTGGAGTGAATGACGGCTAGAGGGCAAAGGCCGCCTGCAGACAGCCTTCCAGACCCAGGACACAAGTCTTTCACTGAAGGGTGATTTGGACACATGTTATATCCACCATAAGGCCCTTCAGGAAGACTTGCTGGAAGGAGGGGCATTTCACTTGGGGGATGTAGGAGCAGGCAAGGAAAGAGTGTGGTCCAGGCAAAGAAAGGGTCAGAATGTAAGAAGACTCAAAGGCAAGGCAGAGACCACACTCAGGGAACTACGGGACCCAAGAGGAAAGCAGGTGGATCCTTTTTAAGATGAAGAAACAGCCATGGGGAGGCCAGTGGAGTTCTTCAAAATAAGTTTACAGTAAACGAGCTTAGAGCCACAGCTGTGGGTTCTGAGTCCAGAGTCCTTCCAGCCCCTCCCTTGGACAGCTGTCGCCCCCTCTGGCCACTCCCGTCTCCTCTTTGAGATGCTGTTTCCTTCTCCAGCCTCCCCTTTGAGCCCCCAGGCACACAGTCCCCACAACTCTGCCCGGTGAAGCACTAACATTCCTTCTAGACTCAGCACAAATTCTGCCATCTGAAGAGCTCCCACTTGGGTTACATTTCAGGTCAAGTGTTGCTCTGTTGTCTGGAAATTAGAGTCAGCCCGCAGCCACAGTCACAGTTCAGTCAAAGACTGAGGTCCAGACTGAAATTAGAGCTGGATCCTGCTCGAACTTCTGACCAGAGTCGAATCAGTTGGGGGCGAGGTTTTGAGCTTAATCCTTCGAAAGATCTCAGCCTAGAACCAGGGCCAGGTCTCAGCCTGGGACTGTGATCAGGGCTTGGAACGGAGTTGGGGGGTAAGACTCAGTCTAGGGACAGGTTTGGGGTCTTAGCCTGGAACCAGAGTCAAGGTTAAGCCTTGGACTGGGGCTCAGGGATGTGAATGTGTGTCTGAGCCTGGACTGAGGACCATCAGGGCTCTGCCTTCCTGCTCCCAAGGTCTGGAGTCAGAGCCAAACCCAGGAGGGTGCAGGGGAAGCCTGTGAGCACAGACCCAGCCAGACTCCGCCCCTGGGCTGTGCGGGGTACCAGATCCCGCCGCACTGTGTCCGGGACGCAGGGATCCGGGTCCAAGCCCCTTAGGGGTGCTGTGCACTGCTGGAGCCTGGTGTCTATGAGGACGGGTCTGCACAAATCAGACAGGGCCCCGGGGAAGTCACGGTCAGCTCCCAGGCAGGCCCAGAGGCGGGTGTGGCGGGGGGTGGGGGAGGGGAGCTGGCTTGAACTGTGGTGCCCCCAGCAAGACTATCGTGAGAGCCCCAGTGCCACGGGTCTTCAGAAGGCTGGGCCTCTATATCGACTGCCCACCCTGAGTTGCTGGGACCGAGAGGACACTGGCCAGGGGTAGAGGAAAGAGCCTCCGGTTGGGTGCTGGGGGCCTGGGCGCCCCACCTTGCCTCTCTCTCTGTGTGAAAGAAAGTGAAAGTTCAGTCGCTCAGTCATGTCCGATTCTTTGTGACCCCATGGACTGTAGCCTACCAGGCTCCTCTGTCCACAGGATTCTCCAGGCAAGAGTACTGAAGTGGGTTGCCATTTCCTTCTCCAGAGGATCTTCCCGACCCAGGGATCGAACCCGGGTTTCCCACATTGTAGGCAGACACTTTACCGTCTGAGCCACCAGGGAAGTCCTGTAAAATGAGAACAATATAAGTTAAGAAAGGCATTTGACAAGTAAGGAAACTGAGAGCCAGAGAGGGGAGGGACTGACCCTGGGTCAGTTAGGAGGAGCGTGGGGATCTCGGGCCCGCTAGCACCAAAGCCCTCATCCCTCGTGCCAATCCGGCTTCTTTCGTCCCTGACACGACAACATGCTGCCTATATCTGCCCCCTGTGGGCTCCCAGGGAAAGGCCAGAGAAGAGAAGGGAGACGGGACAGACACCCAGGGGATGGGACAGACACCCAGATTGGGTCCACGACCCCACTGGGGTCGTAGAGCACAGAAGAGATCCAGAAATTTCCTTCTTCAGAGGATCTTCCCGACCCAGGGATCGAACCCGGGTTTCCCACATTGTAGGCAGACACTTTACCGTCTGAGCCACCAGGGAAGTCCTGTAAAATGAGAACAATATAAGTTAAGAAAGGCATTTGACAAGTAAGGAAACTGAGAGCCAGAGAGGGGAGGGACTGACCCTGGGTCAGTTAGGAGGAGCGTGGGGATCTCGGGCCCGCTAGCACCAAAGCCCTCATCCCTCGTGCCAATCCGGCTTCTTTCGTCCCTGACACGACAACATGCTGCCTATATCTGCCCCCTGTGGGCTCCCAGGGAAAGGCCAGAGAAGAGAAGGGAGACGGGACAGACACCCAGGGGATGGGACAGACACCCAGATTGGGTCCACGACCCCACTGGGGTCGTAGAGCACAGAAGAGATCCAGAGGGCATGCCTACCCTGTGTTCCGTGTGTCCAGCTCTGGACCCAGAGTCAATCCAGCTTCCCTGAATACTTGCTGTGTGATCTCAGCCAAGTTGCCTCACTTCTCTGAACAAGATGCAAGTGGAAGTGTGAGTCGCTCAGTCGTGTCTGACTCTTTGGGACCCCATGGACTGTAGCCCACCATGCTCCTCTGTCCATGGAATTCTCCAGGCAAGAATGCTGGAGTGGGTTGCCATTTCCTTCCCTAAAAGAGCGATAATAATCATTTCCTCTTGTGATTGTTAGGCAAGAAGTGCTATAAAAGGCAAGTGAGCTATACATATCGGTGCTGCCACCATCCCAGACTCATCCCTGTTACCCTTCGCTCAGCCTCGCTGCCCCAAACACACAGGCCTTCCCAGCTCCCCAACATGCCACACTCCCTGCTGCTTCACAACCTTTGCACAGGATGCTCGCTTGCTGTGGCCTGTGAAAGTCGCTTCCTTGGGGCACCCCAGCTGGGACCAGCACATTCTCCACACTTCCTCTGTAGCACCTGTCAGCAAATGGGGATGGGATTATACGTGTGACAGGCCATTGAAGGGACGTCTCCATTTGCCCCAGAATTGACAGCCGGGGTGCAGACCTGGGGTGAATAATTGCCAAGCTCCCCGTGTTCTGAAGAGGGGCCTCAGTAACCTTTTCAGGACTTGCTCAGGGGATGAGACTCCCACTGTGTCACCCTTCTGTTCCCAGGAGGTTGGACTGGGGAGAAGGATTCCACAGAGATGGGCAGCTGCAGTTTCCTACGGACATTATGGATTTTCCTTCTTACCCAACCAAGCCCATGGGAGATGCACCAAGAAAATCACATGTTATGATGAAAGCAGGGAGGCCCCTGCCGGGAGGCGAGGTTAGAAACTTGTACTGCGGGGGGCAGATTTGGTCCAGCCTGGCCTTTCTGGGCAGGGTGGGGTCAAATAGAAGTGGCGTCGGGGAGGGATGGGGCATGCGGCAGCCTGCAGGCTTGCCATTGGCTAAGGGTCAGCAGGCATCACAGGAAAGAGTTGAATTGTGCCATCTTTGGTGCCCATCCAGGAAGGCACCCCACCACACCCAGGGGCCCCACAACAGGAACCATGGGGCAGGCGGGAACTGGAAAGGGGAGGTTGCAAGAAGTTGTGGAAGAGCCCAATACCCAGGGGACTGCAGGGGCTGGGGCTCCCTTGGGACCCATGAAGGGTGCACACACACGCGTGCCCAGGGGAGGGCCAGCATTCAGATGTCTGCCACGCTGAGGGCGTCGGCGGCCATCAGCATCGATCCACAGAGAGGAGCCCAAACACAGGTGGGTAACTCGGGTGCCCAACTGTTGCCTGCTGAGCCCCGACTCCCTCAGCCCCTACACCAGAGAGGCTACATCTTAAGAACAGAGGGGGAGAACTGGAACACTGACACCTCTGGCACATGGACAGACATTGAAACCATTATGCTCAGCGAAAAAAGCCAGACACAGCATAAGATTCCATTGATACGGCACATCGGGAGGAGGCAGATTCATGGAGACAGAACACAGATTGGTGGATGGAGGGCTGGTTGTGGAGCATGGAGTAGGGGGTGTTTCACGGAAAGAAGCTTCCGTTCAGGGTGATGAAATGTTTTCACTTGGACTGTAATGCTGCTGGTACATCCCTGTGAATGGACTCAAAACCACTGTGTGTACACTCTAAATGGATGAACTAACTGTATGTTATGTAAGTCACATTTCAATACAGCTGTCATTTTGAAATGGGGAGGGGGAAGGTTGCGGGGGAGGGAGAGACAGTTTGGATGGACATGTACATACTGCTGTGTTTAAAATGGATAGCCAACAAGAGCACGGGGAACTGTGCGCAGTGTTGGGTGGCAGCCTGGCTGGGAGGGGTGTTTGGGAGAGAATGGATACATGTGTGTGTATGGCTGAGTCCCCTCCCTGTTCATCCGAAACTATCACCACACTATTAACCAGCTATATCCCAATACAAAATACAAAGTTAAAAAAAAAAGCCATCGAATAAGTGCAACAAAAAATAAAGTGATTACTGAACATGTTGGGTTAATATCTAAATAATAATAATAATAAAATGAGGGGCATTTCATTTGGGATCAGAAAGAAGTTTTGGAGATGGACAGTGGCGATGGCTGCCCAGCAGTGTGGAGGCACCTCATACCACTGAGCTGTACACATAAAAATGGTTAAAAAGGTAGATTTTATATATTTTACCACAATGTTTTAAAACTAAAAAAATTTCTTTTTAAAAAGATGGAGAGGGGAAGTATCCCCGAAGAAGACCATGGACCCCTAAATACTCCAAGATACTGGTGTCAGAACACCAGGAAAGAGGCAGCCTCCCACCCCACCCCCCAGTGTGGGGTAACACACACCCGCATACCACACTCTAAGTCCCATCAGCCTGGTGCTGGGGACAAAGGAAGGAAAAGCTCTGAATCGCCTCTGGGACTGGGATTTCAAACAGATGGCCTTGTAATAACACAGCGGCCACAGCACGCTGGGATCTGCCACCACACGGCTGTGGCCAGCGGTTGGAAAAAATTGCAGTTGCTTCCTGTGAAGCCCCTTGTTCACCCAGAGCCCCACAGACCACTGCAGAAGCTCCGCATCAGCTCCCCCAGGAGCACAAGCTCCTGGATGGCAGGGGCCGCTGGGTCTGGCTCGTGCCCGGGGCCTGATACAGAGCTGGTCACATCGTGGGTCTTTGGTCTGATGAAAGAAAGGAGAGCCTCCATCATGAGACAGAAGAAGCTGAGGCCCCGGGGGCCTTGGCCCTACCCAGGGCCACACCATCAAGGAGAGGTGGAGGGGGGACCAGGACCCAAATCCCCAGCTCCCAAATCCCCAGCTCCCCTGGCCCAGGCCAGCACCAGGCAGGGTTGGATTCCACCCAGAGCCCCTCCTCCAGCTGTGCACATCTGTTGGCCTCCGTGGGATGAGGCAATCACCCAGGAACCTGGCCAAGGATGCAAACATCCAGGACAGAACAACCGGAGGCGTTCCCAAGGGGTGGGGTCGGCGGCCCCGCGCCAAGCCTGGATCCCCGCAGGGCTGCCCCCACCTGGCTCTGGGGGCTGCATTCCTAAAGCCACACCTCACCCTGTCGTCCCAACTCCTCCTGGCGGGGAGGCAAGGGTCCTGGAATACTGTTTTGGTCAGCTTCTCCCTGGAGGACAAATCCTGCAGGCCCCTGCCGGTCTTTGGGTCTCAACCCCCCTCAACCAGGGTAATCTGGTTCCATCTGGCTCTGTTCCTCCAAACCGCGCGGCTCTTGCTGACACAGTCTTCTTAGAACACTGTGTTCTAAGGCAGCCCTGGCTTCAGGGCCCCTATTCTGAGGGAAGACACCCCTCCTCTAAAAGCGCCTAGTCAGAGACCCTGACACAGGACCTCCTGATATGCTGGACGAGACGGCACTCTGCTTGTAGGAGGCTTGTCTAAGGAGGGAGACCCCTAGGCTGACGGGGGAGGCCTGGGCCAACAGCAGGAGGCTCCCCGGTCCCTGCTTGGGCTTCGGCTGGCTTCTCTCTTTCTTTTTCGGATGCCCCTTCCTCTTCCCAATTGGGAGGCAAGAGGGCTCTGACACCTCTGTTCTCAGAACCCAGCATCTCTCTCTTCACATAGCAGCGGGCACCTCCTTTAGGCTGTGGGCCTCAGTCAGCTCCGTGACGGCCCGTGTGCTGAGGCCGCCAGAAAACACACGCTCCTGACACGTTTGCTTTCACGGGCTCGGCTGTGTCTGCCACTGTCCCTGCGCTGCTGCCCTGTCGGTCCACGACCTGTTCCCAGCAGGCCAACAGCTGCAGCATCTAGAATTAGGAAGTGCTCAGACTGACAGGCTCCTTCCCGCTCTCTGAGGCCCGAAGGCCAAGGTTGGCCTAAATTCAGGGCAAGCCTTCCAGAAGCCTGGCTCTGAGCTGTCCAGTCTGGTCCCCACAGCAACCCCAGAGTCTGGGGCTTACTGATGAAGAAACTCAGAGCTTGTTTCCCCAGTTGTAAAATGAGCCTGATAGAAGTAACAGCTCTCAAAACATAATTGTGAGGCTTAAACAGATGATGCAGGAAACCTGTTAGCACAGTACCTGGCCAAGGTGAAAGCGTGCTGTTTTATGATTTTGTTTTTTCCTCCTGCTCAGCATTCAAAACCTTTTCTTGTTTGGGGGACCACCCTCCTGGGCTGACCCTCATAGGAAGGCGCTCTGTCCTCCCAGTGCAGAGGCTGACCCGCCTTCGGTCAGTAGGAGCAGGCACGTGACCTGACTCCATCACTCAGGAGCCCACCCTGAATTTGGGGACCGCTAAGGTGCTACAGAGGACAATCGGGAGATCATTCCTGGGGGCCAGAGGCGATGCCCAGGCCACGATGCCCAGTGACAGTGGCCCAGACATAAGACAATTCCTACAGGGGCCCTGCCTGTGTCCTGAGCTGCCAGCCTCCTTCACATCTGTCCTTTCCCTGAGCCTGGTTCTCCAATCGATTCTGTGAGCTGCTTGGTGTCCTTCCAATAAATTCCTGTCCTGCTTAAATTAATGAGAGTCAGTTTTCATTGTTTTCAACCAAGAAACTTGACTGGCTTGGAAACTGATCTGAAAGGGTGGGTTTCAGACAACAACACCCCTAGGGAAAGAGAGGAAATAATAATCTATTCTAGCTGGGGCTGAAGGTGGCGAAAATCCACTTAGTGTCCAGGGACAAGAATCCAGTAGCCTGTGGTATGTGGTGATGAAACAGCTAATGCAATTAAATTCATTAATTACACTATGGCCGGTGGCCATCTGGAAAAAAGTGCCACTGAAGGCAAAGCTGTGCGGGCCCGAGTTGCTGCTGCCATGGAATAGGATGGGAATGGCACTATTTCAAAGATGGCCTGGCTGCTTCTATGACACTAGACAATTCAAAGAGAAAGAATCACAAACCACAATCTCTAAATTCTTGGCTCAAGGCATAAATTGGAGCCCAGTATAGAACCTCTCTATAACTGGACTAAAGAATCGCCTATCTTTTGCTGCATCAGGATGAAGTTTGTGGAAAACCAACTGCAGAGCGTGAGCCTTTGCTTTGCCAAACTCCAGCGGCCGGTGAGTTCACAGCCTTCTCCTCCTCTGCCTGCCGCATTCATGCTGGTGGTTCCTTGAGGCTGACCCTGGGTCTTCTCTTCTTGCTCTGCACCCCTGCAGCACGTGGGATGCCTTCGGCTGCAAAGAACAGAAAACTGCAGTAGCGGCAGTCCAGGGCAGGTGCGCTCCCGGCGGGCACAGCCCCCAGCAGTGCCCGGGGCTCGCAGAGGTGCCCGTGGTTTCACTCAGCTCTTCCAGCCCCCAGGCTGGCTTCATTCAGTGGAGCCGGCTCATGCTGGCTTGCAAGAGGTGACTGCGTGCATTCTGACTCTGTGTTCACCGGCCTCGTGTTGGCAGTCTGAAATTGACCGGGGAGGGAGTATTTACACCTTGGAAATCAGCCAGCACCCCATATCAGGGCTTTTTTTCCCCTTTTCCATTTGGAGAGGTGGTACACCAGCACATCACTGGCTTCGTCTTAGCTCTGGTTCCCTAAGGGGTGGCAATGGAGCCACCTGCTTCTGTGTGTACGTGCCCAGGAGGGAGAGGAAGAGGGAAACCAGAGAAGAGGGGCGGGCAAGGGGAGGGGAAGGGGAGAGATGGGAGAGGCAGAGGGAGAGGGAGGAGGGGAGAGGAAGAATCTCCCCTGACTGTGGAACCAGGCCGGCTCTCCAGCCTCACTGGGACCTAGCACCAGGGGAATGTCATGACCAGACCGGGCTGAGTCTCTCCAGATCCCCCCCTGGAGCTGCAGGGTGGGGTGGTCAGCAGCCCTGAAGAGCCAGGGCCCTGTGGTGGGCAGACCTCTGAACAAACCGAGCCCTTCGGGGAATGAGGAAAGAGGAAGTGGAGGTGATGGGCGGCAGTGGCGACTTCTCTGGCGGGCAGCAGAGCTAGATCCCCGCCCGGACACGTGTGACTGGCCACTCCTGGACATCTCCCCCTGGAGGGGAAGGGGAAGACTCCGGAGAGCTAATGCACATGGTGCTGACCACGTGCCAGCCACAGTTCCAGTGCCGTCCGTGTCTCAGCTCATCTCGCCGCACAACAGCCCTAGGAGACGGATCTGCTGTCGCTCTCATCCACAGATGAGGAAACTGAGGCTCCGAGGGGTGGTGTAACCTGCTAGAGCCCACAGCGGTGGTGCTGGGGTGGGGAGCCAGCCACCCGCCTCCAGGCCCTTGCTCTGAACCTCCTCTCCTCCCTGCCTTCCCCCAGACCTGCGTGAAGCTCTCCTCTTCCTCATCTTAACTGCAACTCAAGGTTCAGCTGTCCCCACAGGATGGCATCGATACTCTAGAAAGCTTTCCAGCCCCAGCCCAGGCCAGACACCCGTCTCTAGCTGCCGCAGTGACCACTGTCTCTCCAGGGCACTGGGCCTTGTGACTGGCTTTTTGTCTATTTCCCTTGAGGGCAGGAAATAGGCCCTGCTCATCTCCACAGGTCCAGCGTCCTCAGCCCAGGACCCGGCACGTGGAAGGGGTAGTGAGAGCCCAGCGCCGGGCCCTCAGCTCCCTTCTCCCCAATACCAGATCCCTGGGCCCAGTTGATCCCAGCATGTGCAGACGTGCGATCCCCCACCTTCTGGGCAAATGTTCTGCTGGCTTCTCCACCACTCGGCTGGATCTGCTTCATACGCTCTGCACGGATCTCCTTACTTCCGCTTCTCAGCCTCCTTCCTGTTTTACTCTTTTATTAAGATTCTAATTAAATAATTCTAATTAAATGTAATGAGCGGAATCGACAAACTTATTGCAATAAAGCAGCGTTCAAGACATCCTCTCTCTTGATCTTTCCCAGCCAGTGGAATTGAGATAGCACTGGGCCTTTTCTGCCTGGGGGTGACTCAGCAGGGCTGGGACTGAAGGCCACGTTCACAGGACATCACCAGGGGCACCCATGGCCCAGCTGAGGCCTCCCCTGACCCAGCTACCCTGCAGCCAGGTTTTAGGCAGAAGTCAGTCTGTTCTGAGAGTGCAAACATTGGCCTAGGCCACACTGGCTCGCTTCTGGTCTGTGCTTCCAGCTGGACCTGACGACACATGGCCTCCTCCACACCAGGAGGGGCAGGCAAAGCCTCCAGACTGTAACTGGGGTTCGCCAACCACTGGGTCCCCACCTCTGCCCTTCAGCCCGGCTTTCTGGGGAGGAAGAAAGGCCTGGACCTGAGGTCTGACCCTGCCCTTCTGCGTGTCCTTAGTCAAGGTCCATCCTCTCTCTGGGCCCCACTCGAGTTTCCACCAGATGGCAGGCTGATATGATGTGTTGAGGGAGGCCAGGCCTCAAATCCTGGCCTGCCCCTTTTGGGCTGTGTGTCCTGAGGCAAGTTACATCATCTCTCTGAGCCTCAGTTTCCTCATTTGTAAAATGGGACTGTTATAAAATAGCCCACAGCGGTGGTGCTGGGGTGGGGAGCCAGCCACCCGCCTCCAGGCCCTTGCTCTGAACCTCCTCTCCTCCCTGCCTTCCCCCAGACCTGCGTGAAGCTCTCCTCTTCCTCATCTTAACTGCAACTCAAGGTTCAGCTGTCCCCACAGGATGGCATCGATACTCTAGAAAGCTTTCCAGCCCCAGCCCAGGCCAGACACCCGTCTCTAGCTGCCGCAGTGACCACTGTCTCTCCAGGGCACTGGGCCTTGTGACTGGCTTTTTGTCTATTTCCCTTGAGGGCAGGAAATAGGCCCTGCTCATCTCCACAGGTCCAGCGTCCTCAGCCCAGGACCCGGCACGTGGAAGGGGTAGTGAGAGCCCAGCGCCGGGCCCTCAGCTCCCTTCTCCCCAATACCAGATCCCTGGGCCCAGTTGATCCCAGCATGTGCAGACGTGCGATCCCCCACCTTCTGGGCAAATGTTCTGCTGGCTTCTCCACCACTCGGCTGGATCTGCTTCATACGCTCTGCACGGATCTCCTTACTTCCGCTTCTCAGCCTCCTTCCTGTTTTACTCTTTTATTAAGATTCTAATTAAATAATTCTAATTAAATGTAATGAGCGGAATCGACAAACTTATTGCAATAAAGCAGCGTTCAAGACATCCTCTCTCCTGATCTTTCCCAGCCAGTGGAATTGAGATAGCACTGGGCCTTTTCTGCCTGGGGGTGACTCAGCAGGGCTGGGACTGAAGGCCACGTTCACAGGACATCACCAGGGGCACCCATGGCCCAGCTGAGGCCTCCCCTGACCCAGCTACCCTGCAGCCAGGTTTTAGGCAGAAGTCAGTCTGTTCTGAGAGTGCAAACATTGGCCTAGGCCACACTGGCTCGCTTCTGGTCTGTGCTTCCAGCTGGACCTGACGACACATGGCCTCCTCCACACCAGGAGGGGCAGGCAAAGCCTCCAGACTGTAACTGGGGTTCGCCAACCACTGGGTCCCCACCTCTGCCCTTCAGCCCGGCTTTCTGGGGAGGAAGAAAGGCCTGGACCTGAGGTCTGACCCTGCCCTTCTGCGTGTCCTTAGTCAAGGTCCATCCTCTCTCTGGGCCCCACTCGAGTTTCCACCAGATGGCAGGCTGATATGATGTGTTGAGGGAGGCCAGGCCTCAAATCCTGCCCTGCCCCTTTTGGGCTGTGTGTCCTGAGGCAAGTTACATCATCTCTCTGAGCCTCAGTTTCCTCATTTGTAAAATGGGACTGTTATAAAATGAGCTGTTATAAAATTACTGTAAAAGAACATTCAGGCACAGACTAAGTGCTTGATAAATTACAACCATAAATCATCCTAATCCAACACCCCTTCCCCACAGCAACCCTAGGGGGCTGAGAGAGGACCCTGGTCAAGGCGAGCTGAGGAGGGGAGGCAGAGCTTTTAGAATCTTTCCAAACCTGGCCCACCTTCCTTCCCGCTAGCCAGCGCGGAGGACACAGTGCCTTGGGGACCCCAGGCAGGACTTACATCCTCCACTCACAGGCCCTACCTGAGCAGCAGGCCTGTGACAGCAGCCTCTGAGATTCTGCCCGCACCTGACCTCGCTGAACCCGCATACCACCTCTCAGGGAAGGTAGCGTCTGGTTCATGGTCCCACTTCACAGACAAAGAAACTGGGGCTCAGAGAGCAGGGTGTTGACACACTCAGGTCAACCAGGCAGTGATGGAGTCAGGACTTGAAACTGGTTCTCTAGCTCTGACACCAAGGAGCCACTAACTGCCACCTCCCCCTGCAAGTATATATGGCCGGGGATATTCTATGGGTTTCGGTGATCCAGACCATGAGACCCGATAGCCCTGGAGGCAGGCGGGCAGGGCAACTGCCCCAGAGTACAGAAGCGGACGGGGAAGGGCTGCAGAGCAAAGCTGAAGATCTGGGTCCTGGTTCCTGGGCTGCTCCAGGGTCACAGGGTCACCTGGCCTCCAGCCGCAGCCCCTGCTCCTGAGCAAAGCAGCACAGACTCTGGGGTCGGAAGGACCCTGGTTTAGTCCTGGCACTGTGCTCGCCTGTTGTGTGATGGGCTGATGACTTCCCCCCTCTAAGCCTCAGTCTCCTCACAGCATCAATGGGGTGCATGCTTGTATCCCCAGAAAAAAAAAGTGGGCATCATGGATCTTATGTCACAGGCCCATTTTACATTCCTGGGGCTGCAGAACAAGAAACAAATATCCCTGCTTCTGGAAAGTTTGTTCTGGGATTTCCCCAGCGGTCCAGTGGTTGGGACTTCACCCTCCAACGCAGGGATGTGGGTTCAATCCCTGGCCAGGGATCTAAGATCCCACATGCCTCAGGGCCGAATCAAAACGTAAAACAGAAGCAATATTGTAACAAATTTAATAAAGAGTGAAAATGTTCCACTTCAAAGAAAAAAAAAGCCTTAAAAAAAAAACACAACAAAAAACCAGTTTGCTTTATGCCACTTTGTGTTTACGGAAGATCAACATTAGTTTCTGTTTTCACTAACCGAAAGACATCCAAGAGGATTTTCGCTTTTATGAAAAAGGCGAAGAGCGAAACTAGCGCTCAGCGTTTGTTGTGCAGCAGCCGTCACAGAGGCACCGCGCGCCGAGCAGACAGAGTGGCGCCGCCCGGCTCCCTTCCTGAAAATGCCTTCTGCATCGCAGCAGCTCCAGCCACCTTAGCTTTGCGCTGCGTCTGTGAGCATCTGTGCTTTCACAGGGTTTCCTCCGTGCATCTGTCAGCGAGCTGTGTCCTACGGAATTGCTTCTCCACTTTATACCAACTCAGCTTATGAAAGGTTTCACAGGAGCTTTGGAATAGCAGAGAAACCTATACTGCAAAGTGGGCAGCTTAGAATACCAGAAATGGACTGTCTCACAGTTCTGGAGGCCAGAAGGCCAAAGTCCAAGTGTCAGCAGGGTCGTGCGCCCCCCAACCCCTCACCTGCAGGAGACCCTGCCTCGCCTCCTCCAGCTTCTGCGCGGAGTGCTCCTTGGCTCACGGCAGCATCACTCCAGCCTTCACACCACCTTCTCCCTGTGTCTCTTCACACGGCCTTCCGTCTGCATCTGCCTGTCCCTCTGTCCAAATCTCCCCCTTTTTATAAGGGCACCACCCAAATGACTTTGTTTTAACTTGATTACCTCTGTAAAGACTCTCTTTCCAAACACAGTCACATCCTGATGTACTGGGGTTTGTGGACACATTTTGGGGAGGACACAAGTCAACAGGCTGCAAGCTCTTCTGCGCATGCTGGATCCTCACAGGCAGGCCGGAAAGGAGTGCGCCCATTGTACAGACGAGGGAAAATGGAGCTTGGGGTCGGGAAGTTGAGTACAAAGGTGCATAGTGAATGAGACGCAGAGCCAGCATCGGAACTTCAAGTCTCCCAAGTCTGATGTTTTCTCACTGCCTTCTTTAAAATTTAAAAGGAGAAAGGAGAGTCCAGAGCTATCCTTTGGGGTCAGGAGTTTGACCCTGAATAGCCATCTGCATCAGAAATTACAATTGACCAATCACCTACCAGAAGTCAGGTACTTGGCTTTACATTCACTGTGTCACGCTGCTGCTTTGAAGTCAGACTGCCTAGTTCAAACCCAGGTTCTCCCACTCCTAGCTGAGTGACTCCAGGCAAGTAACTTTACCTCTCTGGACCTCAGTTTCTTCTTCAGTAAAATGGGGACAGTATCCACTGTAGAGGATTTAACAGGGTGACTCACACAAAGCCCCTTAGCACAGGGCCTGGCATGTAGGAAGTTCTCATTTAATCTTCATAATGACACCATGAGGCAGGTCCCCACTTTACAGAGAGGAAACCAAGCCATCATTCAACCATAGTTACGAACTACGTCTAGTAAATGACAGCAGTGGGACTTGAACCCAGCTTCCTCTGACTCCTAACCGCCCCCGCCCCCCCCCCCCCAACAGTGCTGAAGTCCAAGGCCTCCAGGCTTGGGAATATTAGTCTTACTATGGGCTGGCAGGACTCAAACTTCAGACAGCCTTCCTAACTGGGTGCTGAAAGCCCTGGTCCAACTGGGTCCCTGGAGAAGAAGGAGGTCTCTGGGTTTAAACACTGTGATGTGGGAACCAGGGGATGGGTGTCCTCTCTACTTCAGCTGTCCGATGCCCCCAAAAGGCAGATCCTTAACCCAAGTCCCCAGGGGGCATATGCCAACCCCCCTGGACCCCAGGGACCTCTGTTCGGATTTGCTGTGAAAATTAGATCCCAGCGCTGCAGAAGGTCAAGCCAGCAGGGGGACCAGTGAAGGGGCCAAAATCAAAGACATTCCCCAATGCTGCCCCCTACAGACCAGCGAGGCGCCCACACAGGCACAAAGAAATACACCTGAGGGTTCCTGCCCAGATCACCCGTCCACACACAGACACCCACCCCTGCAGCACAACACAGACCCAGGAGGCGACACGTGCTGGCTGCACATGCCCATCGGGATGTCACATGTGCCTGGCGACCCTCACACCACAGCCTGACGCGGGCAGGGACTTAAGAGACGCAGAACCAGACTCCAGGACAGCACAGACCGCCCTTTGCGGGAAACAGAGTCGGAAGTGCTTCCTGATGACAAGCTCCCACCTGCCCCTTTTCTAGCCCTGAGCCCGCTCTCTGTTGAGTCTAACCCTGGATGACTGCCGCAGCCCTGAGGCGTCTGCGGCCTCTGTGATCTTGTCTCTCTCTGTACAGAACCGCCTGCTCCATCTCGAGCAAGCCAAAGGTCCGCGGCGCTGATCTGCTCTCTGACCTGTCTCCAGGCTCTCTGCTTCCGGCCACACTGACCTCCTCCCCCTCCAGTCGCTCACATCCCACTCTTCCTAGGGTGGCAGGGAGCCGGGGCGCACTTGCTGTCGCCTCTGTCTGAAGTGCTCCTCCTCCCCCACCCTTCAGGTCCGTGCTCAAGCGTCCCTGACCCCCGCGCCCCGCCGCCCCTGTATAAAGCAGCCCTGCCCCTCATCTCCACTGCTGGGTTTCCATCCTTCCTAGTACTGAGCACCACACAGATTAATTCTACATCTCCGCGGAGGAGGGAGGGTCAGATCCCCCTCCTCCAGGGGAACGCAACTCCACGGGATGGGGTCTTTGTCAGGTGTTGCTTGCTGCCATGTTCCAAGCACCCGGAACCCCATCTGGTGGTGGACGGTGGGTGCTCAATCTGTGGGTGCCGAATGGATGACTCCTGACGCCCAGCCTGGCTCAGAGAGCACCCAGAGGCAGGGCCCGAGCTGGTGTGCAGACAGACCTGCGGTCCAGCCTGGGCCGGCCTCGCCACCTCTCAATCTCGGCTCTCGCGAGGATTGGAGAGCACGTGTGTCGGCTCTCAACACAGCACCTGACGCGACCGCTCGGTGGTGAGGTTTCCTCTGGCCCACCGCCCCCGCAAGTTCCTCTCTCCCTGCCTCCCTCAGGAGTGTCAGGGAAGGGAGGGTGGCCAGGTGGTCTCAGCTCCATTTCCCTTCCTTCCAACGTGCCCGCCTGCATCTCAAGGGCTGGACGCAGGGAACCCCTCTCCGCACCTCCCTTGGCCAGCCGGCTTTGTATCGGCTTCTGGCCGCGCGATCAGATCCCACAGGACCAAGAGCTGGAGCAGAGCGCGGCTGGGCCACAGCATGAGTCAACTCCAGCCTCTCCGGATTCCCTGAACCTTGCGGGCCTGCCTTCACACCCCCAAGCGCTCCCAGTGGTTCTGAGGGCCGAATCTCTTCGTTAAGAGATTTATTTCCTACATGAAACAGCTCGAGTGGACGGTTTTCTTGCCTGCCTCCTGACTGGAGTTTTCCCTGGGGGCACACTTTGAGGCGGAGGGGCCAGAGCCTGCAGTGGGTGGCATGCTGGTGGCACGTGACTTGTCTCCTCCCCCTTTGCCGTCGCGGGTGGGGCTGGACCAGCCCTGCGGTGACGCTGGTCCTGCACCCCCTCCCCTCCCCCAGAAGCCCTCACAGCGACAATCAAAGCAAGTGACAGGCACAGTGGACAGTCCTCAGCACCTTGCCAGTACTCACTCATTTACTCCTCACAACGTCTCTGCGTGGACGGGGCTGTTACCATCCTATTTTTGTTGTTTGCTGTTCAGTCCCTGTCGTGTCTGACTCTTTGTAACCCCACGGACTGCGGCACACCAGGCTTCCCTGTCCTTCCAACTCATACCCACTGTGTTGACAGTGTCATCCAACCATCTCATCTTCTGTTGCCCTCTTCCCCTCCTGCCCTCAATCTCTCCCAGCATCAGGATCTTTTTTTTTTTTTTTTTTTACAATGAGTGGGTTCTTCACATCAGGTACTCGAGCTTCAAAGTATCAGAGCTTCAGCATCAGTCCTTCCAGTGAATATTCAGGGTTGCTTTCCTTTAGGATTGACTGGTTTGATCTCCTTGCCATACAAGGGACTCTCACTGTTTTATACATGAGTAAACTGAGAGCCAGACTATTAAGTCATCTGCTCTTCAGTCATTTACATGGCTAATAAGTGGCAAATCTGACAGTCAAATCCACCCTGGCTCCAGGGGCTGTGCTCATAATTACAGCTCTTTGCTCTCCCTTCCAGGCATCCGTGCCAGCATCTCGAGCAGCAGATGAGACCTCAGAGCCCTCGAGGAGGGGGGATGAAGAGACGGGTGATGAGCCCGATGTTCATTACGTGCATGAGAACTCACCAAGGCCCTTCCTCCAGCCTCTCCTTGTCATCATCATTCCCACTTCCCCACAAGCACATGGCCCCTTCCAGCACACGTGGGTAAGGGACCTCTCTCCTGCTTATGGGGTGGGGGACAGGGTGTGGGGGCCCTGGAAAAGAATAAAGCTCCAGTCTCAGCTCTGCTTCTCCACTGCCCCATTGGCCTGGGGAGGTCCTGTCCCCAGGGAGGGACAGGACCCAACTGAAAGCCAAGAAGGCGGACTGGAGGACTGCTGTGGCTCTCCCAGCTCTCTTTCTAGAATCCTGCTTTAAAGACGTTCTGAAAATCAAAAGCTTTGGGTCAGCGCAGAGGAGTGGACCACAGATTTTACCAAACCTAGCTGAATTGGACGTGCGAGGCCACTGGCTGCACGATTGAGACCCAGAAAGTCAAAGCCCAGGAGGAATGGGAAGCTGACCACCAGGTGGTTTTGCCTCCAGAACAGATGACCTAAGAAGCTGACCTCTGGGCTGGTAACTCCCAGCCTTGTCTGCCGATCTGCAGCTGCCCCTGCTCTCGAAGGTTCTCACAGGAAGTCCAGCTGGTTGTGTTCCCTTTTCATCAGCTGACTCGAGTCACTGACGGCCACTCTGTGCTGGGACCTACGCTGGGCACCGAGACCACAGGTGGATCAGACCCAGGCCCTGGCCCCCTGGAGCTCCCAGGCTAGTGAAGCCCATCTGAACACCGCTCCCCTCCTTCAAGGCCCAGCTTCTGGAATCCTCTTCCAGAATCCTCCCTGGCTTCCAGCTCTGATTTCTCATGTTCCCCCGGTGTGGTGCAGAACTAGCCCACGCCAAGGAGCTTTCGAGGGCACCATGACCCACAATCCCTGGACAGATCCCAGAAGCCTGACCCCATGCTCGGGCTCAGCAGATGTGGTCAGCTGGTCAACAAGGACTTGTGACACAGCTCACATCTGTCTTGGCTGGAAGTGAAGGCCCCAATCTAAGCCAGCATCCACGTGCTGGGCACTTGGCTAAGATTACTCTGTGCTGGGCCCTGAAGCGCCTAAGTAAGAGAGGATATAGTAGTGTCCAAATGTTCCAAGAGACTGGCAGAGAGGAGGGGCCACCTCAGGGCAGTGGGAGACACAGGCTCTGAACCCCAGGCCCGCCTCTTCCCAGCTGTGTGAGGCTGGCAGGTGGCAGAAGTTCTGTGGGTCTCAGTGCAATCATCTTTACAATGGGCTAATAATGCCTGCTAGCACTGCACAGCAGCTTAAACTAGCTAGTGGGTTCAGATGCTGCCAGGGTTCCAGACATGTGTTCCCCTCCTTCTCAGCTCCTCTGAGGCTGGTATTCACCACCTGACACCCTGAGTCTGCTCCGAGAGGATGCTGCCCCTCTCTGAGGGACACCAAAACTCACTCTGGACATCTCCCCCCCTCCCTGCTCCACCACAGGCAGGGTGATGCTGATCGGGGGCCAGACAGGCCGTGCATGTGATGAGACACGCCCTTCCGAGTCCTCAACTGGACATGTGCAGGGAAGCAGCCCCGAGGGCACGCCTGTACAGTGGGGAAGAGGTTTCCCCTGGCCTGTGAAGTCAGCCCCTACTGCCCTAGGTACCGAGCCCAGCTGGGGCCCTACTGCTCCCTTCCGTGCGGAGAGAGGCTCCCCAAAGCAGAGAGCAAGCAGCTCGGCTTGGACTAGGTATGTAGGTAGGTACTCCATGGGGTAGGTAGTACCATGGAAATACACAAGCTTTAGCATCAGGCAGACTAGGTTTCAAATCCGAGGTCCATTCCTTACTGGCTGGGAGTCTCTGGTCAATTGTCCTATCTTGAAAGTGGTACTAGGACCACCCAGCTCCTGGCATGGTTGGGGGCACTAATAACTCAGATGTTAGGTATAAAGGACTAACAGGGCCTGGCATGTGAGAAAAGCTCACTCCCTGACAACGGAGAGGCTGCCTAGGTGCTCCAAGAACAGGAAGGAGCAGAGGGAGGAAGGCCGGGTGAACAGACCCCAGACCGGAACCGAGGACGGGAAGCCACCCAGGTTTCTTCTCTGGACTTGTTAGCAAGTCCTTGGAGAGATTTTAATTGGGATGGTCTCTTCTCCGGGGAGAGGTGACCCCAACATCCGTCCAGTGAAGCTGAAGGTCACATCAAATCTGAAAGGTGACTTTGTTCTCCGTGGCTTCATCTGTTACGCATGAAAGAGCAGATGGCGGGTGCTTAGGATTCATGATTTGAGACATCCGGAGACTAAAGGCGCTGGCCAAATTTAAACCGAAAGATGAACTTGTTGGTTGTCTTTTCAGATTATGGGAGAGGAAGAAAGGAGAGAATTTCTCCGTCATCTCCCATCCGCTCAGAATTCACAGCCGCTCTGCCCGAGAGCTGACATCAGAGGGCTCCGCCCTGCATTCTGGAGACTTTTATTATCACTGTTTAAAAGGGAAAA
This sequence comes from Kobus ellipsiprymnus, assembly GCA_006410655.1. Lineage (NCBI taxonomy): Eukaryota > Metazoa > Chordata > Mammalia > Artiodactyla > Bovidae > Kobus > Kobus ellipsiprymnus. Next base: position 246,765 of record SJYR01001322.1, read on the forward strand.
GAGATAAATGTCCGAGGAGACCCCCCTGGAGCCTGAAGATGGTGGCCTTTCTGTGTGGCTTGAAGGGAGGCCACAGGGGATACGACTACAGGCATGGCTGCTGGGGGGACTCGGGCATGGCAGAGTGGAGGGTCACACAGACCTGAGGCTGTGTGTCTCTGCCGAGTTCTGGCCGCATGGCCCGCTGCCTCAGTGCCTGTAGCAGGAAAGGGAGTGAGAACCACCTGGGCTCAAGAGAAGCAGTGTGATGAGGTAGAGCGGAGAGCCTGGCACAGTCACGGGCACAAAGAAAGAAAGCTCAGTTAACGGTGCCCACCATTATCACTTTTACTTTGATTTCCTTAAATATATTTGGTCCAAACTGGCTTTTGCTCTGAGATAACCTCTGAGCCATCTACGCCCATCACCAACAAAATGGTAACTGTCACTCAAGTCCCACAAAACCCAGAGAGGCAGAAAAGGGTCATGATGGTTGTACCCTCTTCCCAGATGGGGAAACTGAGGCTCAAGGAAAGAAGTCATGGATCCAGAGTTATAGCCCCAGGCAGCAAAGCCAGAGCTAGACTTTGGGTCTCCCAAGTTAACAAAACACACTTTCCACCAACCCCAATCACCCAAGCCACAGTGTCCTAAGTCCCCATGGACAAGGTATCTGGACTGCTTAGCCCCCAGCACTAAGTCCCAGGCCTGGTTTGAGTTTAGCATAAAGTCTGCCAAATGAATAAATATCATGGCTTCATTTGAGAGGGCAAGAAAAATGACTGACATCCTTCCCAAGAGAAATATATGCGTGGCCATGTATATTTCAAAGGGTCACAGACCCTGGTTAGGGGCCTTGACCTAGACCTTCAGAGACCTCTCCAGGGCTGAGCTCACTATGCTATCCAGAGATGACCTCGCACAGCCCGTCGGCCAGTGAAGAGAGGGCCTGCTGATTTCATCTGCCAGACCACAGACCACCGTTCCCCACGTCTGGGCCTGTGGTCACCACAGCTCCAGCCAGCCCAGGGCAGGGTCCGCCAGGGATCCGAATGCTCTTTGTATTTCAAAAAGAGAAGATTTATTACTTTTTTTTTTTCTTTTTAGAATTCCTTTACAGCAACACCAAGTAAAGCACAAACTTATCTGCAGACACACAGGAGAACAATGACTGCTGTTGGCCGGGGACCAGATGGAGACCCCACTGCGAGTCACACAAACACAGCACGGCCTTTCTCCGGGCTCCTGGCCCCTCGTGCCAAGGGCGGCCTGTGTCAGGCCCAATCCCTGCTGCCTCATGACAGACACACGGGCTGACCCCAAGGAGGTCTGAGCTGGGTAGTGGGGCGGGGCGGGGGAGATGTGTATAAGAGACAGNTGGCCCCTCGTGCCAAGGGCGGCCTGTGTCAGGCCCAATCCCTGCTGCCTCATGACAGACACACGGGCTGACCCCAAGGAGGTCTGAGCTGGGTAGTGGGGCGGGGCGGGGGGGGGGCTGTGGGAGCTGGGCCAGGGCCACATTCTGATAAAGACAATCCTACCCCACGTCTCACCCAGGCTGTCTGTGCTCTGATTCCAATGCTTAGATACGCAAAATCTAAAAAAGTGGTATTTCCTAGGCTGGTATAACTTGCTCCGACTACCACCAGGGACTTCAGCTTGGTAAAGCCAGGCCTGGGAGGCACCTGAGGATGGAGAGTGTGCTGGTGGCTTTGCCGGGAACCCTGTGGGAGAGGGGAGGAGGGTAGACTCTGAAGACAGGTGGCTGCTGGCACCGACCTGGGGTTGGAGCGTCAGGAAGGAACTGCGTGATGCTTACGAAGTTTGGTTTTGTTTCACCCTCTGAATTAGCAGACTTCAAACACTTCCATTTTCACGGAAATCAACAGCAAGACAGTTAGCAGGGCATGCAGGCTCATGCCAGTTCTGTGTGTAAAGGCACCAGATGGTTTGTTATGAAACACATTTTGGTCAGAAAATAGCTGGGGCTTTTTGGTTCCTGGGAGGACAACAAAGCTAGAGAGAAAAAAAAAAAGGAGGTGCGAGTTGTGAGAGGAGGGGGTGAGAAGGCAGCTTTGGCACCAGATCTGGGTTCACTCTCGACTCTTACTTCTTCCACACATGTGGTCTCAAGTTTCCTCATCTGAAACTTGCGACCAAGGAGTCGCAGATCAAATCTAGGTGTTAGGTTTTGCGTGTCATCTCAGGAAGTATGGGGAGGTGGGGCTCAGAGCCAGCAGCAGCGCACGCAGGGGGAAGGGCAGGGAGGGCGGCCACACAGATGACCCCACTGTTGCAGGCAGTCTCTAGGAGTCCGTGAGCGGCCAGTTACACTGGTGCCCAGCACTGGTGGGGACCCTCCGCAGGGACTTTGGGCCCCTCCTCTTGGAAGAAGGGCAGAAAGAAAGCTCTACACAACACAGCACCATCAAGGAGCGGGGGGCCGCACCCGCGGTGACTGCTCTAAAGTGCCGCCACATGCTGTCTTTGGTCAGGGGTTGCCCCTGTCTCTCTGAGCGACCCCGGGGCCAGGAGCTCAAGCCCCAGCCTGCTGGGGCCTGCTGGGAAGGCGAGAGGGATGAAGTGTCTTCTCCGGAGGCTGCGGGGCCCTCCTGTGCTCAAAGGGTGGCAGAAACGAAGGACCCAGCTCCTTTCAGTAAGGAGCAGGGGTGCCTCCAGGGAAATCTGGGCCCTCAGAGAGAAGGGACGAGCAATGCTTTGGTCACCATCCTGACACCCACAGCGAGCAACGCTCACACAAGAGAGGGCAGGAAGCTGGTTATCACACTGCACTCGTGCCTGATGCCAAACCGGCTTCTGGAACCAGGAGTCACTGAATAAATATTCAAGGCATCTTTCAGTTCTTAGAGAAAGAACAGGGTTAAAAAATATATATATATATCTCCTTCCCTCTGCTTGACTGGCTGCACTTTGATCTTCAGGCTGACAGTGCTGCCGACTGGAGGAGGGTGGCCGGCGCAGGGGGCAGTCCAGGAGCTGGCACCCATCCCAAACGTGGGGAGCTTTGGTTCGTCACGTGTCCTGCCAGCCCCAGGCCTCAGAAGTTGAAGAGGTCGTCCGGCTCGGTGCCACCGCTGTCAGCCTTGTCCCAGTCGACAGGCGAGAGGCACTGGGCATAATGAATGTCCTGTGCCGTCAGTCCAGTGTCCAGGACCTGAGGGTTCGTCCGAGACTGGGCCAGCCTGCAAGGCAGAGCTGTGTAAGCTGGGGGCCCAGGCAAGGGACTGGTGGGGCCCACGGAGGCAGTCCAGCACCAGGGTCAGAAGCGAGAGAGCAGGGTGGGCAAACGGCAGGACTTGGGGACAAAGAAGAAAGACCCAGGACTTCCCTGGCGGTCCAGGGGTTAGAAATTCACCTGGGTACACAGGCTTGATCCCTAGTCAGGGAACTAAGACCCCACAAGTGGGCAGCTGAGCCCAGGTGCCTCAGCTACTGAGCCCACGCGCTGCAACAACAGAAGTCACTACAATGAGAAAACTGCATGCCGCGACCAGAGAAAGCGCTCCTGCAACAATGAAGACCCACTGCGCCAAAAGTGATAAATGACATTATTCTTTTAGAGAAAAGAAAGAAAGACCCAGATGTCGGGAGAGGTGGAACCTCTAACCAGAGAGTCTACCCTTGAGGGTCAAGTGGCTCAGGAAACTGAGGGGCAGGCAGTGGCATTCCCACCACAGAGAGGCCGGGGCACCCACGGCTCCATCAGGAAATGCCCAGGGAAGAGAAGAAAGGGCAGCTGTGCCAGGGCAGAGAGGGGCGTGTGTGGGAGGGGGCCTGGGGCAACCATGGAAGACCACTGGCTCTAACTACGTTAACACAGCGTCGTTCACAAAGCAAATTCTAAAAGGGCACAATTAAATGTCAAAAAAATCCAGAGAGTTAATCACAGCCCACATCCTTAAAAGAATGTGAGGCAGTCGATGAATGAGGTGCTTACAAGGTTTCTAATAGCTTGGAGAAATGCTCCAGATATATACCAGCGTAGAGTGAAAAATCAGGATCCCCAAATACAAATATCACGAGCTGATCAAGGCAAAAAAAAAATGCGTATGTATAGGATCAGCGTGAGTTAAGCCCCAAAGTCTGGGCTGTGGGATTATGAGATGGTATTATTTCCTGTTTAATGCTTTGCTGATTTTCAAAGTTGTTAATTAAGGGCATATGACACTTCAGTAATCTGGAAAAAGCAAATGAAAGATTTCCTTCAAACAGGAGGGCTGCAGTCAGCCAGGGAAGCAGGAGAGATGGCCACAAGAATAATGAAGGGGCCACATCTGCCGCTCCCTGCCCCGACCAGTGCTGGGCTGAGGTTCCCACTGGCTCTGGCAAGAAGGTGATGGGGAATGGGAAGACGGCTGTAGGGGGCTGCTGTGGGTCCCAAGGGAGAAAGGAAGGCCTGATTCAGGACCCTGAGCTGCCCAGGCCTCTCTTCAGCCTGCCTTCGTGGTGGTGTGTGCCCGAGCTGAAGGTAGCCGTGGACAGAGACGAACCCTGGTAAAAAGGGGAAATGCCACCAGCCTCCGGCTAGACCACCTATCTCCTGATGAGCTTCACTCCCACCTCAAGTAAATGCTGCTGGTGCTGCTGCTGCTAAGTCGCTTCAGTCGTGTCCGACCCCATAGACGGCAGCCCACCAGGCTCCCCCGTCCCTGGGATTCTCCAGGCAAGAACACTGGAGTGGGTTGCCATTTCCTTCTTCAATGCATGAAAGTGAAAAGTCAAAGTGAAGTCGCTCAGTCGTGGAGTCGCTCTGACTCCTAGCGACCCCATGGACTGCAGCCTACAAGGCTCCTCCATCCATGGGATTTTCCAGGCAAGAGTACTGGAGTGGGGTGCCATTGCCTTCTCCGCAAGTAAATGCTAGCTACATGGATTTAATTTAACATTGCCTTCTCCCTACCCCTTTCCATAGAGGCAAAACCTCGGGAGGGGACAAAACCTGCGCCAAAAGCCCATCTTTGAAGGCCACACCAGGCACAGGAAAAGCAAGCCAACCTGAGCTGCACTGCACTCAGGTCAGCTCAGACTGGGCTCAAGCGGCCATGAGGAAAAACAGCTTCGGATTTCACCGGCAAGGACACTCTAGCAGGCCTGGCTGAGCAGTGAGCTCCCCACCCCTGGACGTATTCAAGTTGAGATTTTCCCTCTGGAGAAGGTCAGAATTCATGTTCTCAGACACAGCAAAGAGCCCTGGAGGCCAGCTCCCCACCCCACCCCCACAAGCGCCAGGCCTCCTTCCCCAGCATCAGGAGCCCAGCTAATGTTACCTTGAAAATGCTTCATCCAGGCCGTCATCCAGCTCCTTGGGGAAAACAAAGCGGGAGATGAGAGCACTCAGAGGGGGAGCACTTGCCCACAGCCCTGGGAAGCTACGGGGACCGAGCACGCAGGAGCCCCTGGGGGAACGGACACAGGAAGGCCCCCCCCGGCTACTGCCATCAGCATCTCAACACAGGGACCGAACCCTGCAACGGGATAGAGGGCCCCTGGGTGCCGAGAGGCCCGGGGGTTCAGTTCCCAGCTCTGCCACGACTTGGCAACACCTTAGTGAGGCAAGTCACCGCTGCTCTTTGCGACTCAGCTTTTCCTTCTATAAAATGAGGAGATTGGACTGAATGATCTCTGTGGCTTTTCAGATCTGAGAGGGAGAGGGCGGGGTAAGGTTTTCTTGCCTTTACCCACTTTCGAAAGCTGAGCCAGGATTCTAAGCTCATGAGGGATAGCTGGTGGCAGGAATCCCACAGCCTAGGTGGGGGAAAAAAAAAAAAAAAACTGGGCAAGGCTCCCTCCGCAGCCTCCTGAGGGACAGGCAGGTGGCAAGGTGGCTCCCAGACAGTTCACGGTGCCCACTCGGGGGACACTGGGTGGCCCCCAACAGGCAGTGGGATTTGGCACTTATTCAAGTCCCTCGATGGTCCACATTTTTAAAAATTAAAGGGACGTTACAAGTAAAGTAACACGTCCTTCTGCAGTGGATCCTGGACCAGAGAAAGGACACTGGAGGGACAAGTGGAGAAATGTGAAAGCTGGTAGCTTATATAACAGTGCTGTATCAATGTTAATGATTTTGATCTTTGTAATGCAGTTATGTAAGATGTTAACAATTGGGGAATCTATATGAAGGGGAACAGGAATTCTGTGTACTGTTTTTGTAATACTTCATGTCTGAAATTATCAGTAAATGAATTAAAACTTTTTTTAATTAAAAAAAAAATCAGGTTCCTCTGGAAGATTCTTCAGGCAGAGGTCATGATCATCACTAAAGAAGTAAAAGAGCTGAGACAGAGAAAGGTCAGGGGGCTTGCCCTGGGTCACAGAGCCAGTCAAGGACCAGGCTGCCTGCCTGAGTCTCAGGCTCCTTATTCAGACGGCCGAGGGGGAGGGGGCGTCAGGAGAGAATGGCCCACAGTGAGAACAAGGGGGCCTTTGGCTGTTCCTGCAGTGGGCAGAGCTGGATGCTCGGGCCAAGAGGCCAGGCATTGTGAGGAGACAGCTCTGCTGGGAGCCAAGCCTGTTGGCGACGCAGCCCTAGGTTCAAAGGGACATTGTTCATCCCCTACCCGGGGCCTGGGTGCTGCTAGGGTCAGGACCTCCTAGAGGCCTGCAAGAAGTGGGTGCCAGGGCCTGCCCAGGAGCTGCCGTAGGCCTCATCCGGGGACCAGGCCGAGGCTCGCTCGATCCGTGGGGGATCCCCAGGCCTCATGACCACTCACCCAGACAACACTGCCGCTGTTTAAGGCTTGAGGACGCAGTGGCTCGTCCATGTTGGTGGTGTTGGCGCTGACCGGGGACAGCGGGGCCTTGGCCGTCTCTTCCAAGTCCAGCAGGTTCCCAGTGACGACCACTATGAGGGTCAGGTGCGTCGGGGGAGGGGAGGCTCCTGGCCCCAGCCCAGCCTCTGGGCCCCGTCCTGGTGTCTCCTGGGCTGGGCTGGTCCCGGCTCCCTCCTTGGGCCTGGCCTTTCCAGGCCCGTCACCCAGACCACCGAGGCCCACCCTGGAGGCCCACCCTGGAGCCTCCTGAGGCAGCTGCACAGCAGCCCACGGGGCAGGAAGCGCTGTCCCGCTCATGATTCAGGCTGGAACCCACGTTCACAACAGGCATTGACGTTTTGTAAAGTGTAGAGGGAGAGACATATACCCAGATTTCTATATCTGCACAGACATATCTGGATATGTCTGGACACACACCTAAACAAGTCGTTTTTTCCCTTTACCTACATTTGCTAATTTTCTATAATTAAGTATTATTAGTTTAACAACAAAATAAAAATTAGAACCTAGGAGTTGACCCCGGCCCAGGAGGGAGGTGGCCAGGGTCGGGGGGATGCTCTGGATGAAGGCCAGGCCCCCTCCCCAGTTCAAGACTCACGGCTCTTCAACGAAGGTGTGCTGTCTTGGCGGCCCCCACCCAGGACGTCCGCTCCCTCTTGGTTGGCTTTCTCCCTCTTCTCCTTCTCTGTGGGACCAAGCACAGTGTGTTGGGAGTCCCCAAGCCCGGCACTTCAGCCCTAGCCACCTCTGGGCAGGGGCAGGCTGTGGCCCATCTCAGGGGAGCCAGGAGTCATGTCTCCAGAAGGGAGGAAAAAAACTTGGCATATTTCATTTACTTCTCACAAGAACCCTGGGGGAGGGAGAAAGCTGTTCCCAATTCTTCAGATGGAGAAACTGAGGCTCGGAGGTGCAGGAACTTGGCCAAAGCCACAAACCACGTATGTGATGAAGATGAAGTTGACTCCAGAGCCTTTACCGTATGCCCTGCCCCTGCTGCTCAGCTGGTCTTCTTCAACAACCCCACCCCCCACTCGCTACATCCACAAACAAGACTCACCTTCCTTGGATACCTGCCAAAACTCAAAGGCGACTTTGAAAGCTTGGGCTACTGTGAGGGTGACAGCCTGGGCCTAAAAAACAGGAAGTGGAGTCGGGGGAGGGGTACATTGTTAGGCAGGTAACAGCAAGTCTCCACTGGAGGCCCTGGGACTCCAGGCCAGGCCCACCCTGGCTCTGGAATGTCTGATGGGTGGAGGCGGAACCCCAGCCCCTCCCCATCACCAAAGCAGCCTGGAAGGAAAGGGGCCACACCTTCCCCAGGCAGCTGAGGCCCCATCATCACTACCCGGAGCCCAGCCAAGGTTCCCACCGGTACTTCAATCCCCCACCTTGGCAATGGCTATTCACCTCCACGTTTTTTCCTTCCCCTTTGAGTTTCCCTAAATGCAATTAATTAACAGTGAGGCTTACTTCATCCAAGAAGTCCTCCCTAATGACCTGAGGACTTCACATAGTAACTTAGCCCTTAGAATTACAGAACAGAAAAGCCAGAGTTGGGAAAGGGCCCCTGCCACTGCCTGAATGAGCCACAGGTTAGACTCTGGTTAGGACTATGGCAGGTCAAAGGGGCTTGCAACTGGATGCCAGAAAGGCTCTTTCATTTCCTGGCAGGAAAGTGAAAGTGAAGTTGCTCAGTCGTGTCCAACTCTTTGGGACCCCATGGACTGTAGCCTACCACACTTCTCTGTCCATGGGATTTTCCAGGCAAGAGTACTGGAGTGGGTTGCCATTTCTTTCCCCAGAGGATCTTCCCAACCCAGGGATCGAACCTGGGTCTCCCCCATTGTAGGCAGACGCTTTACCCTCTGCACCAGGGAAGTCACTTCCTGGCAGGAGCAAGATGTCAGTAAGAGCCCAGGGCAGAAGACTAAAACCATCCAGTGCCATCACCTACTTATAAAGAAAGGCCACACGTTGGCCCTCAACCCCTGGGGGATTCCCATCTACCCCTTTAAACCCAACTTACACGTCATCACCTCTCTTACGTCACACCATGCTATGCCATGCCATGTCACGTGACATCACAGGCATTGGGCTCCCACAGCCTTGCCTACCTCTCTCCAGTGACATCATATGAAAGTGTTACCGGTCTGCATGCCTGCCTGCCAAGTCGCTTCCGTCGTGTCTGACTCTTTGTGACCCTATGGACTGTAGCCTGCCAGACTCCTCTGTCCATGGGGACTCTCCAGGGAAGAATACTGGAGTGGGTTGCCATGCCCTCTTCCAGGGGATCTTCCTGACCCAGAGACTGAACCTGCATCTCCTGCATTGCAGGCAGACTCTTTACCACTGAGACACCAGCGAAGTCCATGCTTGCCTGCCTATGTCACCCCAACTGGGTGCTCCCTAAAGGCAAGCATCAACTCTGAACACCTCTAATCTCCAGAGCCCTCCAGGGGTGCCTAGGATGCTGGCTGGATTGCATTTGCCTAGGGACAGGTCTCTGAGGCCTCACGCTCCAGCCAGGACCAACCCTCAGCCCACCTTCATCTCAGTCCCTTCCTCTCTGATTTCAGCTCAGGGTTAATCAGCTCGACTTCTGGGAGTGAAAGTCCTAGAACTTGCAGCTGTAGCCGGAAGCAACAGGTAGCTTCCTCTGCAGGCCCGGCCCGGGGAAGAAAGTGCCAGACTCTTTCAAGTGCACAACAAGTTTAGGCCTAACCAGCCTCAGCCCCACTCCCTTCCCCTCAGCCAGACAACTCAATTTAATTGAGAAATGAATCTGTGGCTACTGCCTTTAAAACTCTTCTTCAAAATTTAAAATCCCTAAACAAGCTGACTGATCCCTGCCAATTAAACTTCATGAAGTATAAAATCTCATTTGAATGTCTCCGTCATTTACATTTACCAGCCTCGGCCCCACTCCCTTCCCCTCAGCCAGACAACTCAATTTAATTGAGAAATGAATCTGTGGCTACTGCCTTTAAAACTCTTCTTCAAAATTTAAAATCCCTAAACAAGCTGACTGATCCCTGCCAATTAAACTTCATGAAGTATAAAATCTCATTTGAATGTCTCCGTCATTTACATTTTTGATAGAAGTACGGGTGCTTTATGGCAAAACTTAAATATGGTAATTAAGTATGAAACTCTTCACAGCTGTTTACAATTTAAGCTGTCACGTCTGAATCAAGTTTAATAGACCCAGTTACCATTGAGAATTGCCCATGAACTAAAAATATGGGCTAATTACCAGCCAGAGTCAGATCACTATACACCCAAGCAAGGGCTGGTCATCCAGTGTGGCAGGGAGATGGGAATGCCATTATTTTTGCCTCCAGGAAATCTGGGGACACAGGCCTGATGCTGTTTTTGCATAAATCTGCTTGCTCATTTGCATACATCCCCGCCCTTTCGCCCTGAAGTCCTGAGCTGCAAGTTAAACCAAATATAACTCAAGATGCAGATGCCTGCAGGTGGCTGCAAGCCCAGGCTGGACAGCGACTGGGGGGGGCGGGCCCCATTTTCCTGGGTGACTGCAGGAATCTGGGCACCAGCATGAGATGGAAGGACTGTTCACGTCTGCCCACAGAAAAGCCTTCCTTGATTCCACATGCCAGGTGTCCACCCCTCCTGAATGCCTCTGGCCTGTGGGTCTGTCTTATTACCTGACCTGGTACTACCTTGCCCAGTTTTTCATGTTCCTGTCTTGTTCCGGATAACCAGGTGGTCAGCTTCTCACAGGGAACCGTTGGGCTTAGGGCTGCAAACCCGGGCCAGGACTGCGGGATCTAGGATCCCAGCTGGGTACTCAAACCAAATGGGGCCAGGTGCCTGCATAGCCCTGCTGCCCAGAAGCATTAACTGCTGCACCAAAGGATTACCTGGGGGATGCCACTGTCCTGAGAGGGAGAAGAGCCCTGGCCAGCTGACCCCAGGTAGAATTAGGGAGTCCACCTGTCCTGCAGCCCTGGGCTCCCCACTGGCGCTGGCAATGGCACCTTCACTTCCAAGCCCAGAGGCTGAAGTGCTGGCTGAGGGCTCCCAGGTGGGCAGATAAAAACATTTCTTTGTAGAGAATCTTATCCTAGCCATGCACAAGAAGAGCCTCCAGGGAAGAGAGGCCTGGTGGTTCTGCCGCCCATATTCAGCTGAACTGGTGGGGGACCCAGAAAGGGACCCCTTGCCCCTCCATCTGGGTGGGTCTTGGCTTCCTGCTGATTCAGGCAGCCCAGCGAGGAAGGGTGGGGATGTGGAGACTCTGGGCCGCTGGCCAAAAGGACTGAGGGCTGCGTTAACATCCAAACTCAAGGTTCCCCTGAGGTGCCACCCACCCAGGCTCCAGCGACATCTGAATCCCCCACCCCCAAATATATCACTGCAGTTTGCACCTCATGTCTCTTCACGTGCTGATGATTCCTGGGCTGGACTGCACCCACCCTCTCACCACCCTGCCCCCTTTTTCTTGGCCTGGGAAACTCCTCCCACTTATTACTCATCCCTCAAAGCCCAATTCAAAATGTCTCCTTCTCGGAGAAGTCTTCATGACCTCCAGCATGACAGTGACCACCACCCGAGAACCAAGCTCCCTGTGTGCTCTCCTCTCCGTGGCCTCACTCCCCGGGGTCCCCAGGGCCTGGCACAGAGCTTTGCCCAGGACAGGGAGCAGCACGTGTCTGTGGAGGGACCCGCCGGCAGCAGGGATGCAGAGACCGGGGCACCCATTTCACCTCTGCCTCCTCCTCGTCAGCCACACCCACTCTGCCCGGAGAGTCTCGGGATCTCCAACGCGACCAGGCCACGAGGCCGTGACACACTGGGAGTCCGGCCTTGGCTGAGACCTTGGGAGCCACAAGGACACCACCCGCGTGTCAGATGGTCTATTTACACCACCCCAGGCTGGGCTGTCTCTCCGAGGGGCCTGCCGGAATCGGAGAGGCCAGGTGGGAGAGGCTGGAGAAAGACAAGCCGAGATCCAGCTGCTCCTGACACAGATGAGAATGGGCCGAGGAGAGCGAAGGGCCTGGGCGCTGGGCGTCTAGCAGGAGCCGGCCCTCTGCCGCGGGCTCTGCTGTCAGCACCGAGCAGTGGCCGGCTGTTTTCCCCAGTAATCCTGACCTCTCAGCCTGGGGCAGACTGGCTTCATTCAAGCCCGTCTAAAGTCCTCTGGCCCCAGGCCAGGCTCCCGCAGCCCCTGGGCCAGCATTCGCTCTCTTTCACCCCCGATCTCCCCACCCCAGAGGAAGTCACCGCATGCTGGGAGCCCCTACTCTGCAGCAATGGCCGAGGGCCAGCTGCCCCTGCCCAGCGCCTGCTCTGCTCAGTGCGGAGGAAGAGACAAACAATGGGGACATAATACGCTTGTTCTGTGGGGAACGCGGCTGTCACGGGAGAAGCCACCGCAGCGCAGGGACCCAGGGCGTCACGAGGCCCGGGGGAGCGGCTGGCGACACTGAGTCTGCAGGGAAGAATCAAGGCTCACGAAGCAGCTGGGACCCCTGAGAGCCGCCCAGGAGGCCAAGGAAGCGGCCTCCATCCCCACAGCCAAGCAGCCTAGGGAAGGGCAGGGCCTCACCCACGGCCGCAGGGTGGGTCAGGCCCGGCCAGACTCCTCCCACAGGGCTCCTTCCACAGGCCCTGAGGCAGGCTGAACCTCACCCCCTCCTTCCACAAGACGGAAAGTCGCTCAGTCGTGTCCGACTCACTGCGTGCCCATGGACTATACAGCCCATGGGATTCTCCAGGCCAGAATACTGGAGTGGGTAGCCGTTCCCTTCTCCAGGGGATCTTCCCAACCCAGGGATCAAATGCAGGTCTCCCACATTGCAGGCGGATTCTTTATCAGCTGAGTCACAAGGGAAGCCCGCCCACCCCTCCTAGCCCAGATGTCCACAATCTAATCCTAGAACCTGTGAACGTTACATGGCGAGAGGAACTTGGCAGGTGTGATTAAGTTAAGGACTCTGAGGTGGGGATTATCCTGGATTACCCATGCAGGTCTCCCGCATTGCAGGCGGATTCTTTATCAGCTGAGTCACAAGGGAAGCCCGCCCACCCCTCCTAGCCCAGATGTCCACAATCTAATCCTAGAACCTGTGAACGTTACATGGCGAGAGGAACTTGGCAGGTGTGATTAAGTTAAGGACTCTGAGGTGGGGATTATCCTGGATTACCCAGCAGGCCCGATCACAAAGGGCCTTACGAAAGCGAGGCAGGAGGGCGAGAGTCAGAAGCAGCAAAGTGGCTACAGAAGCAGGGAGGGAGATTGGACGGTGCTCCACTGCTGGCCCTGAGGGGCGGCAGAAAGCCTGGGGCCCACTTCAGTATCGGAACATCCTGGATATGTCCCTGATGACAGGGGGAGCTGAACAGATCCTGTCTCCTTGGCTTTAAGGACCCTAGGATACAGGAACTGGGGCTCTGGGCTTCGGACACAGAGGTCAACCGAGGACAACACTAAATCAATAAATGTCAAGAACCTCCTTACAGGGCGGATGCTCAGACCTCAGGGGCCTCAGAAACAAAAACTTCAATGCCAAAGGCTGACTCACTTCAGCGGCTTGCCACGAAGTTCAAGACAAAAGCCTAGAGACCACCGAGGTCCCACCCGCCCCAGCCAGATGTAATCAGGGTGGCCTGGAAATGGGGTACGGGGATCCGGGCTCCTTAGTCACACAGGAAGGGAAGAAACGTGGGTTTAGACCCTCCCTCTGCCTGGCTGGCTATGTTATCTTGAGCAAGACAGCCAACCTCTATGAGGCTGTTTCCTCATTAAAAATAAAAACAATGAACACAGTTACAGCACCCATCTCGTAGAGTTGTTCTGAGGAGCAAATGAGACGATACCTTAGAGATGACCATTGAAACAGGCAGAGTAGGTACCAACAGAGGGCCATTTCCCTCGCTGCTCTGGCCACAGCCAGCAAGGTCCTCTGGGGGCCCTCACCTCTGCCTTTCACCCTGGGCTGCTCCGATCCCCAGTCTCCAAAGACTAATCTCTGTAAGGCCCTGCATCCCCAGACCATACCAGGGACAGACCACCTCTCCTAGACTTCAAATCCATCAAATCATATGGCAGAGCGGAAGGGGCGACAGGGTACTCACTGGGGAAGTGGGCTTGTTGCCGCCCACGGGCCGGCTGCGGGCAGTCCACCCTGCCGGGTGACCTGCGGCCCTGCGTGGGTGCCCTCAGCTCTCAGCTGAGCAACCACTTGAGGTTCCCAGGGATTTCAGACTTTTAACTGATACCCCCTTTGGGTCCTGCCTCCCCTGCAGTCAGGGCCCCCAAGCTGAGGCTCCCGCTGCCCGAGCCCAGCCTCCCCCAACTGACCATCTTCCGCTTGGTGCAGAGGAAGGCGTGGCACTCGAGGCTCTCATTGTGCTGGCTCTGCGCGATGTACGCAAACACCTTGTCATGCATCTTGTCTGCCGTGCAGTAGGAGATTCTGAAAGGCAAGGGGGAAGTGTCACCAGCCTCCGGGACAGGGGCCTGACCGCATCCAGGAGGCCCCTTAGAGCGCATCCCGAGGTCCAGACAGCCTGCAGTCCCATTCCACCAGGGCAGGACTCTGGGCCTGGCGTCCTGGGCCAGCTGTGGCGGGACAGGGGAGGGGAGGGAACCCAGGCCCAGCAGGAAGGAATGATGGGAAAGACTGGAGGAAGGCCACATCCCCAGACAACAGTAGCTGAACCCGTACTGCACACCAGGCAGCTTTCTAGACGGCACCTCGCTGAATTCTCAGAACTGCCCTCTGAGATGGGTTCTAGTACCACTCCCACTTTTCAGGTGAAAAAACTAAGGCTAACAGACCACCAAGCTAGTGGGCCGGGGGCCACAGCCACTGCCATGCTGCCTCACGGAGGTTTGTGCTGACCGGCCGGAAGCAGGAGAAGGATGCCCTTCACCCGAAGGCCCCCCAGTTGCCCTCCCTCTGATCACAGGTCAGAAGAGTCCCAGGCCCATTGCTCCCAGGATGACTGAGACTGCTAACAGGTCCTCCTGGGGCTCGGGCCCGGGGAAAAGGAGCTGGGAGCAGGGTGGGGGCCTAGGAGGCAGCTCCCCGGCTTGAAATACCCCCTCACCCCACTTGATCCCTCCGTGCGGCCTCCAGTCGTCCTGGGAATCCCTGTCGGGAAAGGAGCTGTGGGCCCAGAGGTGGGACAGGAGCTCTGCAGACTCCCTGGCTCACGTGGCCCCAGCTTCAGTCACAGGCATCGACAAAGGGATCAGTCAGGACCATTTAAAACCCCCAAGTGGGCAGAGGGAGGGGGTGCCAGGTTCCCAGCCACCTCTTCTCCAACCCTGAGCCGGTCTCCTTAATGCGCTGGGTTTTTGGTATCAATCAACTAGATCCTGCTATTCTCCACGCCTCAGCAAGAAGAGGCTTTCCCAGGTAACCCCAGGCAGGCCTCTCCTTCTCTGCCCTCTTGGGAAGCACTTCTGTCTCATATCCTCCCCTCCATCTCCTCCTCAACTAGAAGCTCCCTGAAGGCAGGATGGGTCTGATCCCCTCACCTGGCACAGACCTCAGCAGATCAAGTAAATGCTGGGTGAAGGAGGCAGGCAGAATTAGGAAGGGAAGAGGAAGACACCAGCTAGAAACTCTACAACGAGCCCCCAGCTAACATCCCCCCCACACACACACCGCAACCCCAACCCCAACCCCAGGACTGGTCTGTGCTCTAGCTGGCTGAGCCACCTGCTTGGAGATGAAGCAAGAGGGTGCAGGGACTTGAGGGCTGACACAACTCTGCCCTCGGCGTCCTGAGCTCAACCCAGTCATGACCTCATGAGGGCAATTCCCTCCCTGGGCCTCAGTTACCCAGGTGGAACATGGACCTGAGTTGTCTGTCTCTTCCAGCTCTGAAGTCCTACAACTGACCAGCTGAGAGAGGTGGGGATGGCCTGAGGCTCCAAGAGCCGGGCCTGTCGCCCTGTGACCAGCCCCCACCCACTACCGAGATCGTCCACGCTCTGGCCTCAGATGCGCCCGAGGCCTCCCTGGACGCCTGGCCAGATGTCCAGAGCTGAGCTGCTGTAATCCCAGCGAAAAAAGGCAGTGACGGCGCTGCTGTCTGCTCCAAGCCTGACTCAGCAGCACAAGGGGGGAGGCGCGGGGTGTCCCAGGGCGGCTGCAACCAGTGACGGCAGCAGCGCCACTCAGCCAGGCGCGTGCTGTGAGCCAGGTGCGGGCCCTCGGTGCTCCACAGCAGCCCCCGGGGCGGGGTCTGTTTCCACCCCGACAGATGCAGACGAGGAAACCGAGGCCCCAGGGTCGCCCGGACAGGCAGTGGTAGAGCCTGGACTCAGACAAAGCACTCCACCCACCGCCCTGAGGGGCAGAGGGAAGCTGGGCGACGCTGAGCGTACCTGTAAATGGACACGTTCTCAATGAGCTGGTTGGTGATGTTGTCCGTTAGGATGATCCCCCGGGGCGACACCTTGAGAGTCACCTTCTGCAGCTTCTTCCCGCTGGCCTTGGCCTTGGGGCAGACGTGGGTCAGAGGAGCCTTACCTGCCCGCACTTGGGACCCACCCTCGTGGGTGATTCCCCGCTGTTCTGAGCCCCCAATACGAGGCCCACAGAAGGCCTCAGTTCAGGTGACTGGTAGAGACGTGACAGGGAAGATAATTCGGTCAACACCCCCTTCTGATAAAAACAGAGACACAGGTTGCTCACGGAGTACCTGCCGTCTGCCAAGCATAGCACCTCGAGTCATCCTCACAGGCGGCAAGGTTTCGCCTCGGGAGGAAAAAGACTCAGAGAGGTTAAGGCACTGGCCCAAGGACACACAGCCAGGAGGGGGTGTCAGACTCTGAGGACTGAATGCGCTATTAGAGTCCAGCAGGGTGGGGACTCTGCGCTCCACCCGCTGTACCCGCCGGGGTCTGAGCTGAGGGGGGCCTAGACCACCAGGAGAGGCCGACTCCGAGGGCTCACTCAAGAGCTGGGGAGGCGATCAGTCCTAGAGGGCTACCCTGTCTCTCAGGTCATAAGGCACCCACCCCCGCAGGAGCTAGTCCCCCACCTGGAGCTCCCACAACCCGCCTTGACCGGGCTCACCGTGGCTACGATCCTCTTGACGGCGGCGGCTGACAGCTCCTCACCCTTGGGCTGCTCCACCAGCGTCATGCCCAGGTACTTGAGACTGAAGAGCATGCCCTCTAGCAGTGTCTCCCGGGTGTCTGTCCAGTTCTCAGGCAGCTCTGGGCAGAGGAGGACAGGCCCTCAGACCCTGATGGGTAAGGCCAGCATCTGCAGCCCCCATCTCCTATGAAGACCCAGTAAGGGACACTGGGGTCCCCCCATCCATCATTTTTATCTTTAATGAAGGGCTAACATTTTCTAGCATATCCCAGGCACCATGGTAGGAAGCTTTACATCAGATCTTCTCATTAACCCTCAGGAGAACCTGTGAGACAGACACTTTTATCCTACCCATTTAGAGACAAGGACATTGAGACCCAGGGAGGCGAAATCCCATGACCAAGACCACAGAGCCAGCAAGTACAACAGCCCAGAATCAAACTCGTATTTTCAAGCCCAAACTCTTAACTTCAGTGTTATTATTTTCTGAGGGCAAACCGTGCCACTTTCATATTGAATCTTCAGTGCAAGCTGGTGAGATGGATATTATTCCCACTTTACAGATTAGGAAACTGAGGCTCAGAAAGATGAAGTTGGCAGACAAAGGCCAATGTGTAAAGGGCTGGAGTCAGAATTCAAGATTAGGTGATTCCCATGGCCCCAGCCTGGCCTGTTTTCCTCTCTCTGCATAGCCACAGACCCCAGGAAGTAGGGAGGGGGGGAGACCAGGAAAGAGACAGCAGTCCAAGGAGAGCAGGGGTGAGGCAATAAGGCTTAGTGGGGAAAGAGGGAGGTGACTGCTCAAAAGACATGACACGAAGGCCACCTGACTCCAGAAGACCGGGGTTCAAATCCCAGCTCTGCTTCCTTCCACCTGCATGGCCTTGGGGAAGGCCTCTCTCCTCTTTAAGACTAATAAGGCCTGGGCTGCAGCAGTGGCACGCAGCAGCACCCCCGGGAAGGACCTTTGCAAGCTCTGGCCATGACAAAGTAAGGAAGGTTGGAAAGAGGGGAGGAGCCTGGCTCACAGGGTAGTGAAACAGACCAGGAAGGAGAGCTGGAAAGAGGCCTTTGTCTGGCCCCACCCATGTGAGAGGCCCTGAGCAGGCAGAGGGACAAGAGGAGAAGTGTGGTCTTCGCTGGGGTACGGGTCATACAAGAACTCACAGGAGTTCCTGTCCCCACTCTGCAGTGAGACCCAGGTGAAGAGGAACCCAATGCATGCAAGCTGGCACGCCCGAGTGAAGGAACGACCCAGACAGCCCCAAGGATGCTTTCAGGCCCGAGATGCCCCCAACGCCATCCTCAGCTCTGGACCCTGGCCCACTGCCTTTAAGCCTCTACCCGAAAGAAGGACAGACCCCACTGAGAAGACTCCCAAAGGGATCCCATCCTCCGTCCAACAACCAGGAGTCTATTTCATTTGATCCTCCAAAGAGAATCGGAAAGTCCTCAAGGTGCTCCAGTCCTGCTTGGTGATGAGAACTCAGACAATGGGCCTTCCCCTCAAAAGAAACCAAGAACATTACCACCCCCAGGGCAAAACAGCACTCTAAAATTCATGACCACCTTACAAGCTAGCATTCTCTTATTCTCATCTCACAGATGAGAAAACGGAGGCTCACAGGACGAGGAACTGGTCCAATCAATTGTCTAAGTCACGCTTAAAGCCCAAGTTCCTAACCATTAGGCAATACTATCTTCCCACGAGGCAAACTACTCTCCTTGTAGCAAAATGTCAGGGAGAAGTTCCTACAGCCAGAGGTATTTCCCTCCACAGTTCTTAATTCCTGAGACTTCCTCTCTGTAGGTATCTGTCCAGACTACCACTTTCAACCTGAGACCCCTCTGAGCAAGGAGGGCAAACCAGGTACGACCAGGCCTGTCGCCTGTGTCCTCGGCAGACATTGCTAATCCACTGCAGCTCTAGTCCCTCCGATTTAAAGGCTCTGAACTGTTTCTCAATACAAGGCTGCAGGTAGGTAATCCCAGTTCCTCAGGCGTGGCCTTGTCTCTTCATCCACCCCTGCCCCTCGGCAAACATCCTCGCATTTTACGTCTCTGCTCTCATTTCCACCGGCTCTGCCCTTTCCTGGCCCCTCTCCAAAGCCACTTCCGCTCCCTCCATTCCAAGGGCCAGAGCCTGCCAAGGTCACGGACGACCTCTTTGTTGTCAAGATATTCCCCAGTTCCCCCGACTTCTGAAATGCTTGGGATTTTTCTGCAATCCTCCTGCCCTGGCCTGACTCATCCCTTCTGTGGGCTCCTGGAAGAAGGCCCTGGTGGACTGGCGGCCACTCACCAAGCCTCAGAGACCCTCACCCCAAGCCCCTTACTTGACAGAGGACAAAACGGAGGCCCAGAGAACGGTGGGACTTGTGCAAGGTCACACAGCAAGTCAGAGGGACCCCAGCTCCCAACCCACCACAGGTAACGCCCACAAGCACTGTTGGGAGTTACAGGCTGCCCAGCCTCCTGTCCTCCTACACGTGTGCGCACACATACACACACAGGCGCACACATACACACGCAGACACACACACGCAGGCGCACATACACACGACAGAGGTTCCAATCATGCAGAGCTTCCTCCATGATGTAACATTTACTTTCCCACTTCTGTGTCTGCTCACAAGTAGCTCCCTCTACCAGAAATGCCCTTCCCTTTGCTTCCCCAGTGGCTCAGAGGGTAAAGCATCTGCCTTCAATGCAGGTAGACCTGGGTTCAATCCTTGGGTCAGGAAGATCCTCTGGAGAAGGAAATGGCAACCCACTCCAGTACCTTTGCCTGGAAAATCCCATCGACGGAGGAGCCCAGTAGGCTACAGTCCATGGGGTTGCAAAGAGTCGGACACGACTGAGCAATTTCATTTTCCCTTTCACTTTTGCTAGACCAAAACCCCTCCATCCAGTCTCCTCCAGAAAACCTTCTTTGAGGTGGTATATCCTAGTGGTTAAGAGCAAGGGCCTTAATCCTAGAACCCACTGAGCTTGAGTAGGTTAATTAACTTTCCCTGAGCCTCAGAAAACGAAGATTATGGCATCCGGTCCCATCACTTCATAGGAAATAGATGGGGAAACAGTGGAAACAGTGTCAGACTTTATTTTTTGGGGCTCCAAAATCACTGCAGATGGTGACTGCAGCCATGAAATTAAAAGATGCTTACTCCTTGGAAGAAAAGTTATGACCAACCTAGATAGCATATTCAAAAGCAGAGACATTACTTTGCCAACTAAGGTCCGTCTGGTCAAGGCTATGGTTTTTCCTGTGGTCATGTATGGATGTGAGAGTTGGACTGTGAAGAAGGCTGAGGGCCGAAGAACTGATGCTTTTGAACTGTGGTGTTGGAGAAGACTCTTGAGAGTCCCTTGGATGGCAAGGAGGTCCACCCAGTCCATTCTGAAGGAGATTAACCCTGGGATTTCTTTGGAAGGAATGATGCTAAAGCTGAAACCCCGGTACTTTGGACACCTCATGCGAAGAGTTGACTCATTGGAAAAGACTCTGATGCTGGGAGAGATTGGGGGCAGGAGGAGAGGGGGACGACCGAGGATGAGATGGCTGGATGGCATCATGGACTCGATGGAAGTGGGTCTGAGTGAACTCCGGGAGATGGTGATGGACAGGGAGGCCTGGCGTGCTGCGATTCATGGGGTCGCAAAGGGTCGGACACGACTGAGCGCCTGGACTGAGCTGAGCTGAGCCTCAGCTGTCTCTTCTATCACAATGGTGGTGGTTTAGTTGCTAAGTCGTGTCTGACTCTTGCGACCCCGTGGACTGTAGCCCGCCAGGCTCCTCTGCCCACGGGATTCTCCAGGCAAGAATACTGCAGGGGGTTGCCATTCTCTTCTCCAGGGGATCTTCCTAACCCAGGAAACGAACTTGGGTCTCCGGCATTGCAGGTAGGTTCTTTACCAACTGAGCCACCAAGGGAGCCCTCTACACAATGGGAGAAGCAAAAGTCTCCAGCTCACAGGGCTGTTCTGACCCTTTGATGAGATAATAAAATGAGATAATGAGATAATAAAGTGTAATGTGCCTATTAGCACAGGGCCCCCCCATGGTTCTGCCTCCTGGGGCCTCTTCTGTCCTGTCAGGGGGCTACTCTGTTCTGGATTTCCTCCTCTTCCTCCTGTAGCCATCTCCCCACCACCAAGCAGCTGCCTGCTAGTGTGTTCTCCTCTTCAAGGACTTCTGTGCACGTCTGCCTCCTCCATGATCTAGCGGGGAGGAGGTGCACCCCTGCCCGATGACGCTGGCAGGCTTCATTCTGCTTCTCCCTGCCCGCCCCCATCACCCTGGCCTCCCAGGCCCAGGAAGGAACTTTCTTCCCCTCCAGTAAACCCTGCCTCCCCTCCTATACTTCTGGGTATGAATCATCTCTTTGATGAGGTGTCAGCTCTCTCAGGCCCCACGCCCTCCCGGAAGAAACCAGCACCTGGGAGCACTCAGGAAAGACGGAGGTAAGGCTCGCTACCACAACCGCCCTGCTCCCACCCAGCCACCTCGCGCTGGAGGCCACGGGCTCCTTTCGAGGAGGAACCCAAGGCATCAGGAAGAGCTCCCAGAGGCCCCTAGGCAAATACAGGCCTGAGTCCACAGCCCTGTTCCGGTCCTGGTTATTTTTGGCCCTGTAGTGTGTAATAACTGTGCTATTTTAACTTGTGATTTTTACAGATGACCTGCAGTCAGAATTAGCTAGGGACGGATGGACCGTATGCCCAGTCTGACTTGTGGCTGCAAACATGGTACTCTTTCCTCACTAAAGGGCCCCTGCCCGGGAGTCAGGGCTGGGCAGGGTGCCCCCGTGCCCCTTCCAGCCTGGTTGATGCCTGGAACATCAGGGCTACGGCCAAATCCATGGGCTAGGAGGGATCCTCCAACCAGGTTCCTGGCCTCCAGTCCCCTCCAGCCTGCTGGGGAGATGGCCTCAGGAGCCACAGAGCGGTATCTCAAGAAGAGGACCCAAGTTCTGCTGTGACCTGGAGTGGGGCTGCTTCTCCAGGCCTCAGTCTCCTTATCTGACAAATGGGCTCAGTCCTGCAGGAGTGTCAGCAGAAAAAAGGTTCAGCGTGTGAAACATGCTAAGCAAATTTCAGAAGTTATTAAGATTATCAAAAGAAAGTAATAATGATTTTTTAGAAAAGGTGATCGAGTGGTTAAGACTCGGTGCTTTCACTGCAGGGGCCTGGGTTCAATCCCTTGTTGGGGAACTAAGATCCTGTAAGCTGCCAAGCCCCTCACAATGGTAACAGCAGCAGTGGGCTTCATTGTCACTCTGCCACCCTGGTCCTCGGCTTCCACGTTTTAAAACGGCATCAACAGTAGTATCAGTCCCACGGGACTGTGTGGGTGAGAATGTGGTGAGGATGGAATCAGTACACACACAAGCTGGGCTTAGAACCATGTCTAACTCACAAGTGTGAGTGCTGTGTCATTCTGTTCAGTTCAGTCGCTTAGTCGTGCCCGACTCTTTGCGACCCCATGAACCACAGCACGCCAGGCCTCCCTGTCCATCACCAACTCCAGGAGTTCACCCAAACCCATGTCCATCGAGTCGGTGATGCCATCCAGCCATCTCATCCTCTGTTGGCCCCTGCCCTCAATCTTTCCCAGCATCAGGGTCTTTTCCAATGAGTCAGCTCTTCGAATCAGGTGGCCAAAGTATTGGAGATTCAGCTTCAGCGTCAGTCCTTCCAATGAACATCCAGGACTGATCTCCTTTAGGATGGACTGGTTGGGGCATTACCAAGGGTCAAATGCAAAGGTGTACACAGTCATGTGCAGTACTTTAGAGAAGAGCCAAGGATATATCAGGACTCCCATTTGGCAGATGAAGATGCTCAGCGGCATCTAGGCATGACTCAGAATCCTTGACTTTCGCAGTTGTGCTTGTGACCTCTCCTGCAGTCTGCCAAGCCCCTTCCCATGAGCCGGGCCAGGCTCAGGATCACCCAGGAAGAACAGGTAACCTGCCCTGCATGCCGCCTGAAAGGAACATCTGGCTCACTTTCAGTGGGCCGTGGGTGACTGGACTCCATCAAGCCACACACCTCACCCTCAGCCACCAGGCTGTGAGAAGTTGCAGCCGCCAGTTAAATGTCCCTTGCACATGCTGTTCCCAGATTCCTCCCTCCTTGTATTCTCATCTGTGTTCCGGGTCACCTCTGAGAAGCCTTCCCTGACCCCCTGCACTGACACTCCCACTGCCCCACCTTTAGCTCCTCGTGCCATGCTAAGTCACTCAGTCGTGTCCTACTCATTGTGACCCTATGGACTGCAGCCCGCTGGGCTCCTCTGTCCAAAGGATTCTCCAGGCAACAATACTGGAGGGGGCTGCCTTTCCTTCTCCAGCGGATCTTCCCAACCCAGGGATGGCACCCTCGTCTCCTACACTGGAAGGCTAGTTCTTTACCTCTAGTGCCACTTGGGAAGCCCAAGGTAGGTACCATTTCCACCCAGGCCACCTGACATGCCACTCTCTCTGGCTGCTGGAGACTTGGATGCCCACTCAGCCCGGGGCAGTAAGAGCTCCCGTCTCTAGCAGCCCTGCAGCCACTGACAGGAACTGCCCCTCAAATGAAATTTAACTGCTCTGGACCTCCCCCTGGGGTGGCCTCTCAGTTGCCTACAATGAAAACTGGCTTCATGGTGTCCACTTTTTGGACTCCTTTCTCTTCTCGCTTCTCCTAAGAATACTTCCTGGGATCTCTTCCCAAACAAGCGACTTGTACTCAGACCCCTGTCTCGGCATCTGCTTCTAGAAGAACCCAAACAAAGACACCGCCTAGCATTTCCTCACCTGCTTTATCTACCCACAAGCACACCACTCAGTGGTGCGCCAGTCATGCCTCCTACTCCAGAGGGCAGAGAGGCGCTCATTCACCACCCTCCCCGATACCTCTATCAGTGCCCAACACACAGTCGGTGCTCAGTGTGTCGTGGTTTGGGTTTATTTATATAGCTCAAAGTTAACGTTATGAATAAGTAGGACTAGATCCTCCGTCCCACCCCCGACTACCATGAACCAGCTTTGCTGAACCCTGCACCTCAGACTTCTTTACTTGGTCTCTCTCTCTCAGAGTTCTCTGACAACCCATGGAGGAACCTGAGGGTCAGATGGACTCCTTGTGGAAATAAGGGTATTGAGGGGATGGGGTGAGTCAGCCTTCCAGGCAACTGGAAGAAAGGAAAACCCCTGGCCAGGGACTGAAATAGAATATTTATGGTTCCCAAAGAGATGGCATGGGGTGGGGGTGGGGGGGAGCCATGTGTGGGAGAAGGAGAGAGTCCCCCTTGGAAGTCGGCAGTAACTGGGAGACAGGGGGCGGTGAGGGTCAGGACAAAGAAGCCTGTCTGCTGCCGGCTTTGCTCTGTGACCACAGGCAAGCCCTACTCCGGGCTTCAGTTTCTGTGCAGATAAAACAACGATCGCACTAATCCCAGCTGAGGACCTTGAGGGGTGAGGAGCAAGTCACAGCCGACAGCGGGTATCAGGTCTAACCTCAACTCCACTGGCTTCAGTTTGGTCCCCAAACTCAAGCACAGGGCTCAGACCTTGAGGGCTGGATCCAAGGCCTGGCTGGGACACCACCCCACGCCAGGCTGCCTCAGCACTCCTACCGCAGACACACCCCACCGCCTCCCCCTCTGCTTGTGGCCGCCGCTGTCCTCAGGGGCAGCCAGCCCCGCCTCAGTCACTCCGGGGGTCAGAGTCCATGAGGCCACACCGGTAAGACCCCTGGGCTAGGGATCTNCCAGACACACCCCACCGCCTCCCCTCTGCTTGTGGCCACCGCTGTCCTCAGGGGCAGCCAGCCCCGCCTCAGTCACTCCGGGGGTCAGAGTCCATGAGGCCACACCGATAAGACCCCTGGGCTAGGGATCTGGAGCCAGCCCTTGGAAGCTCCGTGCTGGCGCCACTGACTGCACTTCCCCGAGCCTCAGGTTCCTTTATCTGAAAAACGAACCTGATAAGAATCCCTGCTCTGACACCTCACAGGAGCAAACACGATAATGGAAGAAAAACCCTACCTAAAAGGTAGAGTGACAAAAACAGTAGTCACCGCTCATTGAACTCTTTCTGCCAGGAAAACATGCTTTCAGTTAACCCGCATCAAACAACAGCAACAACACGGAACTGGGTACTACTATTATCGACAATTTACACGTCAAAAAACTGACTTAACCAGGGACAGGTGGGGATTCACCCCGGCTCATTCTGGGTCCAGAAGGCTCCAGGACGGCACTCTTGGCTTACTGGGGTCTGCCTAAGANGGGTACTACTATTATCGACAATTTACACGTCAAAAAACTGACTTAACCAGGGACAGGTGGGGATTCACCCCGGCTCATTCTGGGTCCAGAAGGCTCCAGGACGGCACTCTTGGCTTACTGGGGTCTGCCTAAGAGGAATGGGGCTCTCTTCTCCTTTCCTACGCAGTTGTAGACAGGCTCTGAGCCCCCCACAAACTTGTTCCACCACATTAAGAGTCATGGTGAAGGCCCACATGACAAGCAGGGGAAGGGGGAGTGGGGGAGAAGGAAACCACCAGTTAGGTGCCAGAAGGAAATGTTATTGTCAACAACCTTCTCAACACCTCTGCCAGAAAGACTTCCCTGGTGGTTCCGTGGTTAAGAATCTATTATACCTTCTGGACTTCCCTGGTGGTGCAGTGGATAGGAATCCGCCAGCCAAGGCAGGAGACACAGGTTCAATCCCCGGTCTAGGGAGATTCCACGTGCCTCAGAGCAACCAAGCCCATGCACCAAAGCTGAGCCCACATGCTCCAGAGCCAAGAGCTGCAATGAGGGAAGGCTGTGCTCTGCAACAAGAGCAGCCACTGCAATGAGAAGCCTGGCCACCACAAGAAAGAGCAGCCCCTACTTGCCGCAACTAAAGAAAGCCCACTCGCAGCAATGAAGACCCAGCGCAGCCAAAAATAAAATTTTTTAAAGTAAGCTTAAAAAAAGGGCTTCCCTCGTGGCTCAGATGGTAAAGACTCCCGCAAAGCCCTCAAGCCACAACCAGAAAGAAGCCCGCTGCACTGCAAGAAAAGATCTCACATGCCACAAAGTAGGTCCCCTGGTAGCAGACCCAAGGCAGCCAAATAAATAAAAATAATTAAAAAATAAAAGCAAACTAACAAACCACATCCCTGCCAGGTTAGAGTTTTTATCCTGATTTTGCAGACAAGAAAACTGAGCATCAGAAAGGACAAGACTTGTCCAAGATCAGAACAGGCAGGAGAAACTTTTCTGCCACTCAAGGTGGCTACTTCTCCCCTTTCCTCATACTGAGTGGGGGAAGAGAGAGGGGGTGTTCCTAAGTTTCCTTCCCTGTCCTCGCTCCTCCCTTATCCCTAGAGAAAACGACAGGGTTTCCCCACTGGAACGGGCCATCATTCTCTGAAGTTCTGATCAAATCCCACAAATATTTAAAAGAGCTATTTTGGGAGTCCATAAATTTGGGAGATGGGTGCATCCCTGGCCTCCTCCATAATGGCCTGACCCCAGCCCCGCCAGCAGGCACCAGCCCATGTTCCCAACGCTAGTCTTTCTTGGTTTAGGAGGCAGGCACCGCTGGAACCGCAGAATGGGGCAAGAGGTGGGGCAGGGCAGACTCCCTAGGCCCAGACACGCTGGCACTCCGGGGCCTCTCCCGAGCCTAGGGAACTCGGGCTCCCCTGGTGGAGCCCTGGAAGGCTAAGACCGAAGAGGGTGGAGTGTACCGAGAGCGGGCTTCCTGGTGCGGGAGAGGCCCGGGTCCCAGGCTGTTGGCAGGGGAGGCGGGAGGGTGCAGAAGTCCTGGATTTGGCTCTGTATCTCCCAGTAAGGCGCTGCGTGACCCCAGGCAAGCCACTCCTCCTGAAAAAGGAGGGACCTGGGCTGGGTTTCTCTGGCCTCGCGGGGGAAGGTGCCAGGTGACTGGTTGGTTCGCTGAGAGTAACTGGAGACCGGGAGAGAAGGGGGGCCCGGTGAGGCTCCTCGCAGACTCCCAGACGCCCCTTGGGAGAGGCGGCGGCAGAGTCTGCCTTTCGCCTGGGGGCCTAGGGACTTCGGAAGCTCAAGCGGCGAAGTGCGAGAAATAAAAACAGGTTTCCAACACAGCCAGGACGCCGGCAGTACCACCTGAACCCCCCAGAGGAGCGATCTAGACCGGGCGGGTGGGAGGCACCTCCTGAGACCCCAGGTTGAGCCCCGCCTCCAACTTCCAGCAGGTACCGGCGAAGCCCGGGCTCGCACCTGAGTCGGTTTCCGGGCGCCCGAGGGACTTAAAAGATGACTTCGTGGGTTGGACTGGGGGAAGCGGACAAGGTGGGCGCCCGCCGGCCGCTGACCGCGGGCCAGAATGCAGGGGCGCGGGGTGGGGGTGTCTTCCCAAATCCCCCCGGCCACACGTCCCTTCCCCCCACACCTCCCGGGTACCGACGCCGAGCTCCCGCCTCCCCTGGCTGTCCAAAGAGGGGAGGTGCCCGGGTCGCGCAAGGCGCCTCCTCCGACCTGCAGCCCGCACCTGGGGACCCCGCGCTCCCGTTTCTTCCCCCAGCTCCTGCCCCTCTTCCACAGCCGAAAAGAATGGGGGCTGGAGTGGGGACGTGACCTTCGGAGACCCTCAACCACGCAGGGTTGGGGAAAGTCGCTCCCGGGCCACAGGGCGCGGGGTCAGGCCCTGCCTCTCTCCCCACGCCGGGGCCCCTCAGGAGGCGAGGTCCGTGCGCCGCGACCCCCAGCCCGGGCCCCCGGCGGACGCGCACACACTCACTCCGGTGCCGGCCGCCGCCGCACCCCCAGCTCTGCTTGGCGAGGCTGGGGCTCCGGATCAGCGCCCGCCCGGCGGACTTGAGCGCGTCCATGGCCTCTCCGGGCCGCCGCGCTGCCGCCTCCGCCGCAGCCAAAAACTCCGTCAGGGAAAACTTTCCGCCGGGGCCAGGCGGCGCGCGGACTCCGCGCTCCTCCCCTCCCCGCGCGAGCTCCGCGCCGACGTCCGATGGGGCGGGGCGAGGGCCGGCCAGGCCCCGCCCACGGGCGCGCCCCGCCCCG
>SJYR01001322.1:279831-340106 GCA_006410655.1 Kobus ellipsiprymnus
AGGTTGGTCATAACTTTTCTTCCAAGGAGTAAGCGTCTTTTAATTTCATGGCTGCAGTCACCATCTGCAGTGATTTTGGAGCCCCCCCCAAAAAGTCTGACACTGTTTCCACTGTTTCCCCATCTATTTCCCATGAACTAATGGGGCCTGATGCCATGATGTTCGTTTTCTGAATGTTGAGCTTTAAGTCAACTTTTTCACTCTCCTCTTTCACTTTCATCAAGAGGCTTTTTAGTTCCTCTTCACTTTCTGCCATAAGGGTGGTGTCATCTGCATATCTGAGGTTATCGATATTTCTCCCGGCAATCTTGATTCCAGCTTGTGCTTCCTCCAGCCCAGCATTTCTCATGATGTACTCAGCATATAAGTTAAATAAGCAGGGTGACAATATACAGCCTTGATTTTACTCCTTTTCCTATTTGGAACCAGTCCATTGTTCCATGTCCAGTTCTAACTGTTGCTTCCTGACCTGCATACAAATTTCTCAAGAGGCAGGTCAGGTGGTCTGGTATTCCCACCTCTTGAAGACTTTTCTACACTTTGTTGTGATCCACATAGTCAAAGGCTTTGGAATAGTCAATAAAGCAGAAGTAGATAATTTTCTGGAATTATCTTGCTTTTTCGATGACCCAGTGGATGTTGGCAATTTGATCTCTGGTTCCTCTGCCTTTTCATTTCCACAGTTTATTGTGATCCACACATTCAAAGGCTTTGGCATAGTCAATAAAGCAGAAATAGATGTTTTTCTGGAACTCTCTTGCTTAGGCAAGTCATTTATATTCCACAGGCCTCAGTTTCCTTATCTGTAAAAATGGGTGGCTGTCTATTATACAGAAGGAAATAAATCAGAAAGAAAAACAAACATCGTATATTACACATATATATGGAAGCTAGAAAGATGGTACTGATGAACCTATTTGCAGGGTGGCAGTGGAGATGCAGACCTAGAGAAGAGGCTTGTGAACACAGGGGCAGGGAAGAGCAGGTTGGATGAATGGAGAGAGTAGCCTGGAAACATATACACTACCATATGTAAAACAGACAGCAAGTGGGAATTTGCTGTATGACTCAGGGATTTCAATCCAGGGCTCTGTGACAACCTAGAGGAGTGGGAGGTGGGAGGGAGGTTCAGGAGAGCAGGGACATATGTATACCTATAGCTGATTCATGTTGATGTAAGGCAGAAACCAACACAGTATGGTAAAGCAATTATCCTTCAATTAAAAAGAAACAAATTTCAAAAACAATGGGTGGCTGTGAGGATTAAAAGAATTAATGTTTGGGACATCTTGAGAATTATGCCTGCATATAATAAGTGCGATTTATGTCACATATTTTAATAAAACTCAAATCATGTTCCTCAAATGAAGGTGAACGTGAACAGTGAAGATAAGTAGTTACTGTTATCCTAGTTCCTGACTGGCTCCCAGAGGTGGGAGGTCTCCTGGGACTGGAACCCGCCTGGCCCAGTCTGAGCTGTGGGTAGTCTGCCCTCTCCCCAGGGCCGCCCGTCCCCCATTCCCCTCAGGCCCAGGTCTGACACAGCCCTTATCCCCGGAATCTGAGGGCACCTGGGTCATTGCCCAGGGATTTCTGCTTTGACTTGCTTTCGCCCACCCCACAAGGCCTCTCCTGCCTGCGGTGTTCCACCATCCCAGTCCCCAACCCATCACCTCTGAACTTTTCCCTCCGCAGAACCTTTCCATGCTGCTTCCTTGTGCAGAAATGTGCAGCCAGGGACTTCCCTGGTGGTTAGTGGCTAAGACTCCAAGCTGCCAGTGCAGGGCTTCAGGTTCAATCCCTGGTCAGGGCACTAAATCCCACATGCCACAACTGAGTCCATGTGCCACCATGAAAAGATCCCTCGTGACCCAACCAAGATCCCGCATACTGCAGCTAAGACCCAGTGCAGTCAAACAAACAAACAAATAAATAATAAAAAAGAAAAAGAAACATCCAGCCGGATCGCCTCCTTAACTTTCCCAGCCTCCTCACCTTTGCCCAGAACATCTGGTTGGCTTCTTCCCCAGCAGCCACAGTTGCAGCTACCCACACACCTATCTTCCTTCCCAATACACACACACACACAAATGCACACACACACACACACACAGCCGTTTGACTTTGGAGTTCTTTTATGAAAGTGAAAGTGTTAGTCACTCAGTCGTGTCTGACTCTTCGTGACCCCATGGACTGCAGCCCGCCAGGCTCCTCTGTCCATGGAATTCTCCTGGCAAGAATACTGGAGTGGGTTATACCTGGACAACCGTTTAATCTTGGAGTTCTTTATGATAGTGAAAGTGTTAGTCACTCAGCCGTGTCTGACTGTTTGTGACCCCATGGACTGTAACCCACCAGGATCCTCTGTCCATGGAATTCTCCAGGCAAGAATACTGGAGTGGGTTATACCTGGGCTCTGAAACCTCCCCCTATTATATATAGAACCTCAGCTAGCTGGGCCTCAGTTTCTTCACCTGTACGCTGAGGGCATTACCTGCTTTAAAGGGCTTTGCAAGGCTTTTGTGAGATAATATGAGGGAAATACTTAGCCCCGTGCCTGGCATGTGACAAGCGCTCAGTAAATGGTAACACTGGTTAGCATTCATTTTTTAATGTATTTTTGGTGAACCTGTTTGCCTTCCCCAGCAGCTGGGCATGCCCAAGCAGGGGACTGGAAACCATCATTCACCCCAGGGTCCTCGAGAGCCACTGACCAGTGCCTGGCCCAGGGGAGGCACTCAGTACACACCCAAGAGCTGGACTTCAGCTCTGTGCTCCGGTTCTCAGAGTGCACCCGGCAAGTGGGTGACCCTCTGCAGCTGGAGAAGCAGCAGCACCTAAAGGGGGGGGGAGGGGCTCCTGAGGGGCCCCTACTGACCCGGACCGCCCTCCTAGTGGGACCAGCGGCTGGACCCCCTCAGCCTGGGCATCCATAGGCCGTCTCTGGTTATGGAGCTGCTGAGCTAATTAAGAATGACAAGGCACCATGTAATTGCCAGCAATCAATGAGTTTCCTGCCTCTTCATGCCTCTCCTACCCTTGCCCTCCTTGGCACTGTCTGGCCTGGAGGTCACCGCACAGACTTGGAAGCAGGTGGAGTGGTGAAACTAAGCACAGGCTGATGTCAGAAGACCTGGAGGCTGGCCACCTCTGCCATCCTCTTGCAGTGGGACCCTGAGCAAGGAAGTTCACTCCTCACACTGGCTCCATTTCCCTATCTGCAGGGCTCCTGGCCTCGTGTTAAGTGGTTGGCAAGGATAAGGGACTGGACTGCACCTTACCACACAGCGAGGCAGAGAGCTCCAGGCATGAATCCCAGCCCTGCCCCTTGCCAGCTCTGTGATCTAGGGCAGCCTCTTGCCATCTCTGAGCAACAGATTCCTCATCTCCAAAATGGGATTTGTTTGAGGGCATTTACCTCTTACTAGGAGAACCGGCATTGTTTTCAACCTGTGCCTGTAACAGCAATCCCCAGACAAGCTCTTCTCTTTCAGAGTGAGCTCAAAATTAAGGGTTGAGAACTTGTAGAGCAATTTGATAGAGTTATTTTATGTCTTGAATCTCATCATGAGAAAAATAGGTTCACATTTTTTAAATTTTATTTTTCTAGTAATTCATTTTCCTTATATTGAATGGAAGTATTGGTCTGTGACAGATTAGAAAAATGTAAAAAACAGTCTTTCACTGCAGATTGTTTGAGAAGCGCTGCTTCAGGGGACTTTGTAAATCCCAGCAGACATCATAGCAACTCACCATAATATTTCCAGAGTTCTAGGCACTTTCAACTCCTTGGCTCCCAAAGCCTACGGGATGAAGACCCAGTCTCTTTTCCTGACTTCTGAGGCCCTTCTCACCAAACACCCAATCTCTTTTTCCCATTTTGCCTCCTTCCCCCCTACACACCCTCATCAAACCACCCTGTTCTCTCTTCCTTCAAATTTCCTATGCCTGTTTATAACTCCATGCTTTTTCCTGTGCTTTTCTTTCCACCTGGAATGCCTTTCTCCAGGTTGCCCTAAGACTGGCAAACTCCTATTCATCCTTCAATACCCAGACCAAATGTCCACTTTTGGAAGACTTTTCCCATGCCACCCCCGCACCTGCCCCAGGCAGGGTTAGGTGCTCCCTGCTCTGTGCTCCACGGTGGGGGCAGGACGTTGCAGTGGTTAGGGCTACCAACAGAATCAAGTGGATTTTAGACTTGACTTTGCATCTGCCTACAATGCGGGAGACCCGGGTTCAATCCCTGGGTTGGGAAGATCTCCCAGAGAAGGAAATGGCAACCCACTCCAGTATTCTTGCCTGGAAAATCCCATGGACGGAGAAGCCTTGTAGGCTACAGTCCATGGGGTCGCAAAGAGTCAGACACGACTGAGCGACTTTACTTTTTGCCAGCTGTGTGATCCTGGGCAGATGATTTGATACTATTGGGCTTCATTTTCCCCATACTGTGAGGAGTAGAGATAATGTATGAGAAGTTCCCAGCAGCATAACATTGGGAGAGACTCAGGATATGGCAGCATCGTTAGTGTTAGCCCCCCTATCTGGTCGATAAGCCCCAGGTCGTCTGCCTCCCTACTAGACTGCTTGTTTCTCTAGAGCAGGACACCTGAGAGCATCGGTGTGCCTGGGTATTTCCTGGGCCCAGGGCAGGGCGCGCACAGAGGCTGTGTGTGGCCAGGGTCTCTGTCTGCTCCCCACCCTGTGGTGCCAGCGGCTGGGGCCCCCTTGTCAGTGGAGAGGCGATCAGTCAGCTCAGCCCACTGTGGCCAACTTTGTTACCAAAAGCTTAACAACTAACTGGCTTGCCAATTTCTTGAATCTTTAACAGCCTGCTCTGTGAGACTTAGCTCCAGGGCACCTCCAGGTATGACTGCTCTGAGCAGAAGAGCAGCCACCAACAGGCTGGGGTCCCCAGTTTGAGAGACAGGCTGCCTCCTCTGCCCGCCGCCCAGCCAGCACCTTGAGGGCCACCCAGGGAGGGGCCGTGAGGTCAGTCATGCCCCTCAAGAGGTCTTCCTCGCTCATCCCCTTTCTCCGAGCCTCCAGCCCCTTTGTTCTCTGGGATAAAAGCCTTAACCTCCCTCGGGAGGAAGAAGAGAAGCTGGGGTAGTGAGCCCAGCTGACCCATCCATCATGACTCTTGGGGGTCGAATCAAGGAGGGGGCTACCTCTGCAGGTAACAGTGACCAAGTCTCACGAATCCTGTCCCTCCAGTTGTTGCAGGCTGATGAAGCCCACCCTGGTCCCAGTGTCCCTTGGTCACAGAGGGACCCGAGAAAGCTTGTGCAAACCTCCTCTCACCTCCTTCCCTTCTGTCCTTTAGTCTTGGTCCAGGCAGCTCCCACCTCTTGCCATGCCCTCCTCCTCCCTTCCCGTTCTCCACCCTGGGGCATCCCTCCCCCTTCAGTGCCCAGCCCAAGTCATTGAGTTATATACCTCCCAGGCCAGTGGAAGCCACTCTCCACACACGTGGTGGGTGGCACGTCTCCCTGGGAGCCCCTTTTTCCGCTGCTTGCCCACCTGCTTTGCTCCCTCTCCCTACAGCTGTGGTTTTCCTGGGGTGCTGGTTTCAAATGCAAATTCCTGGGACTTCCCTGGTCCCAGATTGCAAGAATCTGCCTTGCAATTTGAAAAGACCCTGATGCTGGGGAAGATTGAAGGCGGGAGAAGGGGATGACAGAGGATGAGATGGTGGGATGGCATCACCGATTCAATGGACATGAGTTTGAGTAAACTCTGGGGGTTGGTGATGGACAGGGAAGCCTGGCGTGCTGCAGTCCATGGGGTCACAAAGAGTCAGGCATGACTGAGCAGCTGAACTGAACTGAACTGAACTTGCAATGCAGGGAACGAATGTTCAATCCCTGGTCTAGGAAGAGTCCCTGTTTTCAGTTTCACTGTTTAGGGCAACTAAGCTGGTGCGCTACAACCACTGAACCTGCAAGCCGCAATTACTGAAGCCCGAGTGCCTCAGAGCCTGTGCTCTGCAACAGAGAAGCCCCTTCAATGAGAAGCCCATACACCGAAGCTAGACAGTTCGAAGCTGCTCTCTGAAACTAGAGAAAGCCTGCGCACAGAAATACATAAATAAAAATTAAATACAGAAATAAAATGTTCATATTTAAAAAAAGCTCTGAGCTTCTTAGCAGTCAAAACAAAGAGGGAAACAATAGTGGGGGCTAAGAGTTGGACACTGAGCGACTGAACTGAACTGAACTCTAGTTGCGGTGCGGTGCGCGGTCTTCTCATCATGGTGGCTTCTTTTGTTACCGAGCACAGGATCCAGGCACTAGGGCTTCAGTAGTTGCTGCACACGGGCTCAGTGGTTGTGGGGCACTGGCTTAGTTGCTCCGAGGCCTGTGGAATCTCCTCTGACCAGTGATTAAACCTGAGACCCCGGCATTGCAAGGCGGATGCTTAACCACGGGACCACCAGGGAAGTCCGTCTCTTGATGTTACAGATTGACTTATTTCTTACAATTATCACTTATGGTCTGTTTCTCCCACTAAAATGTGGGCTCATGGAAGATGAGGCTTTTGTCCGCGTGGGTCACAGCCGTATGTCCCAGGTACAGAGATGCTGGGTACATTGCTCAGTGCTCAGTGAATGTTCAGGGGATGTTGAATGAATGGCTATGACCTGTGAAGGCTAGGACCCATCAGTCTTTCCACTTCCTGGCCATCTGGGCTCCAGGCCCTCCCCCTGTCCATTGTCACACAGACGACTCACATTAGAACCTTTGTGGTTCTGGCACTTCCTTTTCAGACCTCAGTGCTTCAGCCTCTCCGCCTCCTGTCCTCCGCAGCATTGTTGCTGTGAACGGCAGCTGCCCTGAAGGCTGCAGTAAGAGCTTCCCAGACGCCTGGACCACAGGCTTCTCTCCTTCCTGCAATTCCTTAGGTCACTTCCATCCATTGTCTTTGGGGGCAGCTTCTTGAGTTGATCTTTCCAGCACGGGAAGATCCCCTTGCTGGTTTCCCCATCTGCTGCCAGGTTCAAATCCTTTTTGGCTCCAAATCCTCTCTTGGGGTTCCCTTGGTCTCTTCTGCCTCTGACGGCCAGGGTGACTTTGGGCAAGCCAGCTACTCTCTTCTGGGGAGACCCTTGTGAAATAAGGGGGGAGAGGCTGCCTTTGCCCACCTCCCAGGGAAGGGCAGCAGAGGCCTGCGTCCTTTGAGGAATAATGATGATACAATGAAGGTTACTTCTCTCCCATTTGAGCCACCGTCAGTCTTGCAACTGGGTGCTTCATGACCCCTCTCTCTCTTCTTCCACTTTAGTTACACAGCCATCTCTCACTGCACTTCCACCACCTCCTGGCCATTCAATCCTCACACGTGGGAGGGGACAAAGCTCATTACGTGGGTATAGTCCAGGCTCTGTTCCCCCTCCTCCTAAAAAGAACTCTGCTTTTGATATTCAGCCATTTCTCCCCCTTCACCATTCTGTTGTTAAGGTATAAGACTCAACACTTCTTTCCTGAGGCAAAAAAAAAAAAAAAAGCTTAAGCAGCACAGAGGGGACTTCCCTGGTCCAGTAGTTAAGACTTCATCCTCCAAATGCAGGTTTGATTCCCTCCTGTATGGATGTGAAATTGGATCATAAGGAAGGCTGAGCACCAAAGAACTGACGCTTTTGAACTGTACTGCTGGAGAAAACTCTTGAGAGTCCCTTGGACTGCAAGGAGATCAAACCAGTCCATCCTAAAGGAAATTAACCCTGAATATTCACTGGCAGGACTGAGGCTGAAGCTGAAGCTCCAATACTTTGGCCACCTGATGTGAAGAGCTGACTCACTGGAAAGACCCTGATGCTGGGAAAGATTGAGGACAAGAGGAAAAGGGGGTGACAGAGGATGAGATGGTTGGATGGCATCACCGACTCAATGGACATGAGTTTGAGCAAACTCTGGGAGATAGTGAAAGACAGGGAAGGCTGGTGTGCTGCAGTCCACGGGGTTGCAAAGAGTCAGACAGGACTGAGCGACTGAACAACAGGGAATTAGATCCTACCAAGACCAGATGCAACTAAGATGCTACTTAGATGAAACTAAGACCCAGAGCAGCCAAATAAACTTTTTTTTGAAAAAAGAGCACGGAAGTGTCTTTCTCTCTCACTAACCCTCCCTGGTGAATGTTCCAGGCCAGGAAGGCATGTCCGCTCCACACAAGCATGCAGAGACAGGTTCCTTCCACGCTATGACTTCCGTCAGGTTTCCCGTCACCGCTCCTGGTCTTGGCAAGCAGGGAGGAGAGAGAGGGCACACGGTGACTGAAGGCCAAGGCCCGAATGCAGCCTCTGTCACTGCCATTCACGTTCCAATGGCCAGGACACGGTCCTGCAGCCAGTGCTGCAAGGGAGGCCGGGAAATGTTGTCCAGATTCATGGCCACGTGCTCAGGAGGAGGAGGACAGTTTGAGAGGACGACCAGTGGGTTTACAGCACCTACTCTTTCTCTAGAAAGAGAATCTGGGTTTTGGACAAACTGGTTTCTCAGTTTTGTGTCACAGAACCCAGAAAATGGGAGGAGAGAGCCTGAAGGGGAAAGGGAGAGAGAGAAAACAGGGAGGGAAACAGCTTTAAGAGTATTTGACACGAGTCACAGTTGGAGTTGTTTTTAAATTACTTTTGGTTAATGGTCTGTGTCTTACGATGTGCTCTGCTCGCCCAGAGCCAAGATGAGGCCTCCTGGGGTCTCAGGATACGTGGGTCACCATGCACGCCAGCTTACAATTTACCAAACCCGGTGCTGAAACCGAGGCTATGACGAGAGCCGGTCTCTGCCCTTCAGGCATTCACAGGCCGATGGGGGAGATGGACGCAGGATTAGAGGCGAGTCCAAGCTGCTGAAAACACGTCAAGGTGGGAATTACCTCGACCGTGGAGAAGCAGACAAGAAACAGCGTCGCTGGGACCTCACATTCTAGGTTTGCCTCTGCCTGTGGGAGGTACTCAGCTCTGCCTCTAATCCTGCGTCCGTCTCCCCCATTGGCCTTGCGAATGCCTGAAGGGCAGAGACCGGCTCTCCTCGTAGCCTTGGTCTCAGCACCGGGTTTGGTAAATTGTAAGCTGGCGTGCATGGTGACCCACATGGCACCCCACTCCAGTACTCTTGCCTGGAAAATCCTATGGACAGAGGAGCCTGGAAGGCTGCAATCCATGGGGTCGCTGAGGGTTGGACACGACTGAGCGACTTCACTTTTCACTTTCATGCATTGGAGAAGGAAATGGCAACCCACTCCAACGTTCTTGCCTGGAGAATCCCAGGGACGGTGGATCCTGGTGGGCTGCCGTCTATGGGGTCGCATAGAATCGGACACGACTGAAGTGATTTAGCAGCTAACGTTTTTTATTCAATCCTAGAGTCATAAAAGGTAAACGGAATCAAGTGAAGAAATAAGAAACTTGGGTCCTGGCCCTGCTGCTCTGTGTCCTAGAGAAAGTCCCCGCCCCTCTGTAATCACCTTCTCTCCCACTGTCTGCAAGGCCACTGGGAGCACATTTGATACTCTCCCAGGAAGTACTGGTGAAAGATGCTGTGAAAGTGCTGCACTCAATATGCCAGCAAATTTGGAAAACTCAGCAGTGGCCACAGGACTGGAAAAGGTCAGGTTTCATTCCAATCCCAAAGAAAGGCAATCCCAAAGAATGCTCAAACTACCACACAATTGTAATCATCTCACACACTAGTAAAGTGATGCTCAAAATTCTCCAAGCCAGGCTTCAGCAATACGTGAACTGTGAACTTCCAGATATTCAAGCTGGATTTAGAAAAGGCAGAGAAACCAGAGATCAAACTGCCAACACCCGTTGGATCATTGGAAAAGCAAGAGAGTTCCAGAAAAACATCTACTTCTGCTTTATTGACTATGCCAAAGCCTTTGACTGTGTGGATCACAATAAACTGTGGAAAATTCTGAGAGAGATGGGAATACCAGACCACCTGACCTACCTCCTGAGAAATCTGTGTGCAGGTCAAGAAGCAAGCTGGACAGGAACAACAGACTGGTTCCAAACTGGGAAAGGAGAACGTCAAGGCTGTGTATTGTCACCCTGCTTATTTAATTTATATGCAGAGTACATCATGAGAAACGCTGGACTGGATGAAGCTCAAACTGGAATCAAGATTTCTGGGAGAAATCTCGATAACCTCAGATATGCAGATGACACCACACTTACGGCAGTAAGTGAAGAACTAAAGAGCCTCTTGATGAAAGAGGAGAGTGAAAAAGTTGGCTTAAAACTCAACATTCAGAAAACTAAGATCACGGCATCTGGTCCCCTTGTTCCATGGCAAATAGATGGGGAAACAATGGAAACAGTGACAGACTATTTTGGGGGGCTCCGAAATCACTGCAGATGGTGACTGCAGCCATGAAATTAAAAGATGCTTGCTCCTTGGAAGAAAAGTTATGACCGAACTAGACAGCATATTAAAAAGCAGAGACATTAGTTTCCTAACAAAGGTCTGTTTCGTCAAAGCTGTGGTTTTTCCAGTGGTCATGTATGGATGTGAGAGTTGGACTGTAAAGAAAGCTGAGTGCCGAAGAATTGATGCTTTTGAACTGTGGTGTTGGAGAAGACTCTTGAGAGTCCCTTGGATAGCAAGGAGATCCAAGTCCATCCTAAAGGAAATCAGTACTGAATATCATTGGAAGGACTGATGTTGAAGCTGAAACTCCAATACTTTGGCCACCTGATGCGGAGAGCTGACTCATTTGAAAAGACCCTGAAGGTGGGAAAGATTGAAGATGGGAGGAGAAGGGAATGACAGAGTATGAGATGGTTGGATGGCATCACCGACTCAATGGACATGAGTTTCAGTAAGCTCCGGGAGCTGGTAATGGACAGTGAAGCCTGGTGTGCTGCAGTCCATGGGGTCGCAAGAGTTGGACACCACTGAGCGACCGAGTTGAACTGAACTGAGGAAGTACTAGGGCTTCCCTGGTGGCTCTGATTGTAAAGAATCTGCCCACAGTGCAGAAGACTTAAGAAACATGGGTTCGATCCCTGGGTTGGGAAGATCCCCTGCAGAAGGAAATGGCTACCTACTCCAGTATTCTTGCTTGGAGAATCCCATGGATAAAGGAACCTAGTAGGCTACGGCGGGTCCATGGGGTCACAAGGAGTGGGACACACCTGAGTGACTAACCCTTAGGAAGTACTGAAAGGAACCCCTACCAGTGGGCAAAATACAGAAAGGTGCCCCCTGCTCCAGGCTGAGGCAGCCCCCATGCTCAGACACACAGAGTGGGGACAGGCTGGATTTCAGCCACACTTGCCCCTTGGTCACACCCTTGTGCAGTGCACACCACACACAACTGTGTTCAGGCAGCTACCTTGCCGATCAGCTTCCCTGGGACACTCTCACAGCAAGAGTGACTCAACCCCAGTAATCCCCCAAATGGCCTTCCAACCAGCAGGCTTTCTGTCCCTCGTCCTCTGCAGCCTGGCTGGGACTAACAGAGAGGAGTGAGGTCTCTAGGGTACACAGGAGGCACTCATTTTCAGGGTAACCATTGAGAATGGGTGCCTCCATGAACTCTGTGCCCCAGGTACCTTGCCAGCCTCCCCTAGTCCTGACTCTGCCCCACATGATTCCCGCAGACATAGGTGGTGGTATTTTAAAGGAAGGTGCCTGGAGACTACCTCAGACTCCCTGAGGGCAGCTTCTTAGTGGTGGGGAGTGACACCCAGGGGTCACGGAGGGGCTGAACCTGGAGGGGGAGGGCACAGCTTGATTAACGTCCTACTCATGCCATGGCTTAGCTTCTATTTATGGCAATCAAGAAGTTTTTCATTTATTAATACAGTTTCCTTGAAAATAAATTATGTAAGTAAAGATGGCACAGGGTGGAAGGACCATGGTCCAGAGAATGGGTGCCAGGAGAGGCTCTGTGCCAGGAACCCCAGATTCACCTGGGGAGATAGGGAAGGAAGGGGAGGGCCAGGTAGTCAAACCCCTTGCTTGTCATCTGAGGGCTCTGTAGGAGAGCTCAGGAGGGTGAGGAGAGAGGAGGACGCTGGTTTGGCTCCTGAGACATGTGTGACACAGCAGCCCCAGGCCCGGGTGGCTGAGCTGATGCAGGCAGGAGAGAGGGCGGTCTCCACCCAGGAGGGCCACCAGCGCCCTTCCCACTGTTGCCCTGGAGACAAGGACCCTGACACCCAGGTGCTCCGAAGACAAGGACTCTGGCCACCGGGAGTCCAGTGACGACACGTCCAGGGCAGGGTCCTTCCGGCAGGAGGAAACCAGGATTAAACTACCCCACCTCCCAGATCCGTGAAACCCTGGACTGTTTCCCAAACCACCCAAACATTCAAAACCACTTTCCCTCCTGCCGGTCCTAACAGTTCTTTGGTGTCTTAAAACTCAACTCATCTTTACTTACATAATTTATTTTCAAGGAAACTGTATTAATAAATGAAAAACTTCTTGATTGCCATGAATAGAAGCTAAGCCATGGCATGAGTAGGACGTTAATCAAGCTGTGTCCTGACGGGCTCCCTGGTGTCCCCAGGGTTCTGGATTTGAAGGCCAGTCTCTATGCTCAAGGAGGGGCTTCCCAGGCGGCGCAGTGGTAGAGAATCCGCCTGCCAATGCAGGAGACGTTGGTTTGACTCCTGGGTCAGCAAGATCCCCTAGAGTAGGAAATGGCAATCCACGCCAGTATTCTTGCCTGGAAAATTCAATGGAGAGAGGAGCCTGGAGGGCTACAGACCATGGGGTCGCAGACGGTCAGACGCGATCGAGCATGCATGCTCT
This sequence comes from Kobus ellipsiprymnus, assembly GCA_006410655.1. NCBI lineage: Eukaryota > Metazoa > Chordata > Mammalia > Artiodactyla > Bovidae > Kobus > Kobus ellipsiprymnus. The sequence goes on from SJYR01001322.1 coordinate 292,602, forward strand.
GTTCAAAGGGAGGGCAGTGGAGGTCAGGAAAGTGTTAAAGACGGAACGCACCCACCCAAGACTCTCCTTCTTCCTCAGAAATGGAATCACTTTCTCCTTCCGCGAGGCCATATTTCATGTGCCCACATACCCCATCTCACGCATGTGTCCCCTCCTGGTGATAAACTGTCCCCAGGAGTCCTGAACGTAAGACAGCAAGAGTGACCTCTCGTAGTTGGGGTGGGGGGAGCTGAGGTCCCTGGCTCTGGGGACAGGCTGGGCCCTGAGCTGTACCCCTAGTCTCAGCCAGGCTACTAATGTCTCAAGTGAGTCTTAGACAAGCTGGTGTTGATGGCCTTTAACCTCAGCATGTGGTGTAGGAGCTGGCATGGCACACAGTAGGTGCTCAGTCAATGCACAAACACAGAGCCCTTGGAAGAGAGGATGGGTCCAACGTCAGTGAGCCTGTGGGCCCAACTGCAGCCCTGTGGGCTGGTTCGTCTCAGGGTCCAGTCTCATTCCTGCCATGGTGGGCCCACCTCTGCAGGCCTGAAGGAGACACAGTGCCAGAGAGAGGTCGCTGGGATGGAGGGGCACCGGCAAAGGGAAGCCAGTGGGTTTGCTGCTGTGGTTTTGTGGCGGCAACTGTCTCTCATGACTAGAGCAGTGATAAAAACAGGAAGTACTGAGCGACCGGGCCCTTCTCCGCCTGACTTCAGCCTTCCCTGACCCCACCAGCCCGCTGGCTCCTCCACATCCTTGTACAACAGGCTGGTCACTTGTCCGGTGGGAGGGGCTCCGAGAAGGCCCAGGATCTCTCAGCACTTGCCCGGCCCGCGGCCAGCCCTCTGACCCGCCTCTATCACCGGGGGTCGGGGTTGGGGGCACTGGGCCAGCTGTGGGGTACCTGGAGGCTTGGTCCAGCTCTGCTGCCACATCTGCCTGAGACACTGGGCAAGGCTTCCTTCTGTGGGCCAGCTTCCTTATGACAAATAGAAGGGGCTTGAAGGCTGCCTGATGGCACTTCCCTCCCAGGCAGGCACCCCTCCAGGATGCTGGGGGCAGCCGGAGAAGGGCCCGGGTAGACTGGAGACGGGGAGCAGCCCCTGCCACAGGCGCTAGTGTATGAACAGTCCCAGGACCAAGCACACACACATGCGCACACGCACACACGCACACATGTGTGCACAAGCTGTGTGCACACACATGCACACACAGGACATGAGCACAGCTTTGTGAGTGAGAGCAGTTTCTACGCCCGATCCTACCTGCCTGGAGCAGGGGCCACCAAGAGGAACAAAAACAGCCAGGCTCCACCACTGCTTTGAAGGATTCCTGGGCGGGGGGAGACCGGCCAGTCCACAGAAATGACAGCGTAAAGATAAGGATTACAAGGGTGGGGCTCACGGTTTGGGGTGAAGGTGAACAAGGCCACTCTGTAGGGGGACGGGAGTACTTCTTATCCTTCACTTATTATTATGATTAGTTACTTATTTGCATGTTTTATACTACTCATATTTTACATTATTCATATTATCCATGTTGTATATTACTTCACTTTGTGTTATTGTTTTATATTTCATTTTTATGTATAATACACATGACATAAACTTCATTTTAATTCACGACATAAACTTCATTTTCAAGTGGGCTGCCTTACAGTCACATTGCTGTGCAACCACCTCCCTGTCTAATTCCAGAACATTCCCAACAGCCCAAAGTGAAAGTTTGCACCCATCGGCAGTTGCTCCTAATTCCTTCCTACCCCCAGCCCTTGGCAACCACCTTTGGTCTCTATGAATCTGCCTATTCTGGACACTTCATATCAATAGAATCATACACTATAAGACCTTTTATGACCGTCTTTTTCACTTTGCCTAACTTTTTCGTTTGCTGTTAGGGTTTTCTTTTTAGCGGCAGGGGCGAGGGGCATGCCACACAGCATGTGGGATCTTAGTTCCCAACCAGGGACTGAAACTGTGTGCCTTGCAGTGGGAGCCTGGAGTATTCCCTGGGCCACCGGGGAAGTCCCTAGCCTAAGTGTTTTGTTTTGTTTTTAGCCTAAGTGTTTTAAGGTTCCTCCGTGTTGTAACGTGTTTCAGGACTTCATTCCTTTTTATGACCGAATAGCATCCCATTGTAAATGCTTGCTTATCCATTCATCTGCTGAGGGACAGGTGGGCTGTTTCTACTATTTGGCTATTATAACCCATCATTTACCGAGTTCTGTCTCCATCCTATTCTAACAATTCCGCAGTGTTATATCAGGTAGCCCCTCTCACCAATGATCTAAGTACTGTTATTCTCTATGCAAATGGGGAAAGAGATAGGCTGGTTGTTGGGTTTAACTCAGTGAGGAGCACGTTATTGCCTGAATAAAACTTCGCAGCGTCCTCTGCTTCCTGGGCACAGGGAACAGCAGCAGCTGGGTTGGCGGCTGCTCCTTCAGCCAGTGCCTGAGTGCCTACCAGCAGGAGAGTCCCAGCCGAGCCATGATGCACACGCAGAACGGCCGAGGGCAGGCTCTGTAGTTCTAAGCGGCGGGGTGCTCGTTGCTGCCCTGACTGACAGGGTCCTCCCGGGGCCTGAGTGCGCAGAAGCACGGCCCAGGCTCGCACAGGCACACACACGCAGCTTGCGTATATTTCCGAAGCAAACAGCTATGCACCCGACTGGATAAAAACCAAGATCAAGTTGAACTGCTTGAGTTCCCGAGGGCTCTGCAGGTGCACTTTGGGAGCTGATTTTCATGAAAGAGCTGCACGTGGCTGAAACTTAAGCTGGTGGGGGCTCTCCTGGGGATCAGCCTCAGCCTTGAGGTTGCTTCCAGATGCCCCTCACGCTCCTTGAGAACAACCACTCACCTCAGCAGGTAACCAAAGCCAACAACAAGGATTTATTGAGAATTTATCAGCTGCTGCGCTGAGCATTGTTCATACCTTTCTCTCCCCCTAACCTGTGGGATGGACATTTTTATTATGCCCATATTCCAGGGGAGGAGACCAAAGCTCAGAGAGGTAGAAAGACTTGTCCAAGATCCCAAAACAAGCAGGTGGAAGAGGTAGAGTTTGAACCAAGGTCTGCTTACCTCTATAGAGTTCACGTTCAACTCGAAGGTCACCTTGATAGCCCATGACAGATTGAGCATCAACCAGTGTCTTGCGCTGGAGTTTATGGTCAGGCTTTCTTGATGAGTAACAGCATGGTGTGTAGACAGCCTGGGGTTAAAAGTCAGGAGCTCTGGGTGAGTTTCAGATCCAGCTCTAACTTACTCCACGGCTTAGGGCAAATTCCCACTCCCGCTACCTGGGCCTCGGTGTCCACATCCATGAAATGGGACCTTTGGACTAGACCAGTGGTATCAATGTTAGTTGCACCTCTGGACTACCTAACAGTCTGGTTAAAAATACTGATTGCTGGGCTCTTCCTCAGACCTATAATATCAGGCCTGGGAACCCCGAATCTACAGGTGATTCATACCTGAAGCAAGCATTGGGAAGCCTGCTTCCAGGGCTCTTCCACAGCTCGGCCTCTGTGAGTCTGTGGAGTCACAGAAGACCAACCCAGTAACCATGGCTGCCAGTCTGAGTCAAAGACCAAAGAAAACAACTCTGCAAGAATCTAGAAAAGAAAGAAGTTGGTTGGACTGTGGAAGTTGGGGAAGTAGAAGCAGAAGCTGGCTGGATTTTGTTTTTGTGGTTTCATTTTCTCCTTGGAAGAAAATCACATTTCCAGTTAAGCCATGCTTCTTGGGCCCCTTGCAGTCCAGAGGGACAGTTCTGGCCAACAAAATGCATAGAAATGATAAGCACCAGTTCCACAGCTGGACATAAAACTCTTGTGGGATCCTTTCTGCTCTCTCCCTGTTCTGTGGTGAATTTGGACACAAAGTTTTGATGATGGTAGTGTTTTAGAATGGAAGGAATCTGGGGTCCAGGCTGAGAAGAACCTCTCCTGGCCTATAGGACAAGGGGGCAATACATTTAGATTGTGTATAATTAGTGACTTTACACACTAAAATCACACTACTATTCTGGGGCTGTTTGTTACAGCAGCTAATGGTACTTATCCTGACTAATACAAACTAGAGGAAGTGGGACCAGAGCAGACTCTTAAAAGATGAATAAGATTTGGAAACAGAGAGAAAGAAAAAGGCCTTCCAGAGGGAAGGGTATTAGGAACAGAGAGGGAGCTAGAACAGGCATGATGTGTTTGTGCCCTTGAAAGGAATTCCGTTTGCTCAGTACCGAGAGCTATGCTGGCTGGAGATGAGACCAAAAATATTCCAACAGTGATGTGCTAGCTGGAGCTAGCTCATACCAGCTTTTAAGAGCCAATTGTTAGCATCTTTTCCCAACTCTGTGTTCAGTGACAGACATCACTTTGGTAGCTTGAAATTGGGCATGGTGGGTGTATTTATACCATGGCAACCAGTAAACACTATAAGCCAGGGCTTTTTTCTCCCATGTTTAAACATTTAGCAGCACCCTGCTGGCTGCAACCCACATATAAAAGAGTCCTGCCAATTTGAGAGGCAGCGGAAAGACCAAAGACCCTGCAGCCCATTCTAATGCTTACTTCACTCCTTCTGAGCTGTGTGTTCTTGGGCAAGTGAACGTTACCTCCCTGAGCCTCGTATCTGCAAAATGGGGCTGAAAATAGAACCTCCCTTATATGGCTGACGGATAAATAGATGAGATGGGGCATGTGGAACCCTGGCTACATCTCATCAGCATCATCATTCCTAGCATATGCCAGCCTCTGATGTAAGCACCTGCAACTCTCCCAGGACTCTCTCTGCCCCTCACAGGGTGGTCTGGAAGTGCTTGGAAGCAATGAAGTGTCTTAGGGAGCAATCCTCAACCAAAGGTGGATGAGAGAGCTGGTGGAAAATAACCCAGCTCCTCACCTCTCGATTAGGACAAATCTGAGGCCCACACTGCCCTATCTTGCAGAAGTCTTTAGAAGTGCTAATCCCCTGTAGCCGGTTCCCCTGTAGCCGGCCGATTAGCACAGCCTGAACTGGATTCTCCCTTTCCTACCTCTCTTCCCCGCTTCCCCACCAGGGCATCATTGCCCAAGAAGTTCCAAGGGAACTTCCCTCATCCTTGACTCAGGGTCTGCTTCTAGGGGGACCCAACCCAGATAGCAGCCAAAGATGATCGATAGCCAGAATCACTTTACGTGTGCACAGAGATTCACGAAGCAAGAACACATCTCTCCTGGCTCAGGCCCCACGGCAGCCCCGGGGATTATCCGATGCATTTGTAGATGGAGAAAGTGAGGGTCTGAGAACAGCAATGATTTGCTCCAGGTCATCCCACCAATAGGAAGAAGGGCTAAAACTGGGGGATCCAAACCCCAGGTTTTCAGCTTTGAGCTGCTCTGGGCTCCTGGAGAGCCCTGAACAGGCTGGGAGGGTGGTCTCCATCCCTCCGACTTCTCTCCCCTGACGGATGAGGCTGACTCTGGCCCCTGTTGTGGGCCTGGGACAGTGGAGGGCAAATGGGCTGGAGGTAGGAATAGCTGGTTATTAAATCCATCTATCATCCAGCAGGTTTGACCCCATTCTGTCCTGGGAAAGCTGGGCTTTGCCTGGGGGTGGCCGGGAGGGGAGGATGGGGTGGCCGGGAGGGGAGAGGGGGGTGGGAAGCTGACCCAGCAGGAAGGGGAGGTGGGGGCCATGAAGTCCAGAGAGTAACCAGGGCAGGGTGAGGTTAGAGGCAGCTCCTGGCTGTCTGTGTCCCCACAGTGTGAGGACAGCCAGGGCCCCGGGGACAGGCAGGGCCATTATGACGCAGTGACCTAAAGAGGGGCCTGCTCATTCGCCCATCACTGCCTGAGCCATGTTCGTTCTGAACCCACCAGACCTGGTACCCGAGCTCCAGAAGACAGGGGTCAGGGGCAGCACAGTGCCTATGACACGAAACCTGGATGCGCCTATGACTACCCACTGTCTAATGAGGACCAGCCACGTGCCACACGCTAATCAGCTTGGGTACTCAATCCATATTTCATTTCACCATCCTCAGGCTGTATAGGGAGTGGTTTTAGGAGCTCGAGTTCAGACTCAAGACTGACAGACCTGGCTCGCCATCCAGGCCCCCCTCCATGGGTGCTCTGTGTGCCTCAGTGAGTTGTTTCATCTTGCTAACCTCAGTCTCCACATCTGTAAAATGGGCTTAATGATAGCAACCATCTCATGGGAGGAACATAGTGAAGATCCACTGCAAGATCACTTGTAACTTGCTCAACTCAGGGCCAGTCCACAGGGCACAGAGGCAGGATGATGTCAGACCTATTATGTACAGGCGCCATGCTAAGCACTTTCCATGGGTTATCTTGTTTAAACTTCATAACCACCCTGAAGGGAAGAGACTACTGGTAGCCTCCTCTCTTATAGGGAGGGAAGCCAAAGTTCAGAGGGGTGAAGACCCAGGCCCAAGGTCACCATAGCTGCTGGCAGTGGAGGGGGGGATCTGAATCCAGGTGCTCTTTCTGCCTGGAGGCCTGATCAGCCAAAAACTCCCTTTCCCATCACCCTCCACCCCACAGGTGAGCTTGGCTCATCTATCTGTTTGATCTTTTTCTTTTTTTTAAGCTGGACTTTAGATTATTTATTTATTTGTTATTTTTGGTCTTTGTTGCTGCGCATGGGCTTTAAAGTGGGGGCTACTTGCAGCAAACGGGGGTTACTCTCTAGTTGCAGTGCACAGGCTTCTCACTGCCGGGCCTTCTCTTGCTGTGAAACATGGGCCCTAGAGCACGCAGGCCTCAGTTGTGACGCACGGCTTTGCTGCCCCGCAGCAAGTGGGATCTCCCCGGGCCAGGGAGTCGAACCTGTGTCCCCTGCACTGGCAAGTGCACTGTCCACCACTGGACCACCGAGCAAGTCCCATCTGTTTGCTCCTGGAAAACATACTGCTGAGTGAAAGGTGACTGGAGGCGCAGGGCGGACAAGGCACCCGCCGGGAGCCGCAGGCAAGATGATGCTAGAGCCGGGACTAAACCCAGGGCCTCCGGCTCTGGGCCAGGCCCGCTGCGGGACCCGGATGTTGTTGCCGCTCGGGCCTCTCCTCTGCTCTGCCCTGCCCCCTGCTCACCCTCTCTTGGTGAAGGAGAGCTCCCCGGCTCCCGAGGCCACTGGGGTGTGCCACTGACGCCCCAATCTTTTCTTTTCCACTGAGAGGTGATTTGCCCAGAACATGTTGAACACTTTAAAAATTTGGTCACATTGTAACCATTTGGGTTACCATGGTGACCTCATTTTGAATTCACTTCCCAAGGGGGGAGTTGGTAATAATTAATACAGCTCTTAATGCCCGCCCACAGTGAGCATGGGGAGGATCACAGGGTCCCCTGGGACCAACTTCTCCAGGGGAAGCAGGGCTTCCTCCCTTCTCTGAGCAGGGTCCTGGGGTTCCCCGAGGAGGTAGGGGAAGGGAGAGGATGCCTCCACCCTGCCCCCACTTTTGCATCCCCAACAGCCATGTTGTTGGGCTGAACTAGATTGGGGAGCTCCCTTTCACGGATGGGGAATATGAGGTTCAAATGAGTAAGTGACTTATACAGGGCCACACAACAAGATCCAGGCAGCATCACCACTGGGCCAGAAGGTGGGTTTCCTGGGCTTCAGGACACGGCTTTGGGGATTGCCAAGGTTGGAGGAAGCCCAGGTCTGAAACTCCCCTTCTTAAGTGCCTTCAAGAGCTAGGGAGGAGGAGCTGGCTGGCTTGTCTGCTGGGAAACTGGAGTAGGCATGGCTCGGGCAAAAAGCTGGAGACTTGGGAACATCAACTATAGAAGCTGGGTTTTAGTAAAGGGGTGCGGAGAAGGGCATTTGGGGGAATGGCTTTGATTATCTCTGGTCATGCCCCCAAATTGAGCTTGCTGTCTTGTTCATCTCAGGCAAAATAAACCCGTGGCTTTAGTGTGCTGCCATCAGGCGGTGGTGTGATGGGGCTGTTCCTATCAGACAGGAAACCGCTAAAAAAAATTTCACTCATTTTTCAAAGCAGACAGAAGTCTAAAGAATTAGATTTATACATTATTTCACATAATTTTTAAAAACTGAGATAGTATTTTAGAAGAAAGATGCCTGTGATATATGTTGGCAAGTCCTTCCCTGACTCTTAATTGTATCTATCTTCCAGCTCTAAACTCTGGGATCTTTGGTAGTCTGATGCTGGGAAAGATTGAAGGCGGGAGGAGAAAGGGATGACAGAGGTTGAGATGGTTGGGTGGCATCACCGATTCAATGGACATGAGTTTGAGTAAATTCTGGGAGTTGGTGATGGATAGGGAGGCCTGGTGTGCTGCAGTCCATGAGGTTGCAAACAGTCAGACACGACTGAGGGACTGAACTGAACTGAACTGAACTGGTAGTCTAACTTCATTTTCTGTCTGGTTCATGACTGGAGCCTATCCTAAATGTTTTCAAGCCAACTCAGCATCCTGGAAAGAGCAGGCGATGCGGATTCAGTGCCATCTCTCACCTCAATTAGTCCAGTTTTGGAGGTAGCTTCTCGTTACCCCAGGTCACCCCACATCTGTACAGCAGACTTTCTAAATGCCCTGACATTTCCCCCACTGGGTTTAACTCTGACTGCCTGCCACACCGGAAGGTTAATTCCTCCAGACACAGACTTTGGCCCATTCATCTCTGTAACTGCCCCAGATCTTAACAACAATGCCTGGCACATGGATGATGATCAGTAGTTTTTTGAATGAACAGATAAATTCCCATTTCACAGATGAGAAAACTGAAGATCCTAGAGGGAAATGATAATGCTAATCTTAACAATAACGGATATTTGTAACGTGCCTACTAGCGCTTCCCAGGTGGTGCTAGTGATAAACTATCTGCCTGCCAATAAAGAGATGTAAGAAACGCAGGTTCGGTCCCTGGGATGGGAAGATCCCCTGGAGTAGGAAATGGCAACCCACTCCAGTATTCTTGCCTGGAAAATCCCATGGACAGAGGAGTCTGGTAAGCTACAGTCCATGGGGCCACAAAGAGTCAGACAGGACTGAGCACACCCACGTGTATCTACTGTGTGCCATATATATTAAATTCATTTAGTTCCCACAATAATTCTAGGAAGTAGATACTGTTATTACACTCATTATACAGATTAGGGAGCGGAGCCTGGAGACGTTTGGGATGGGGGAACAACTGAAGGAGAGATTAAAAAAATGTCCAGTTCAGCAGTTCATTTGGGAAGAGGGAGCTGAGGGCAGGCATCATCCATCCATCCATTCATTTATTCAGTAAAAGTTTATTATTGCCAGTTGCCTGGTATCTAGGGGATCCCTAGGGCATGGTGGGCCCTATGGTCTGCAGGCGAGCGCTGCCTGGTCTCCCTTTTTCACCCAAATCAGCCTGTGAGTGAGGTTCTTCACCCAGCGCCTCATGGCCAGCCCACGACAGGCCACCTTGGAGGCCACATCCTCATACTGCCTGGCAGCTTGGGTGGGAGAGGAGGGAAGCCCTCTTGCGGAAGCAAGTGAGATCTCCTTGCATCTCATTGGTCCTCATGGGGTTGAGGTTTCATTCCTGAGCCAATCAGGGTGTCTGACTCCACCCCCAAAAGAGAGTGTCATCAATTCCAGCCAAGTCCAAGTTAGGAAGGTGAGAGAACTGGACCCGCTAAAGAAAAAAGCAGGGTTGGGGTGGAAAAAGGGGCGGTGCCCTAACTCAGCCACACTTGCTGCTGTCGCCTGAAGCTGAAAGGGCACAGACAAACCCCAACTGCATCGGAGGAGCTGCTGGCCGCCCCCCCCAAATCAAGGAGGCCAGCCTCCTCGCCATCCTTGGTCTGGCTGACTGCAAGCTTGGACAGGGCCTGTCTGCTCACCCACACCGAGCCCTGGGCCTGACCTGGGCAGGGCCCATCAAAGCGCTTGCCTTCTAGACCTTCTTTGACTCTGTGTGATGTTCCGGCTGGACTGAATTCCTGTCTCTCTCTCTCTGCAAACCCCAGCCACAAAGCCCCTCCTTCAAAGCCTCACACACTGTTGGTGGAAATGTAAGTTGGTCCAGCCACTATGGAGAACGTCATGGAGGTTCCTCAAAAAACTAAAAATAGAGTTGTCTATGATCCAGCAGTCCCACTCTTGGGCATATATCCCAAGAACGCCGTCATTTGAAATGATTCACGCACCCCTCGGTTCATAGCAGCGCTATTGACAGTAGGCAAGGCATGGAAGCCACCTAAATGTCCATGGATAGATGAATGGATAAAGAGGACGCGAACATACATACAATGCAATACTACTCAGCCGTAAAAAGAATGAAATCATGCCATCTGCAGCAACATGGGTGGGCCTGGAGGTTATCATGCTAAGAGAAGGAAGGAAGGGAAAGACAAACACCTATAACTACACGTGGAATCTAAAACAGGACACAAATGAACTTATCTACAAAACAGAAAAAGGCGCACAGGCACAGAGAGCAGACTTGCAGTTGCCAAGGGGGAGGGGGAAGGGAGGGATGGATCCGGAGTTTGGGATTAGCAGACGCAATCTTCTTATCCATTATATATAGAACGGATAAACAAGGTCCTCCTGTACCGCACAGGGAACTATATTCAGTATCCCGCGATAAGCCATCGTGGGGAAAAGAGCCCTCCCTCTAACTGCTGGAGGACTCCCAGGCTGCAGGAGACATGTGTCTCAGGGAGGCTGGTCTTAGGCAGGCCAAAAAGTTCGTTCGGATTTCAGTACCACTAGAAGGCACTTTTTTCCCCCCCATTTTCACCAAGAACTTTATTGAACACCTTATTCATTAACCAGATGAAACTTTTGGCCAACCCAATAGACTTGAGGTGGCCAGAGGCTTCATGCCCCGCCTGTGTGACACTGCCTCTCTGAGCCTGAGTTTCCTCACCTGTGAGTACAACAACCGACCCCTTGGGGTTGTTGGAACACACGAGGGTAGGTAGCCCCAGGGCCCATAGCAGGGAAGCACTCAGAGAGATTTTTCTCCTGTTTCCTGGGGCGGCAAGGTGGGGGGTGCGGTAAGAGAATACAGAATATGGATGGCTCACAGTCGGATTCCAGTGCTCATTCTCTCATCCAGAAGACACTTATGGAGCATCTTCTACTGCGTGCCAGGCATGCTACTGAGTGCCAGGGATACAGCAGTGAGCCAAACAGACAAAAATCCCTGGCTTCATGGAACTGACATTTTCCATCAGGGGAGAGAGACAAACCACAAGATAGAGAAAAACTTTTAAATGTGAAAGATAGTAATTAACACTGAGAAGAAGAAAGCAGAGAAGAGGCAAGAGACTATTTGGTTTTAGCTGTTCAGAATGAATCAGACATTTGAAAAAGAAGGAACAGAACTGTCACAGCCAAGAGGAGCCTAAGAGATACGATGACTAAATGTAATGCAATGTCCTGATGGGTCCTCAAACAGAAAAGGGACGTTAGGTAAAAACTGAGGAAATCGGAATGAAGGGTTGCTAAGTCGCTTCAGTCGTGTCTGACTCTGCATGACCCCACAGACAGCAGCCCACCAGGCTCCCCGGTCCCTGGGATTCTCCAGGCAAGAACAATGGAGTGGGTTGCCATTTCCTTCTCCAATGCATGAAAGTGAAAAGTGAAAGTGAAGTCGCCCAGTCGTGTTAGACTCTTAGCGACTCCATGGACTGCAGCCTACCACGCTCCTTCATCCATGGGATTCTCCAGGCAAGAGCACTGGAGTGGGTTGCCATTGCCTTCTGAAAAGTGTGGAGTCTAGTAAATAACAGTGTATCAATATTGGTTCATTAATTATAACAAAGGTACCAAGTAAAGGTAAGGCCCCACTCCAGCACTCTTGCCTGGGAAATCCCATGGACGGAGGAGCCTGGTGGGCCACAGTCCATGGTGTCTCTAACAGTCGAACACGACTGAGCGACTTCACTTTCACTTTTCACTTTCATGCATTGGAGAAGGAAATGGCAACCCACTCCAGTGTTCTTGCCTTGAGAATCCCAGGATGGGGAGCCTGGCGGGCTGCCGTCTATGGGGTCGCACAGAGTCGGACACAACGGAAGCGACTTAGCAGCAGCAGCAGCAGCTAATAATATGGGGAAGTTGGGTGATGAGTACAGGAATTTCTGTACTATCTTATCATTTTTTTCTAAAATTGATTTACACCTAAAACTGTTCTAAAATAAAATGCTTATCAACAGTAAGGGAGACAGCAAGTGCAAAGGCCCTGAGGCAGGAGCATGCCTGGCAGGATTAGCAATTCCTGGCACTGCTTGATGGAGATTGGGAGGAGAGGCGATCAGAGAGATAGGTGGAAGATGAACCGTGTGCAGGCTGGCAGGACGTTATAAGGACGCCTTTCTTTGCTCCAAGGATTATGCAGATTCCCTGGCAGTCTGACATCACCTGACTTGTGGTCTAACAGCAGCTCTCTGGTCGCTTTGTTGGAACCAGACCGTGTGAGGCAAGGGCTGAAGCAGGAAGGCCAGTGAGGGAGCTCCTGCAGATGTCCGGGTGACAGAGGACGGTCGGTCCGACCCGAACGGAAGCCGTGGAGGAGGGGAGCACGGGTCAAGTTCTGGAAATACCTTGTATTTCCAGGGGTAGAGCTGACCAGATCTGTGGACGGATGAGACGTGCGGTGTGAGAGAAGGGGAGGATCCAGGGGCCGCCGGAGCCGCTGGAAGGATGGAGGAAGACAGGTTTGGGAGGAAATTAGGTACTCAGTTTAAAAAGATGGAGTCAGAGGGCCCGTGAGACACCCCAGAGGAGTTGTCAAGTGGCATCTGGAAATACAAGTCTGGAGTTGAGGAGCGAGGACCTAAACTGAAGACTATGAACATGGGAGTCAGCAGCAAAGAAAGAAAACTGCAAATTCTCAAAGCTGGGGAGGCAAGATCCCCTCAGGGGAGGGAGGGTGAACGCTGAGGTGTGGAGACACACACACACGATTTATGAGCACAGCCGTTTAAATGAGCTTATGTAAAGCAATTATCCTTCAGTAAAAAAAATAAATTAAGAAGAAAAGAGCTTAGAGGGACTTCTCTAGTGGTCCAGTGGTTAAGATTCTGCGATCCCAAGGCAGGGGGCACAGGTTGGATCCCTGGTCAGGGGACTAGATCCCACATGCTGTGACTCAGACCTGACACAGCCAAGTAAAATTGTTTAAAAATACTTATAATAATAAATCAAATAAATGAGTTTAGAGGCTTCCATGCTTTAGCTCATATCATCCTGGCAACAAACTCTCCAGCCCACTTCTTGTATGTTCCTCCTAAAAGAGCCGAGAGGATTAGTGACCTGATGGGTGAGGTGAAGTGCAAATAAGCCCAGTGCCTGGCCAGTGCTGATTCACTGACTTCTCATAGCACCAGTGTGACCTGGGGACCGTTTCCATCATTCCCATCTGACAGATGAGGAAAGTGAGGCACACAGAGTTTAGGGGACTTGTTGCAAGCTGTGTCTGACAGTGAAAACCATCCTGGGAGGTGGGGGTCCTATCCCTCTCTGCCTTCCCAAGGGGTTCAGTTGATTCCAAGTCAGGCAGACAGACAGGGCCTCCTCGACAAAGGCCCGGGGTATCTGCTACAGTTCACGGGGGTCGCAGAGAGACTGAAGAAGTGAAGTCGCTCAGTCGTGTCCGACTCTTTGCAACCCCATGGGCTGTAGCCTACCAGGCTCCTCTGTCCATGGGATTTTCCAGGCAGTAGTCCTGGAGTGGATTGCCATTTCCTTCCCCAGGGTATCTTCCCAACCCAGGGATCGAACCCGGGTCTCCCGCATTGTAGACAGACGCTTTAGAGTCTGAGCCACCAGGGAAGCCTACTGCTGTACCACCTGCCACGAGCGCCGCCTGCTGGGCGAATTCCTCTGGTTCTCAGGACACTTTTGGCTTCTGGTGCAGCTGCTGGAATGACAACGCTCTCAGGACAATGAGCACGTCAAGCTGTCAGTTCCCCGGGGGCCCAGCTTTATAGATGCCTGGGAAGCTGTAACTTGTGATCTCAAAGCTACTTTTGATGTTTCAGAAAGGCTGCACAGGTGACTTGAAAGGTAGAATTTTCTGGCTTTTCAGCTCCGCTAGCCCTGCGCTGGATCAGAAGTTCTCTGAGCAGTCACCTCCTGGACTGATACTGGCGCCGTGCCATGCCGGGCCAAGTCACCTCAGTTGTGTTCAACTCTGTGCAACCCCATGGGCTGTAGCCCCCGCCAGGCTCCTGCATCCATGGGACTCTCCAGGCAAGAATACTGGAGTGAGTTGCCATGCCCTCCTCCAGAGCATCTTCCCGACCCAGGGATTGAACCCGAGTCTTCTTCGTCTCCTGCACTGGCAGGCAGACTCTTTACCACTGAGCCACCTGGGAAGCCCCAGAAAGCTGTTTGGCCAGGTAAAAGCCCCTTCGGTCCTGGCCCAAACCAGACCCACAAATGCCCATAAGACCTGTCTGAGGCCCCAGGCCCCAGCCATTACCCTCTAGTTCTCAGCCCTGGTTGTACATTAGAAACCCCTGTGGAGTTAAAACAAAGCCCAGGCTCCTCCCAGCCTGGTGAGATCCGGCTCTTTGGGGGTAGGCCCTGGGGATAAGCGTTTTTAAGAGTCACCCCCCCACCCCGCCATGGTTCTAATGAGTGAGGGACGGACTCCTGAGGCCTGCTTCCCATCACCCTCACCCCCTGCCCCCAGACTTTGCAGTGCCTGGAGAGGAACGCCAGCCCCCCGGGACGCCAGATCTACAGATTTCCGAGAAAAAAAAAAAAAAAAACACCAAAAATCTAGATAGTGTGAAATCTCTCAATTCTCAAATGTTGAGTTGTTGTTTTGGCTTTTAATTCCATTGAAAGTGTGTTTTAAAAAACATTTTATTATAAAAGTAATATTAGCTTATTGTGGAAAATTGGGAATATATATAGTGAGGTACAAAGAAGAATGGGCTTCCCAGGCAGGACTGTGGTAAAGAACCCCCCCTCTGCCAGTACAGGAGACATAAGAGATGCGGGTTCGATCCCTGGGTTAGGAAGATTCCCCTGGAGAAGGGAATGGCTACCCACTCCAGTATTCTTGCCTGGGAAATCCCATGGACAGAGGGGCCTGGTGGGCTATGGTCCATGGGTCGCAGAATTGGACAAGACTGAAGCAACTTAACACACACACATAAAGATGAAAATGAAAGTCACTCATAATCTTAAGTGCCTCTTAGGTTCTGAATAGGCAGTGATTCAGAACATTCTGAAAGAGAGCCCCTATGTCAGTGTGCTGGGGGAGCGGGGGCCCCCAGAAGTCTTCCTATGGAGACGGAGTTCCATTTCTTGAAAGCCTGGCCATGCAACACCTTAAAAGCTCAGACCTCAGACCACTGATGCTTGTCAGAGACAGACCTGAAGAACCTTCCCTGCTCTTTAGATCAATACTTCTTCTTCTTTATACATAACAAAAATTACATTTAGAAAGAAATAAATCTTCAGGGCAGAACTTCTGCTGTCCTGTGGAGCTGGCTCTGGAGGGGAAAGCAGCTCTCCTGCTAGGCTCGAATGTGCCCCCTGGTGGCCACTGGAGGGATGGCGTCACAGGGCTGGGCTCCACGGCCTGCCCTCGCTGCTCTCCAGTCAGTGGTGGGGTCCTGCGACCCAGGGTCACCTGGTAACCTGTTAGAAACAAAAATTTTCAGGCCCTAAACCTCAGTTCTTCTGCATAGAAACTCCTGAGGGTAGGGCCCAGAAATCTGTGTTTTAACAAGCCATTTAGGCACTTCTGATTAAACTTCCAAGTTTGAGAAGTACGGTTCTCGATAAATTCAGGCCTGGCACCAGATACTGTGTCGAAACGGCCCAGGCTCTGAGGGCAAAAGGCAATGACCGTGCCGAAGGTGCTGGTGCTTGGTTAACACACCTCCTCAGCCCCACCTCCCTCTCGGCCCTCAGGTGTCTGGAGGCTGCAGAGCCGGGGAACGGGCGGAATGGACCACTGCCCAGAGTAAACCCATCCCGGCTTCTTGGACACAGCTCAAAAGACCACACCATGTTGTGTGATGCTAAACCTGGGATTCTTAGGACAAAGATCAGAGGTATAAGGGCAGGATGATTTCAGAACTCTCTAGCAAGCCCTTCCTGAGGGCAAGACTTAAACTTCAGCAGAGGAATGAAAAGAAACATTGAGGTAGGAATAAAGCAGAGGTGAGGTAAGCCCAAGGAAGGAGGAGACCAAGAAAAGTGCGGTCCCCTTGGGCAGATGGATCAGTCTTTAACCAGATACCTTCCAGGAAGAAATGCTTCATAATTCGATTACTGTCAAAATGAAAAAGCCCCATATTGACTCAAGATGTAGCTGAACTGGCACCTGGGGAAATTCGATCTGGGTAAAAAACACCTAGGTCCCCAGCAGGTTCCCTGCAGCAAGGCTTTCCTGACAGAGAAGTGACTTTGTAGGGCATCGAGCAGTTAAGGAAATCTTGGCACCTGGAAAATCCAAGGAGTTTGTAGAGAAAATCTGACAAGAAAAACAAGGTTTCAGCAAAAACCAGAGACAGGCAGATGGAAGAAGTCACGGTAAATACGCCACTTCAAATTTTCCCTTCTCCTAGAAACAGTTGTTTATACTGTCATTCTAACAGTAAATACTATTACAGAGATGTTCTGACTTAGTTAAGACATCATATTTCAGGTTACACGTCTCATCTAATAGCTTTATTCATTCAATAAGGATTCACTGCGCACCCGCTACGCGGCACTCATTGTTCTAGGTGCCGGGGTTACAGGGGTAACAGATGAAAGTCCCTGCCCTCACCGAGTCTGCATTCCAATGAAGAGCCGGGAAAGGTAACACACGAAATAAGCGAAAGGTGTAACGCTTTGGGTTCTTCCTCTCCAGCTTGCCCCGCATCGATTAAGTTCTCATTCTGAATTTTCAAAGATGAACCAGAAGAGTGACAGTGTGGAGGCTTCGGGTTGGGAAAACCGGCTCAGGCAGGGCTTCTTAACAATTCATAAGCAACGGAATCACCCGGAGTCGTTCAAGTGCGGGTTTAACTGGAGGCCTGGAGAAGAGGTCCCAGGTGCGGATGCTGCAGGCCCTGGGTGCAGACCACACGCTAAGGCGCTCCCTTGGAAGTCAGGCTGTGGGGACAGAGTCCCCAGTGTGCCCAGTTGGCCCAGGATGCTGACTCCCAGCCAGGCCGGCCTCACAGCCACTCCCCGCGGCAGCTCCAGCTCCGGACCTCGCCAGAGGCCCTGGCTAGTTCACGGAGCTCTCTTCTTCCTGATTCCCACAGTGTCTTCTGGGCAGCTGGGCAGTCAGGAACAACGCTACTGCTGTTTAGTCGACCTTCTTAAAGGTGAAGGAACAGCACCCACCAGAGAAGTTGTGCTGGTGGCAAAGCCAAGAGCAGACTGCCCTCCCCATCTGGAGGGCTCTGCCGAGCCTAGAGCAGACGAGGGCCTTCAGAGAGGGAGATGCTGCAGGCCTGTGAAGCCAGCTCAGGGCCAAACACCACTGAGTCACAGAAAACCAGGTGTTTATGGGGCTCAAGGGCCTTTAACCTAAACAGGTCTAGTTGCTGCAGGCCACACTTGACTAGTTTCGGCCTTCATTGAATTGGCTCTGGGGTGGGTTTCCAGTTTCCTGTTTTGTCTTCCTCTGGGATGATGTGAGTTTCGCAGGAAGCAGACTGAGAGCAGCTGTTAGAAATGTTCAGCATTCCAGGTGGCTTGCCACAGCCTTGTGGAAACAAACATGTGAGCCTGGGCAACTGGGATGGCAGGAGAAAGGACTATCCCCTTCCTTTTAAGCTGGGAGCCATGAGGAACTGTTCATTCTCATTTTGTAGGGGGTCTTGGAAAGATGATCAGAGAGGGAATGGGCACACAACAGCTATTTCCTGATGTCACATTGGGAGACGTCAGTAAAGAGAGGTTATTCAGCCAGTCAAAAGGCATGCAGGCAGCTTTTTCTGTAATCATCCAGAATGGCAAACATTATTTTGTGGCCTGTAACAAATGATACTGTACTAACACGGAACCCTTTCATGATGGCCCTAGAATAACAAAGACGACAACTGGAGATCTCCTTGGTGGAAAAGAACACGACAGTGAGAGGCTCTGGGCAGACATATTCCTTCAGGGAGGGTGAAGGCAAAAGCCAAGCGGAGGGGTCTCCCCTGGGGAACCTTGCTCGCGGAGTTAAGTGTGGTATGTTTGCAGCAGCCTAAGTGGCCGAGACTCAGGAAGGCTGTCCAGCCATGGGGCCAGGGCTGAGGTGCCAAGAGCAGAATTTTCCAAAACTGGAGCCAAGGTCAATTGTAACAATGGCCAAGAGAGGAAAAGAGCGGCCCAGAGGGGCAGGCAGCTGGCTACTCAGAGGATGAAAACAGGCGAAGCCCCTAGAAACAAGGCAGGACTACAGACGTGGTTACCCTGGAGATCAGCTCAGGATGCGCCGCCGCAGAAAGGAAACCCGATAGGGTACTGGCCACAAAGCGGCGACAAGACTCTGGAACACGGAGAGCCAATGTGCTCTTAACCGTTTCTCACCAGCTACCTTCCGACCCCACCCCTAACTTGCTTTTGTACCAGAAAACAAGTCAACTTTGTTTCCAATGCCATGGAGCAAGGAAAAGGCGGGGAGGGAGAAGGAGGGAAGGGAGAGGGAGGGCAAGGGGGTAAGAATGGATGCATCCTAAGACAGACTAGAAGGAAAGCCGCCTGAGAGCTGGGGTGGACTCACCCCATTTCCTGCACCTGAGCCCCGCTTCACGTGCCACTGCCAGGGCGCAGAGCCGAGGACCGGACAGTGAAAGTCTAAGGCCCGTTCAGAACAATCCACCTTGTGAGCCCTCCTGAAAAGTTAAAAAGGCAGAAAACTAGTTTTTATCTGTAAGAAAATGTTTATTCTTTTGAACCCCACAGGAAAAAAAGTAAGAATGCAGCCAAGACCAAGTATTTAACCAAAGTAGTGTCCCAAAAGGCAGCAAAATGGGGGAAACCTCAACACAAAGTCAGTAACAATTTTCCATGTTTTTGCACAAAGATGAAAAAAATCTATGACAATTCCAAGTAACACTTTCATGGTGACAATTACACAAGGTGATTCAAAAATGCAAAATGGCAGCAACATGCACACCTGGCTAAAGCTAGAAGTTTTTAATCCCAAAATAAGATCTGTGATTAAAAGGATGATTCTTTTTAATACTTCTATTTTGCTGACTTGCTTGTCCTACTTAATTTGCTTTAAATGAGACATACATGCCAATTAACAGGAAATTGTAGAACTATGTCCTTCCAGAATCCATGGCAAGGAAGCCAAGCCAATCTGTTTGGTTTCTGAATTTTCCTAGTTTCCAAATACAGTTTTGCTTTGCCCCTCCCTCTCCCAGACCCTCCCCCCCCCCCCACCCTGATTCTTAAAACACTTCCAAAGGTTGCCAGTGCAAACACTTTTCTACCAATGTATAATACACACTTGAAACCGAAATCTTTGTGCAGAATTTTGAGTTTTAAACTCTTAAAAATAAAAAACAAACAAAAAAAACCCTCCTTGGCACAAGAGCTGAGGAATTGTCAAGTTTCTTTTAAATCGTCAAACACAAGATGACGAAGACTGGAAAGCACAGTTAAAGGAAATTAAAACAAAAACAAAACCTAGAACTGCAGCTTTTATTAGCCGGCATTGCAGTCTCTCGAACACAACCATCACCCAGCTCCCCCTCCCAGGGTGCCTGCCTGGAGACCAGTTCAGAACACTGTGGTGCTTTCTATGAAAGGAAACAGAAGGTGTGGCTTGGCGGTAACAAACAGCCCAGCTACCCACCAGTTTCACAGCAGGATCCGTAGTGAGCTTGATAGAGAGAGAAGACAGACGATGGTAAAGGGGGAAATCATTTAAAATCGAGTTTCCTCTTGAATGTCTTTTCCCAAGGCACTGTGAACAAGACTGCTGCTAGCTAGTTTCCAGGACTGAACACACCGATGGGAATATACACATTTGAGACACAAACCCTGTGACGGTCTCACAGCTGGTCTCATCACCTGAGTCTCTCCCCTCGGCTGAAATGATACTCCTTGAATTTGTTTGGTCCTTGGAGGGGTCATCAATTTTTGTTTTCTGTAATATCTTCAATGCAGCTATGGGATCAAAGCTGTGTTAGGTTACTGAACCTTTTCACACTAAAAACTAAAATTTTTCATTATCATCCCATATGAACCCAATGTGCAGGTTTTGCTTGCTAATTTCAGAACAAAACAAAATTAAAGGGCTGAGAAGCAAAAACTCTGCTTTTTTTTTCCTTTTTCTTCAAGAGGAAACTGTAAGAATACATAAAAGGCAAAATTGGCTACTTGAAATCCAAGAATGGTTTTAATGTATTGGCCGAGAAAAATAAACTGCAAAGTTCTGTGAGGTCTTCTAAAAATTTACAAGAAAAACTGATGGGCAGTTCTAATCAGACTTGGATGTTATCTTTCCCCCCCTTTTTAAAAATGACAACATATACAGTCCCACAAAATACAATATCAACTTTTTTTTTATCTTGACTGCCAGAGACGCTCCTTTGTGATGCCTTCTGATAACCAAATGGCTGAACAAAACACACTGCTGGCCTTCATTTCTTCAGGGGCTGGTAAACAGAGGCATTGGGGTCGAGTCCAGAGGGGCTGGTCTCCACAAATTTGGAAGAGTAGTGGGGGGAGACGGGGCTCAGAGGGCTGGCGGCAGCGCTGTATGCTATGCTGGGCATGACGGCCATGACTTCAGCTATCTTCTGTTTTAGGTCCTTGATTTCCTGGTCTTTCTGAAGAATTTGTCCTGGAAGATCAAAGACCCACCATTAGTGAGAAGGAAGGGCTCACCCAACACAGTGGCCTTTTGGGCCCATCAATCCCAAGTGGGTTCAACTCCAGCTTTGATGGTTTGCAAGGGGAGACACTTTTCCTGTAATGGGCCAGTAAATATTTTAAAAACTGTGAGCCACATACGGTTCTTGTCTTTTTCTTCAAGACCATAGTAAAATGTAAAGACTGCTCGCAGCCCACCAGTGGTACAAGAAAAGCTGGCAGGCCAGACGTGGTCCATGGGCCGTGGTGTGCGAGTGGAAAGCAACTGTGTCTAGGCAGGTGTGATGAAGCACAGAGCTCGTGCACGAGGAGCCACGTGCTGAGCTGGGCAGCAGCAGGGTGGCCTAAGAGTGGGTTGCTCTCGACTTATGGCTCTGCCTCGCGAGCTGAAACACTGCTCTGGGAGGATGGAGTATCTCCGAGGCAGGGCAAACAAGGCAACCAGCTCCCGCCTGCCGCATGGCCGCTTCTCTTCCTGTGCTCTGTGTTAACTCCGGAGGCTTCTGTTTCTACTGCATCACAAAGCTGTCCCTGCTCCTTCCACTTAAATCAGACCCTACCCCCAGTCCCCAACTCCTCAATTCTCAACACACCGTAACTTCCCTTTCTGTCACTTTCTTCTTTGTAATAATGCTAATAATCACTATAGCTAACACATGTGTGCCAGACACTGTTCTAAGTGCTTACTCAGACGAATTCATTTACTTATCAAAACAACCCTCTAAGGTGGGGATTATCATCATCATCCATTTTATAGATGAGGAAACCGGAGCACAGAGAGGTGGAGTGACAGAGCTAGGATTGGACACGACGCAGTCTGGCTCTAGGGTCTGCATTCTGTCTTCTGTGAGTGCTGAAACAGGCGATGGTTAGTGCCCCATCGGAGAAGGCAGTGGCCCCCCACTCCAGTCCTCTTGCCTGGAAAATCCCATGGACGGAGGAGCCTGGTGGGCTGCAATCCATGGGGTCACTAAGAGTTGGACACGACTGAGCGCCTTCACTTTCACTTTCATGCATTGGAGAAGGAAATGGCAACCCACTCCAGTGTTCTTGCCTGGCGAAACCCAGGGACGGGGGAGCCTGGGGGGCTGCCGTCTATGGGGTCACACAGAGTCAGACACGACTGAAGCGACTTAGCAGCAGCAGCAGTAGTGCCCCCTATCTCTCCCCTGGCCCACGAGCTCTGTGAGGACCAAGACTGTTTCCCCTTTTCGTCTTTGCCAAAACCTTAGTGCCTGGCTCAGTGCAGAGCTGAGACCCTGCAAGGTATACATCCTACCAAAGTCATTTAGTTATCAATGGCTGAGCAGGATTTAAACCCAGGACCACTTGGTTCCAAAGCCCACATAATCTCCATCATGCTTTTGGTCCACTAGGGGAAGAACACTTAGGAGGAGCCCTTTTGAAATTTAAATGCTGAAAAAAACTAAGAGGTTGTATTTGAGCTGCACTCATTTTGAGTCCTACAGAAGATGGTAACGTATTCGAAATGTAAGAGAGTGTGGTGGCAGATTTTAAAAAATGATATAGCAGAGATGAAAGTCATTTTGGAACAAGGATGAATCAAATGATAGAGAAAGCAGAAGGAGAAAGGCAACAAGGGGTTTGATTTAAATTACAAAGTTGGGTTCCTATTAGAATATTCCAAGCATGACAGAAGAGAGAAGTAGTGGGGAAGGCAGAGGCAAAGAGCCGCAGACAGGAACTGCTCCCTCCGGCTTCCTTCACGTCCCCTCAGCTTCAACTGAGCATCAAATACCCTCCTTCTCTTTGAACAAAGCCTCAGATGAATAAAATACCTAATGGCATCTGATATATGAGGCACTGTATCTTCCTCTCCATGCAGATTTAAGTTTAGTTTCTTTAATCAGTAACGTACAAACATTCCCAGAGCTTTGGCAAAGACAGTTCTCTCTGCTTCTCTGGGCTTTACAGGAATTTCTGGGTCAACAAGGAAGTATAATCCGTGTTGAGAAGCCAAGCTCCCCTCGGCTACTCTGAGACCAGGTGCTGCTTCCCTCCAGGAGGCAACCTCTTTCGAGTCTGTAAATCCAAGCAAACGGGAGGAGGCAGAGAGAGGGTGGCCACTTCTCAGGGAGCTGAGCCAGGTAGGCAGAAAAATACAGTGTGCGCTCAGAAGTCTGGCTCTAAAGCAGGATTCCCAGGAAGCTTCTTTTTAAATGTCTTTCCTTGAGTCCGCAGATTCGTAAGCCTGATTCTCAACCCTCTTCTCTTCCTGCTCTGTCGCTGCCATCCCAAGCCACTCCTATGGCTTCACTGACCTTTCACAGGGTACCCCACGCAACCCCAAGGGTTCTGGCCCTCTCTCTGGGTGTAGGCCCCAAATTTCCACTGACTGATGAAGACCTTCAGCTCAGTGCCTGGGAGGCAACTCCAGATCAAAGCATCCCAAAGCAAACTCACTTTTTCTTCTCATTCCTTAAATCTGTTTTGCTCTTCTTCCAAGGTTTTAGCAGCCCTGTTGGAACATATCACCCTCTTCCCTCCTGAAAATCCAGGAGTTACATCCTCTAGTATTGTTTCATTCACAGTCCCCCTAATCCACTCTCTTCTTCCACATCCCTCAGCTAGAGGTCACTGGACTGCTCCCCTGGACGTTCTCAGCTCTTTCTTACCTTCGCTTACACTGTTCCCTCAGATAACAATGGTCTTCCCTGCCATTCTCTGCTTTCAGAATTCACCCTTCAAGGTCATGTACCTACTGCTATATCCAAAATGGATAACCAACAAGGAGGACCTATTGTGTAGCACGTGGAGCTCTACTCAATTTTATGTGTCAGTCTGGATGGGAGGAGGGTTTGGGGGAGAATGGATATATGTATATGTATGGCTGAGTCCCTTCTCTGTTCACCTGAAACTTCCACAACATTCAGTTCAGTTCAGTCGCTCATTCGTGTCCGACTCTTTGCGACCCCATGAACCTCAGCATGCCAGGCCTCCCTGTCCATCGCCAACTCCTGGAGTCCACCCAAACCCATGTCCATTGTGTCGGTGATGCCATCCAACCATCTCATCCTCTGTCGTCCCCTTCTTCTCCTGCCCCCAATCTTTCCCAGCATCAGGGTCTCTTCAAATGAGTCAGGTCTTCACATCAGGTGGCCAAAGTATTGGAGTTTCAGCTTCAGCATCAGTCGCTCCAATGAACACCCAGGACTGATTGCCCTTAGGATGGACTGGTTGGATCTCCTTGCAGTCCAAGGGACTCTCAAGAGTCTTCTCCAACACCACAGTTCAAAAATATCAATTCTTCGGTGATCAGCTTTTTTTATAGTCCAACTCTCACATCCATACATGACTACTGGTATTAATTGGCTGTACCCCAATACAAGATAAAAAATTTGAAGTATGAAAAAAAAAAAAAAGAATTCACCCTTCATAGTCCCTTCAATGGCCCCTCCCTTAGGAAGTTGCCTTGACCCCTCCTCTGGCCTTTCAAGCCGCCTGCCTCTACCGTGTGGTGGCAGGCCTTATGTGTGGCTTTCCCTGGTGTGGCACTTCTCACAGCGTCCACGCTATCCTCGCCCTAGTACTAAGACATTATCTGCCTTCTTCACGTGCATTCCCTCATGAAACTACGTGAAATCTTCCAGACTCCCTTAGGAAGTTGCCTTGACCCCTCCTCTGGCCTTTCAAGCCGCCTGCCTCTACCGTGTGGTGGCAGGCCTTATGTGTGGCTTTCCCTGGTGTGGCACTTCTCACAGCGTCCACGCTATCCTCGCCCTAGTACTAAGACATTATCTGCCTTCTTCATGTGCATTCCCTCATGAAACTACGTGAAATCTTCCAGAAGCAACATGGCAAATGAAAGCACAAGCACAACATACTGAATGTAGAAACACACTTGAAATACACCTCCCTGGGACACTCAATTTTAACACTTTATTGACCGGAGACAGTAACACCACAGGCATTAGTTCCTGCAAAACTCCCCTGGTCAATAATGTGTCAAGAGCATAAAGAGGTCTCTAAGAGCAAGAAGTCTTGAGTGCCACTACCTGAGTGGAACCCCAACTAGAGTATGTCTTATTTATCTTGTCTCCTTTTCACCTTCTAGTAAAATGGTTTACGTAGAGCAAGTGTGAATGCTCTGCAACTGGCTGTTGAGATATTCTTTTCCTTCTACTAAGTCAACTGCTTGAAAAAATTTTTCTTTAGTCATCTATTTGTGGCTTATCAACTTCTTGAACAAAATCTAAATTTCTTCTCATTAGGTCATGTCAGGTCTCTATTCTGAAGCCTTCCAAAGCTTCCCATGGCGTTCAGAATAAAGTCCTTTCCATAGGCGGCAAAGCTTGGCAGAATGTGGCTCCTGCTACTTTTGATCCTAAAAACTCTCCCCGTCACTCAGGTTGCAGCCCCACTGGCCATGACACGCAAGTTCCCTCTAGACACTTACCTGCTCCCTCTCTCCTCCCAGATAGGTCATGTCAGGTCTCTATTCCGAAGCCTTCCAAAGCTTCCCATGGCGTTCAGAATAAAGTCCTTTCCATAGGCGGCAAAGCTTGGCAGAATGTGGCTCCTGCTACTTTTGATCCTAAAAACTCTCCCCGTCACTCAGGTTGCAGCCCCACTGGCCATGACACGCAAGTTCCCTCTAGACACTTACCTGCTCCCTCTCTCCTCCCAGCCTCTGCTCAAACGCTACCTACTCAAAGGCTCTTCCACGTCCCTCATGTCAAACCGGCAGCGGCCCTCCACCCCAGCACAGGCTCCCTTGCCACTGCTTTTTTCCTTCACTGCACCCCTCCATGTTATACATCTGCCCGTTACCATTGGTCCCCTCGGGGATGCTCACAGTGTTTGGTTCACAGCGAGTTTCAGTAACATCTCCTGAGGAACAGCCTGCTCTCCACACCCTCCTCCTTCCACGCCCTTATCTGCAAGCTTTGCTCCAGTCAAACAGAGCCAGCAGCCGCCTCGCTCAAGCTGCTTCTTCTGTTTAGACGCCTCTCTTCCCCTCTCGCTCACTACACCGTTTCTTCACTGGGCTAACCCCTTCTTATCACTCAAGACCCAGGTGAGACATCAGCTCCCCTGAGAAATGGCCGTCTCTAACTCTCTAGACTGGCTGAGTATCTGCCGATGTTCCCAGAGAACCCATACATCCTGTTCCATTGGCACCTTTTGGTGACTCTGCAGTTCTCTACATACTTCTACAACACTCTGAGCTCCTTGGGCACAGAAACTCATACTTTTCCCTGTGTGCCCTGCTGGACATGTTCTCATCTCAAAATATGCCTGCAAAATGAATTAATGTGATGATTCCCCGATGTTCATGATGGGCACTTATCAAACCACTTGAAGTGCAAATGCCCTTGGTTAGAGCTCTAAGGAAGCTCTGCTCTCTGTGTTCCCAGGCATCCCTGACCTGGGCCTGCTGCTCGCCTACCTTGGGCAATCTCGAGCTGTCGCTTTGCGTCCCCCAGTGCGGAAAACAGGTCCAGCTTGATTCTTGTCTCTGCACTCAGGCTATTCTCCAGGTGCTGCGTTTTATCTTGCATGGCCGAGAGGGCTGACATTAACACCTCAGTATCCTTCTCATTTTCCTTATACTTCCGAAGCTCCTATCAATATCATCAAAGCAGCAATGTTACAAGACAGTTTTGGCATCGATGTCTACAAATTAGCCTGAAATCACAAATAAAATCCCACCATTACTGACCTGGCCCCTAGAACACAGAACTCTGCTGCTTCATAGGTTTAGACCTTACCCCTTAGAGGGAGTGCAAAATGCATTTATACAGTGATGTGCACATACAGAAACAGTGACTGTGCTGGGGTATTTCGAGGTAACAGTGGACTCTGTCTCCACATAAAACACTTTCTTAAAATCCTAACTCAGAGCCACAAAGACCCTGCTGCCAGTTGCAAATGGTGCTATAATGCTCTAGTTAAATTAGCCAAAACTCTACTTTCAACTTAAAACTAAAAACTGTAAAAATCTTAAATTATTTTGATAGGGCATATTCCAAAACAAACCCACTTAAAATATCAAATTCTGGTATAAAACATGTCAGGGATCAATATTTCTGGCTTGTCTTAGAATCCAGTTGAATTAAATATAGCTTGAATGAGCTGGACAAGATGAGAGCTTCTTTTGGTCATATGGAGATTTTCAAACGCAATGGGGTTTGGCTTGTATTAGCAGGGACCATCTCCTCATGGCAGCACAGAGCACAAATCTAACACAGAAGAGGAATTCAAGTACAGTGAAGTCAGCTGTTCCTCCCTTACCTGCACTTTCAGCTCTAATTCTCTGATCTGGTCTTCTTTAACCTTCATGTCCATTGTGAGCTTCTTGCCCTCTGCTTCTAATTCTCTGATCCGATTCCGTAAGGTTTCGGTGCATTCTCCCCTTTTAAAAAAGAAGAGAAAGGAAAAAGAATTCAAACAAGTATAGGTTTAATCATACTTCAGGACCAATATTTTTCTTGTACTCACAGAATCAGATTTTGGCTTTTGGCTCAGTCTGCTCATTCTTTCTGTACTTTTATAATTTCAAAAATGACTTAAAATGATTACTAACTGGGAGTCTTAGATGAGCCAGATGCCAAGCTAGTACTTTTACCCATACTGCCTTCTTCTCCATTTTCCAGAGAAAACTGAAGCTATTTAGATATAATATAATACTGAAAAAGCAAACATAGTCCCAAGGTTGCCAACTTGTCGGTCACAGAATGGGGTGAGAACTGAGGTTTTTCTACTTTGCCAGTCCACCAAGCTTCCCATCAGGCAACAGGACCTGGAACAATGCACACAAGCTGAGCAAGACAGAACCAAATGTCTTCTGTCTCCAGCAGAGGGCAGTGAGCTAGAAACATTTTCACTTTTGAGGGGCTATATGCACTGCAAACATCACCTTTCTTTAGGCATGATATTTTGACAAGCCTGAAGTAAATAGAAAGAGAAGGAAGCAGCATTAGAGTTGCTTCTCAGGGCTATAATAAGGAAAAACTTAAAAAGATGATGATAACAGCAAGTTCAAAGCTGATGAACCGTTTAGGCCTGGTGAAGTAGGTATCCTTTGCCCACAAAAAGGAAGGTCCAGAGAGACTCTTTAAGGTTTGAGATTTACTTAAGAATAAAAACAGCCTCTACATGAATGAGGCCTTCCCTTGTGGCTCAGCTGGTAAAGAATCCGCCTGCAATGTGGGAGATCTGGGTTCAATCCCTGGGTTGGGAAGATCCCCTGGAGAAGGAAAAGGCAGCCCACTCCAGTATTCTGGCCTGGAGAATTCCATGGACTGTATAGTCCATGGGGTTGCAAAGAGTCAGACACAACTGAGTGACTTTCACTTTACTACATGAATGATGGCAAACAAGAACCATCCAAGGGTAAGAGAGCAAAGGCAATAAGCTTCACTGAAAGCAGAAGAGATTAAGGATAGAAACTGAAACCAACATACTGATTCTCAGGCGTAAGAGACACTCAACAATATGGTTAAGAAAATGTCATATCCACCTAAGAGATTTTTTTAAAAAAAACAGGAACTGTTAGATGAATTAAGGAGAGTGCAAACCACACCAGACAAATGTTCAGGAAAATCTCTTGCAATGCAAGTGCTTCAGAAATGTCCATCTTTAAATGATGGACAAACAAAACTCGTCACATCTTAGGCAAGTTAGCAAAGGGTCTTATGAATTTGTGAAGATGTTGATGGGCCAAGTCAGCTCGGCCAGCTGCAGTCCAGAGGCTGCTGGGGTAAGGCAGGATCACACAGGAGAAAGACTTCTCCAGCCCACTGATACTTCCTAAAAGATGAAATGATGGTTTACCAAGTATTCTACAAATGCCAGAACTAAAAAGAAGGCTATTAACGTGCCAAATACAAAAGAGCAAAAAGTAGAACTATATCACACAGACACAAATGTGGGGATAGAAACTTAAATGAAATAAATAATAATTTGCCCTTATGCTGCATCTGTGAACCCATAACTGACCCTCACCATGCAGAAGAACTTCACCAGTCGAAAAGATGAATAAAAAGTGAAAAAGTGAAGTAGAAGATAAAGAGAGACAGAGAGGGAGAAAAGGAGGCTCTTAACTCTTTCCCCATCTTTTTTAAGGTCATTTGACAGTTTGCTGTTGTCCAACCAAGACATGAGCAGTCAGGACACAGTGCCTGAGGAAATGAGATTTTATCTTTCTTGCATTTTAAGATAAAAACTCCAGAAACACACAACTTAGTAATGACAGTTCTGCAAGGGAACAAAAGTCCAGACAGGCTTCTCTCAAAGTATGTAGTAATTATCAGTCTTACGGAAAGTGACTGGAACCCCTTTTTGAGCAGCATTTTGCCTTCTAGGTGTGGAAGGCACAGTAATTCCCTCATCCTGCTTTATAGAGGAGGTCACGAGGAATGAAGCGGTCATGAGCGCCTGAGCTTGCACAGCCGGAGTTTAAACCAGTTAACATAACAGTACTTAACAGCAATCCATCCGTGCATGATTGTGTATTTCCAGACCTGCACAAGGCATCAGATTCCCATTCTTAGTTCAAGGAAAGCCAGACAGGTGGCATGGACCTACCTTGATGCAGCAGCAAACGCGACAGCCCGGGCAGCAGTAGCTTCTTCTAACTTCTTCCTTTTCTTCTCCTCCATTAACTGCTTTTCTACAAAACTTCGGGCTTCCTGCTCAGCTTTTAGCTTTTTCTCCAACTGGCTGATATTCTGCTTATCTTTCTGCTTCATTTGCACAGCATTATGTAATCTATATGGAAATGATTGTCATACAGTTTTACAATTAGAAGTGTTCACCATAAACTCTGGAAAGACAAGGCTTCTCTTTATCATTTTAAGACCAAACAGGAGATTTGAATAGCAGATCACAGATGTCAACTCCCAGAGGGCCCAGGGAAAATACACTGTCATTATTATTTAACAATTCCTAAAAACAAGTAAACAAGCTACTTTACAAAATATAGAACTGGACCTAGCCTCTGCTTTACTGGGCTTTTCTGGTGGCTCAGACGGTAAAGAATTCACCTGCAATGCAGGAGAGACCTGGGTTGGGAAGATACCCTGGAGGAGGGAATGGGTACCCACTTCAGTGTTCTGGCCTGGAGAATTCCATGGATACAGTCCATGGAGTCACAAGAGTTGGACACGACTGAGCGACTTTCACTTCACTTCTGCAAGTGATCTACGGAAGGTAATCCAAAAAACAGGATAAAACAAGTTTCTAAGAGAGGAAGAGATAACTGGAGAGCTATTTCTACTTCCTCGTAGAACTTCAGTCTGAGATCAAGGAAGAGCAGATGGAACCAGCCCCACTGAAACGGAGGGGAAGGGTGGGAGGGGCAGGTCTTTCTTTGCGTGAATACAATATGCCACAGCCCACTGCAGCCTTTCCTTCCCAGCTGGGAGGTGTTTTCTCCCAGTATCCCAAAATAGAACTCGTAGTTAGAATCACAGGATGCTTAATTTCAGATAGAAATTTCAGCCACATTCTCTGCCTTGCTGCTACTACTCCTAGCTTTATATATCAATATAGTGAGTTTTTCTCACTATATCAACAATGTTAGAGCCATCACACACATACATGGGTCAGAAACAACGGAAAGGCTCTAGCTTTTGAGTTACATTCCCTGAAAATGAGGAAGGAGTCCTCTTTCAAGGGAAAGCCCAGACAGCTCAGCACCTAGAGCAGCAATCACTACCTCAGACACTCAATGCTTGGAGATTAAAAAAAAAAAGACAGAACCACACTGAGTCAAGAAGTAATTCCAGAATGGATTAATGGGAACCATACAAGAAAAGCAGGCTTTTGGTCTGCCTCTTCAAATAAAATCAAAGTTCAATGCCACTTTTAGTTCCAGAAATCAAAGTACAGAGAGTCTAATCCTCTGGAAACTTTCACTCAAAGGAGTAAGAGCTTCAAATTGTGGCAGAAATACTTCTGGTCAATTTTACTCAAATTGTCACAAAAGCTCAATGAGTATTTTAAACTAAGAGCAGAAGTTATTAAATGAGAGCGGACAAATAGTATCATTAAACTGTTTTGTTAACATTGAATGTTTCTATAGATTTTGTAACACATTGAATATCTCATGCTCAACACTTTTAACATTTTATTTTTAAAAACCCCTCTGCTAGATTCTTTTGTCATCATGAACCTTGTACTCCAATCCCCGAAAACAGGAGCGACAGGAGGCTGCTTGGCTCTCCCGAAAGCCCACGAGGTGCACGTACTTGTTCTGCAGCAGCTCATTCTCCTGCCGGAGCTGGCCCATTTCTGAGCGGATCCCTCGCTCGGTGCTTGAGAGAGAGCTGATCTGACTGCGGAGCTCCTGTTCCACTTGCCTGCTGGCCTGCAGGTCGGCCTTTAATTTTTTAATGTCTTGTTCCAGCCTAGGAGAAGGAAAAGAGCAGCATCTTCGTCACTGAGCGGGGGCACCCCTGGGGCTCTGCGGGAGACCCTGGCTGAAGTCCTTGAGGGCTGGCTGGATGGTGGAGCATCCCGCCACCACTGCAACTCCCGTCCACAATCAGCCTTTGAATGAATGCTTCTGCCTGGGTCCCCATGCCTTCCCACCAGAGGGTAACTTTTGCTTCTCCTCAAACATTTGTGAACACCGACAGGTGAAGATGGTGACTTGTACCTGAGCTGCTAACAAAGAAAGAGGGGAAGGCAGAGGGAGGGTGGCTGAAGGGGAAGGTCCCCTCCCCACTGGTGAATTCCCCATGCTCCTCAGCACAGGAGATAGGCTCACAGCAACCAGCTCACGACCCACCTGCTTTGAGACATCCTGACAGGTCAGAATCTACTCTGAGATTCCCTCCCACCCTGGGCCAAGAAGACAAGTGTCTGAGACAAGCTCCTGAAACTGCTATCATCCTTGCTAAATGATGCTCACACTTGTGGTGACTGTGACAGAAGAGCTCATCAGACTCAACAACAATGAAAAAAGGAACAAATTACATGAGCTACGAATCATAAGAAAACTCCATCTGTGAAATGAAGCTTATCTTTTCAATTCTTCACTCCTGTTTCATCTATTTTCTTTAAAACAGTCATAGTTTCATTTCAAGTGACATGCACTGGGGAACTATTATGTGCACATGCAGGACTGAAAAGGGTCAACAAGAAGTATACTGTCAAGCCCCTTTCTTCATGAGAGGACCTTCTGATTTCACTAGAGGCCAATAACCAGCCTCTGAAATGATTAAACCATAACACAGGGAGGCCAGAGGTAAACGCATGCTAAAAGGAATGACTAGTATCTCATGAGAACTTGTGTGTCAGACGCTGTCTTGTAGATTTTAACGGCATGGATTCATTTAGCCTGTCCAACTATGAGGTAGCTGAATAACCCTGGCAATTATTAGTCCATTTTTAAAGATGAAGAAACCTAGATTCAGAAAAGTCTTCAGCCTAAGGTCCCACAGGCAACCTAGCTCCACAGTCCACTCTCTTTTCCCGCGGACCAAACTGTGGCTCTATCAGCCACAGCACGGTGTGGGGAGAAGTGCCACATGAGTTCCGAGCAGAGAAGATGGGAAATGAGCTGGGCCTTGAAGGTTGGGCAGGATTTGGAGAAGCAGAAGGGGAGGACGAGGCAGTCTAAGTAAGGGGAAACACGCTCAAAAGCACCACTAGCCACAGATATCTGGGGACAGAGCAATCAGTCTGGCCTCTGAGGCAGGGATCTACTCTGGGAATAGAGGGAGGAAGGCTAGAAGGGGTTTGGAGAGTGGACTGTGGAGACTGGCATTGAAGGTGAGGCCAAGGATGACTGCCTAGGGAGACTCAGAAGACACCTGTTCCTACAAACTTACAGGTAGGCAGATGTCAGTTTGCTCTGACAAGACTCCTGTGCATTTCACTAATCCAACATACCAACAGAACCAAGATTTCTGGAGGGTAATGGTGATTGCTCCTTAGAAGTTGCCAGCTCCACAGCCTAGGGCCTTACAGATACGTTTCATGAAACATTAAATCCCCAGGGCCCGTCAATCACTGTGATCAACACTTACTAAATACATGTATCTGTTGCCAGGTATTCCTTAGAAAACCAAAGAGCAGCTTTATTTACTTGTCTTCCTTCAGTCACCTGAAACTAAACCTCAAAATCAAAAAGTCATGCAACGAGCCGGGAGAGCACAAACCAGAGACCTTGTGTTCCAGGCACTGCCGGGTCTCCTGACACAGCTCGGTCCCCAGGGAAGGGTCACGAATGGACATCAGTCCACACTTTCCCTATTGCCAGGGTTATTCCAGTTGAATGTACTCCCGAAACGGCTCTAAACAATCACCAACTGGCATTTATATCATCCCTACACCATCCCTCATTCACCCAAAATAACCCAAGGGATATTTTCTAAAATAGGTCAATGCCATCAGGTTATCCCCACTAAGAAGTCTGGGTGAAAAACGTGTTAGGTAATTTATCTTTTTGAGAAGTCAGTTTCACTGCCTGAGGAGTACATTTTTAGTCAAAAAAGGATGAGCTTTAAGAAGAGACTAGGGGCTTAGCATGGTTTAGGAATGGGATAGAGGATCAGGATTCTAGACTCAGCTATGGTGCCAACTCTGTGACCCTGAGCAAGACATGTCACCTTTCAGGACTCAGTTTCTCCATCTGAGGCAAAACGATCTCTAAGGTTCCTCGCAACGTGGTCTAGGATTTCTAGGCCTGACACACTTACCTCTGGCTGCTGATCTGCTCCTTCAGATTAGCAACCTAAGCTGTATCATACGTAGGGCCCAGGAATCAAGTTCCACACAACCTGTTACTGGGGCAAAGCATGTGCCACAGTTGGGAACGAGAGAAAGATTAAACACACAAACGCTGTGTGTGTGTGTGTGTGTGTGCGCGTGCACGCGTGTGTGTGCGCGTGCACGCGCGCACGCGCTCTCAGTTCTGTCTTACTCTTCTCGACCCCACAGACTGTAGACCGCCAGGCTCATCTATTCATGGAGTTTTCCAGACAAGAACACTGGAGTGGGTTGCCATTTCCTCCTGCATAGGATCTTCTCGACCCAGGGATCAAACCCATGTCTCTTGTGTCTCCTGCACTGGCAGGAATATTCCTTGCCACTGTGCCACCTGGGAAGCCCCTAACATAAACGTCAGATGTCGATAGTTTTGAAGTTATTACTTTTTTGCAGTTTTTAATCTACAAAAACCAAACTTTCCCACCATGAACTAAGAATAACAATATTCTGAATGAAACTTTCAGAGTTCCTTGAAAAATGTAAAAAAAAAACAAGGCAGTTAGTGAAGTTATGAGAGCAAAACAAGCAGAAATATCAAGAGTGTAACTTCTGTAGATCACAGAATGCTAAACAATATCTTCTGTGTGGAGAGCTATGAAAATTTTGTCAAAGACATATAGCAGTACAACACAAGAGATAAAGTGATATGGTTACTAGGGTATGTTTACTCTGTGAAAATTCATAAGCTGTACAATTAAGATTTGTGCATTTTTGTGGATGTGTGTTATACTTCAATAAAAGACTTATTTTCAAAAATTAAATAACTTAAGTTCACAAGGTATAGAATTAAAATGCTTCAGGATTTTCATAACTGCTGACATTAGTTCTGTAAAACTATGAATGACTGTTTTCCAAATCTGTTATTTAACACCAGCATTCCCCAGTTTAAGAAACACTGGTCTACAGGAAACTATAACAACATGTAAGATAACTTAATGTGCTAAATGGTAAATTCTCAGTAATTTTTTAAATTTATGAGGGAAGATTTTTCATTGTCTCTCTGCAGAAAGCATTAATTTAATGTTGAATATTCACTATATTCACTATATTTTAAATCCTTTTTTAAAATACTTTATTTATTTATCTGGCTGCACCGGGTTGTAGCTGCAGCATGCAGGATCTTTTTTCGTTTGTTTTAGCTGCAGCATGTGGGATCTTACTTCCGCAACCAGGAATCAAACCCAGGCCCCCAAATGCAGGCCTCCTGCATTGGGAACGCAGCATTTTAGCCACTGGACCACCAGGGAAGTCCCTATATTTTAAATCTTTACTGAGGTAGGTGGTAAAATGATTTATAATCCCTTATTGGATTTATGTTTTTATTGGAAAAGTGATACCCAGTCAAAATAAAAAACTGCATACAACAGAAAAGAATAAAAATGTAAATAACTCATAATTCTTTTATCCAGACAGAACCACTATTTGCATCTGGTTTACTTCATTTATGTATGTCTCTCTTTTCTTTCTCTTTCTTAACACACATAGATATTAATATTGCTGAAAGAGTACCACATGTATAGTTTATTTATCTTAAGCACATTTCCACACTATTAGAAACTTTTCACAAACAACTGCTGCATAATATTACATTGCACAGATGTACTGTACAATCCTACTTTTAAAAAATATACCTCAATCCCTGCATATGCTCAATAAAAAATGTAAACATGAGTTTTTAAAGAATTATGTGCATTAGTAAACTGAACTGAACTGAGCCAGTCAAATGCCAGGGGCATTTATTAGAAATATAACTACCTGTTGTAATGGTATATTTAACCCTTTTGGGTTGAAGATCAGTACTTACTAGGTAAAATGCAGATATATAATTTACTGGTGAGAAGCACCAAGAAGTACTAATTAAATGGTGTTAAGAGGTTAATGCAAAATCTTCAAATGTATTCATGGGACTGTATTAAAATGTCAATAGCTGCAACCTAAATTTGAAGCAAGTGGTCAGGAAGAAAATGAGACAGAAGTTTATAAGCTTGTAATAGTTCATAAGCCTTAAAACTAATTTCAGTAAATAGGAGTCAAAAGAAAGGAGGAGGCATGCCCTGGAGCCCCTGAGCCACAACTGCAGAGGCCCACACGCTAGAGCCTGAGCTCAGCAGAAGCAGCCCCCGCGGTGAGGGCGCCCAACGAGAGAGCACCCCTACTTGCCTCAGCTAGAAAAAGCCCGCGTGCAGCAACGAACACCCAGCGCAGCCACAGATAGAGAAGTGTTTAAAAAAAAAAAGAAACGAGGAAAAAACATTCATCTCCAAGCTTAAACCCATTTATCAGAGCTAATTCCTATTCTCCTCCCTACACAGCACAAGATTAAGGGATAAAAGAGAACTTTCCTCCAGCAGAGCTACAAACTCATCCAAAAAAGAGAAATAAAGGATCACACAGATCTTAACCACACTTTGGAAAGGCTTAGGCAGCGAATAAATGCAC
Organism: Kobus ellipsiprymnus; assembly: GCA_006410655.1. NCBI lineage: Eukaryota > Metazoa > Chordata > Mammalia > Artiodactyla > Bovidae > Kobus > Kobus ellipsiprymnus. The sequence continues at coordinate 328,563 of SJYR01001322.1, forward strand.
TCCCTCCTTGCCCAACCCCTGGGGCACTAGTCACCCTTACAAAGGCTGCCCTAGAGTGCTGCCACTTGGGATAGAGACAGCGGCACAGCAAAGCTGGAGTCTGTGTGTCCAATAAATACACCCACTTGTGCCCCGTCGGACAAGCCAGGGGTCTAACCAACTCAAAACATTACTTATTAGGTCCAGGCACCTTCCCGAGCCAGCTTATTCATAAATTTAAACTCAACTTCTAAACCTGTGAAGCTGCCTCTGAACTTGAGCACACCACCTAACTCACAGCCCTTGACTTAAGGGCAAAACTGACACTCCAAACCTCAGCTCTAGCTCCTCTTCTCCCTTAGCCCACTCACCTGAGGTAAATTATGATGAAAATGGTTAACAATTATTTAATTTTAAGGGGAGATTTTACAGTTTAATAAGGGGTAATTTCCTAGCCTACCAATAAGCATGAAGCTCAAACCTCAGTCTTTCAAGGCAAGCTAGGTAGAAAAAATATCTGTGAGTATCTTGAAGCACACTTCCTGGCAAAACAAAGTACAGTATTCAGGTGTCAGCTTTCAGTTGAAAGAAGTATTGTTTTTAAGTATATGAAAAGGTAGGGAGATATTTGACTTCCCTGGTGGCTCAGATGGTAAAGCGTCTGCCTACAATGTGGGAGACCTGGGTTCAATCCCTGGGTCAGGAAGATCTCCTGGAGAAGGGAATGGCAACCCACTCCGGTATTCTTTGGAGAAGGCAATGGCAACCCACTCCAGTACTCTTGCCTGGAAAATCCCACGGACGGGGGAGCGTGGTAGGCTGCAGTCCATGGGGTCATGGAGTGTCGGACACAACTGAGATATTTATGTCTAAATGTTTGTAATCCTCATCTTTTGTGAATCACTTGAATTACAGCCACAGTACTGACTTCACTGAAAGTATAAAAGTCTCCAATGTGTACATGCAGTACCTTCACATTTTAATAAAGCCTGAGGTGTTATGAGGCCTCATTGAGAATACACAAGAACTTTAACACTCTGGGGCAGTAAATTTCTCCAGGAAGTGTGCGTATGTGCTAACTCACTTCACTCGTGTCCGACTCTTTGCAACCCCGTAAACTGTAGCCCACTAGGCTCCTCTGTCCATGGGGTTCTCCAGGCAAGAATACTGGAGTGGGTTGCCATGCCCTCCTCCAGGGGATCTTCCTGACTCAGGGATCGAACCTGAGTCTCATGTCTCCTGCGTTAGCAGGCAGGTTCTTTACCACTAGCACCATCTGGGAAGCAAGTCCTGCAAAAAAGAGGGCGACCTTTTATTAGCCAGGACTTCACCTGGGGAGGACTAGGTTCCCCACATACCCTGAGTCACACTCCACATCCATTCCAGAAAACAACCTAAGCATACATTTCTGTATGTATGCCAGAACGACCCCAAGAGGCCATCAGGAAGACAAGGAGCCTTGGCTCTGATGGTTATCTCTGAATTCTAAGAAGCTCTGACAGAGATGCTGTAGGCCTTGCAAGAAAACACAGAATTTACAATGCTGCTCACTCTGTAAGAAAAGGGGCTTCAAAGCTCATCTCCAAATTATGTAGCCAAGTGACTGAAAGATGAGTTTTTTACACACACCCATCATACCAGCCAAAACGATTCACTCGTTTCCAGACATCTCTTGTCTTTAATTATACCATTCCTCCTAGAGGAAAGGTCTCTAATTTTCAAACCTCACTCATTCTAGGCCCAGTTAAAAATAAAAACAAAAATGGCAATAGAAACATATACATCAACAATTACTTTAAATGTAAATGGATTAAGTGCTCCAATCAGAAGACACAGACTGGCTGAATGGATTCAAAAACAAGGCCCATATATATGCTATCTACAAGAAACCCACTGCAGACCTCAAGACACATATAGACTGAAAGTGAGAAGATGGAAAAATATATTCCATGCAAATGGGAAGCAAAAGAAAGCTGGAGCAGCAATCCTCATATCAGACAAAACAGATATTAAAATAAAGAAGACTACAAGAGACACGGAAGGACACTACATAATGATCAAGGGATCAATCCAAGAGGAAGACATAACAATTGTAAATATCTATGCACCAAACACGGGAACACCTCAATACATAAGACAAACACTAGCAGACATAAAAGGAGAAATTGACAGTAACACAATAAGAGTAGGAGGCTTTAACATCCCACTCACACCAATAGACAGATCATCAAAATAGAAAATTAATAAGGAAACACAAGTCTTAAATGATACATTAGATGAGATGGATCTCACTGATATCTTCAGGACATTCCATCCAATGCAGAGGAATACACCTTCTTCTCAAGTGCTCATTCTCTAGTATAGACCACATCTTGGGTCACAAATCAAATCTCACTAAATATAAGAAAACCAAAATTGTATCAAGCATCTTCTCCAAACACAATGCTATGAGATTAGATATCAATTACAAGAAAAAAACTGTAAGAAACACAAACACATGGAGATTAAACAACACATTTCTATATATCTAACAGGTTACTTACTATGTAAGTAATAACTAGTATTATTATTATTAATTAATTAATTATAATATTAACAACATCAATATTATGATTGATTGGTATAATTAATATTACTACTAGTAATAACTAGTAGTAAATAACTAATTAAAGGTTACTGAAAAAAATCAAAAGGGAAATCAAGAAATTTCTAGAAACAAATGACAATGAAAGCATGACAACTCAAAACCTATGGGATGCAGCAAAAGCAGTCCTAAGAAGGAAGTTTATAGCAATACAATCCTACCTTAAGAAACAAGAAAAATATCAAATAGACAACCTAACTTTACATCTAAAACAACTGGCAAAAGAAGAACAAAAAACCCCCAAAATTAGCAGAAGAAAAGAATCATGAAGTTCTGAGCAGAAATAAATGAAAAAAAAAAACAGTAAAGATTAATGAAACTAAAAGCTGGTTTTTTGAGGATAAACAAAATCAACAAACCTTTAGCCAGACTCATCAAGAAAAGAAGAGAGAAGAATCAAATCAACAAAATGAGAAATGAAAAAGGGGAGGTTACAATAGACAGTGCAGAAATACAAAGGATTATAACAGACTATTATTAACAAATATACAGCAATAAAATGGGTAACCTGAAAGAAATGGACAGATTCTTAGAAAAATTCAATCTTCCATGACTGAACCAGGAAGAAATAGAAATTATGAACAACCCAGTTGCAAGCACTGAAATTGAAGCTGTGATAAAAAATTTCCCAAAAAACAAAAGCCCAGGACCAGATGGCTTCACAGGAGAATTCTATCAAACATTTAGAGAAGAGCTAATGCCTATCCTTCTAAAACTCTTTCAGACCAATATTACTGATGAACACAGATGCAAAAATCCTCAAAAAAATTTTAGCAAACAGAATTCGTCAACACATCAAAAAGCTCATACACCACGATCAAGTTGGGTTTATTCCAGGGATGCAAAGATTCTTCACTACATGCAAATCAATCAATGTGATATACCATATTAACAAACTGAAAAATAAAAACCATATGATAATCTCAATAGATGAAGAAAAAGTCTTTGACAAAATTCAGCACCCAGTTATGATTAAAACTCTTCAAAACACGGGCGCAGAAGGAACCTACCTCAACATAGTAAAGGCCGCATATGATAAGCCTACAGCAAACACCACTCTCAATGGCTAAAAACTGAAAGCACTCCCCCTATGATCAGGAACAAGACAAAGGTGTCCACTTTCACCACTATTACTCAACATAGTTCTGGAAGTCCTAGCTACAGCAATCAGAGAAGAAAAAGAAATAAAAGGAATCCAGATCGCAAGAGAAGAAGTAAAGCTCTCATTGTTTGCAGATGACATGATACTATACATAGAAAAACCTTAAAGACAGTATCAGAAAATTACTAGAGCTAAGCAGCGAATTTAGTGAAGCTGCAGGATACAAAATCAATAAACAGAAATCATTTGTATTTCTATATACTAACAATAAAAAATCAGAAAGAAATTAAGGAATCAATCCCATTCACCACTGCAACAAAAAGAATTAAATATCTAGGAATAAACGTACCCAAGGAGACAAATGACACCACCCTTATGGCAGAAAGTGAAGAACTAAAGAGCCTCTTGATGAAAATGAATGGTGCTGCTGCTGCTAAGTCGTTTCAGTCGTGGCTGACTCTGTGCGATCCCACAGACAGCAGCCCACCAGGCTCCCCCGTCCCCGGGATTCTCCAGGCAAGAACACTGGAGTGGGTTGCCATTTCCTTCTCCAATGCATGAAAGTGAAAAGGGAAAGTGAAGTCGCTCAGCTGTGTTTTGACTCTTAGCGACGCCATGGACTGCAGCCTACCAGGCTCCTCCATCCATGGGATTCTCCAGGCAAGTGTACTGGAGTGGGGTGCCATGGCCTTCTCCAAGAAAGTGAAAGAGGAGAGTGAAAAAGTTGGCTTAAAGCTCAACATTCAGAAAATGAAGATCATGGCATCCAGTCCCATCACTTCATGGCAAATAGATGGGGAAACAGTGTCAGACTTTATTTTGGGGGGCTCCAAAATCACTGCAGATGGTGACTGCAGCCATGAAATTAAAAAGCGCTTACTCCTTGGAAGGAAAGTTATGACCAACCTAGACAGCATATTAAAAAGTAGAGACATTACTATGCCAACAAAGGTCCATCTAGTCAAGGCTATGGTTTATCCAGTAGTCATGTATGGATGTGAGAGTTGGACTATAAAGAAAGGTGAGCACCAAAGAATTGATGTTTTGAACTGTGGTGTTGGAGAAGACTCTTGAGAGTCCCTTGGACTGCAAGGAGATCCAAGTCCATCCCAAAGGAGATCAGTCCTGAGTGTTCATTGGAAGGACCGATGTTGAAGCTGAAACTCCAATACTTTGGCCACCTGATGTGAAGAGCTGACTCATTTGAAAATACCCTGATGCTGGGAAAGATTGAAGGTGGGAAGAGAAGGGGACAACAGAGGATGAGGTGGCTGGATGTTTATCACCAACTTAATGGACATGAGTTTGGGTAAACTCCAGGAGTTGGTGATGGACAGGGAAGCCTGGAGTGCTGCAGTCCATGGGGTTGCAAAGAGTCAGACATGACTGAGAAACTGAACTGAACTGAACTGAAGGAGACAAAAGAACTGTACCCAGAAAATTATAAGACACTAATGAAAGAAATCAAAGATGACATAAACAGATGGAGAGATTCCATGTTCCTGAGTAGGAAGAATCAATATTGTGAAAATACAAAATGCAATCTATAGCTTCAATGTGATCCGTAGAAATTACCAATGGCATTTTTCACAGAACTAGAACAAAAAATTTCACAGTTCATATGGAAACACAAAAGACCCCAAATAGGCAAAGCAGTCTTGAGAAAGTATGGAGCTGGAGGACAACCTTCCTGACTTCAGATTACACTACAAAGCTACAGTCATCAAGACAGTATGGTACTGGCATGAAACAGAAACACAGATCAATGAACAAGATAGAAAGCCCAGAAATAAACCCATGCACCTATGGGTACCTTATTTTTGATAAAGGAGGCAAGAATATACAATGGGTCAAAGACAGCCTCTTCAACAAATGGTGCTGGGAAAACTGGACAGTACATGTAAAAGAATGAAATTAGAACACTTCCTAACACCATACACAAAGATAAACTCAAAATGGATTAAGGACCTAAATATAAGACCATAAACTATAGAACTCTTAGAGGAAAACAGGCAGAACACTCGAGGACATAAACCAAAACAAGATCCTCTATGACCCACCTCCAGGACTAATGGAAATAAAAACAAAAGTAAGCAAGGTGAAAAGACAGCCCTCAGAATGGGAGAAAATAATAGAAAATAAAACAACTGACAAAAGGATTAATTTTCAAAATATACAAGCAATTCATACAACTGAATACCAGAAAAACACCCCAATCAAAAAGTAGGAAAAAGACCTAAACAGACATTTCTCCAAAGATGACCTACAGACGGCTCACAAACACATGAAAAGATGCTCAATATTACTCATTATTAGAGAAATGCAAATCAACACTGCAATGAGATATCACCTCATGCTGGTCCGAATGGCCCTCATCCAAAAGTCTACAAACAATAAATGCTGGAGAAGGGTGTGGAGAAAAGGGAACGCTTTTGCACTATTTGTGGGAATGTAAATTGATACAGCCACTATGGAATACGGTATGGAGATTCCTTAAAAAACTAGGAATAAAACCACCATATGACCCAACAATCCCACTCCTAGGCATATACCCTGAGGAAACCAAAATTGAAAGAAACACATGTATTTCATTGTTCATTGCAGCACTATTTACAATAGCTAGAATGTGGAAGCAACTTAGATGTCCATCGACAGATGAATGGATAAAGAAGTTGTGGTACATATACACAATGGAATATTACTCAGCCATAAAAAGGAACACATTTGAGTCAGTTGTAATGAGGTGGATGAACCTAGAACCTCTTATACAGAGTGAAGTGAGTCAAAAAGAGAAAGATAAATATCGTATTCTAACACATATACCGGAGAAGGTGATGGCACCCCACTCCAGTACTCTTGCCTGGAAAATCCCATGGATGGAGGTGCCCGGTGGGCTGCAGTCCATGGGGTCGCGAAGAGTCGGACATGACTGAGCGACTTCCCTTTCACTTTTCACTTTCATGCACTGGAGGAGGAAATGGCAACCCACTCCAGTGTTCTTGCCTGGAGAATCCCAGGGACGGGGGAGCCTGGTGGGCTGCCGTCTATGGGGTCACACAGAGTCGGACACGACTGAAGTGACTTAGCAGCAGCAGCAGCAGCAACACATATACACGGAATCTCAAAGAATGGTTCTGAAGAATTTATTTACAGGGCAGCAATGGAGAAACAGACAGAGAATAGACTTATGGACACGGGGAGAGGGGAAGTGAGGGTGAGATGTATGGAAAGAGTAACATGGAAATTTACATTACCATATGTAAAATAGACGCCAACAGCAACTCACTGTATGGCTCAGGAAACTCAAGCAGGGGCTCTGTATCAACCTACAGGGGTAGGATGGGGAGAGAGATGGTGGTGGGGGTTCAAAAGGGAGGGGATATATGTATACCTATGGCTGATTCATGTTGAGGTTTGACAGAAAACAACAAAATTCTGAAAAGCAGTTATCCTTCAATAAAAAAATTAAATAAATTTTTAAAAATTAAAAAAAAAAAAAAAACACGCACAAAACCCTCCAGGATGAGGTGCTGACTTCTAAGGGCCCAATGTTCTCTATCCTTCTGAAATCTGAAAACCCTTACTGTTGCTGTTTCTCACTTGGCACTAAATCACTGCCCTATGCTCTGTTTAAACTTGTTTTGGTTTTTAATCTTTTCCTGTGCATGTTATCTTATTTCTAAAAAGCGTATAGATTCTCTGAAGCCAGGGACTGACAGTACTCTACAATTAGAAGCTAGAAGTGTATTCTCAAGTTTCTTTCAGTCTTTCCAAGACCACGCCTCTAACCCTCACTCTGTGTGCATCTCCCCAGCGCTTAGAACAGAACAGGGTCAGTGTCGTGCTATACGAAGCTCTGGAAACAACCTATCTGGAGCAGGCTGCCAGATTTTTAGTTTAAACAGTGGCTGATGGAGACAGGGGTAAAGGGGCGTTTGCTTATCAGGAAGGCAGGTGCACATGAAAAGAATGAGTGAAGAGCGACTGCTTCATCTCGGGAAGTACCTAATTCCATTAGGAGATCCCCAGCATACATTAATCATACAAGACAAGACTTGTTTAGGGACCACACAGCTGTCTCTGCAGGAAACTGAGCTCATAAATCAAAGCTCTGTCCCCAGAAGAAATACTGTTTGCCCTCTCCCCAACTCCTTCCTTTCCCCCCTTTCCAGGTCATTCACCCTGACAGGATAGGCAGCATGGGTCATTCACATAAAGACACGAATGTCTCTCAACTTAAATGAGGCCTACACTGAGCAAGTGAAGCTGTTCCAGTATATCCAGTTAACCACAACTTTGGCAATAAGGAAATGAGGCTGCCTCAGGTTTCACTGTGATTACTACAATTGCTTACCAGGCACAAGTATCAAAAATAAGTAATAGCCCGATGACCTGACTGCTAGGTGAAACCGTATTAGAGTACCTTAGGTCTCTGCTCCCTAAGCTGTCCTTTTCATTAAAGAACAAAAAGAGACAGGAAAGGAAATCTAGAGGATTTCACTGGCCACTCAGGGAAATGGGAAAGTGAATTCTTAAAGCCCCTCAAGCATAAAGCTGGGGGTGCCATGAACTAGTATTTTTAATAAGGTCCTTAAAGGATGTGGTCAGATATGACAGTTTGTATCAAAAGTCTTCAAAATGTTTGTATCTGCTGATACAGCATCCCATTCCCAGACTGGAGATACACACAAAGATTTGTGTAAGAGTGTGTTTGTTTCAACAGTATTTATACTAAGAAAAAATCAGTATTCAACAGAAAACTGACTAAATAAATATTCAACAGAAAATTGGCTAAATTGTACATTCATGTGTCTGACTGACACACAACTATTAAAAAACCACTGAGGAAGAATATTCAATGACATGGGAGAATACTCATGACAGGATCAGTGGGAAAACATAATTATAATTACAGTATATGAGCTCCGTTTTGTGAAAAGAATAAGTACGTATGCAAAAGAAAAAAGACTCAGAGGATGTATATGTAAGATAGTGGCCATCTCTACTTTCAAAGTTGGAAGTAATCAACATTTGTAACTTATTTTTAATATTTTAATTATTATTTTCTGACTGGGAGAAAAGTTTTGGTTTTTTTTTTTTTTTTAAAAGAGGAGGCTGTGTATTTGCTCTGCATGGTTTTCAACATTCACTGTTACTCTCAGATTTGCCCACATCACAGGCCAGTTTCAGAATAATCTGAAAGCCTTAGGGAAAACCCAACTGCTTTACTTCTTAAACTTTTTAGGTCATTCCAAAAAAGGGAAACTTAACTTTCTGAAGTAGAAAACGCCTCAGTTCCTAAATCTACATCAACTATTACTTCCCATCCATCAGTCCCTATCAAAGCAACAGTTTGTCTGAGTCCAGATTCAAATCTAGCTGGTCTGTGAAATCTGTGAATAACCAGGCTCATGTCTCCTGTTTCGGTGTCTGCTCCAAGAATATGGCAGAAAAACACCCTGATGTGGAAGAAGTCACCATCCTTAGGCACAGGAGGCTTCTATGCTGTAACATTTGAGGAACACCTCTGATAGCTCAGTTGGTAAAGAATCCTCCTGCAATGCAGGAGACCCTGGTTCAATTCCTGGGTCAGGAAGATCCCCTGGAGAAGGGATAGGCTACCCACTCCAGTATTCTTGGGCCTCCCTTATGACTCAGCTGGTAAAGAATCCGCCCGCAATGTGGGAGACCTGGGTTCGATCCCTGGGTTGGGAAGATCCCCTGGAGAAGGGCAAGGCTACCCATTCCAGTATTCTGGGCTAGAGAATTCCATGGACTGTATAGTCCATGGGGTCGCAAAGAATCAGACCTGACTGAGCGACTTGCACAGAGACTCAAACTACCCTTTTTATCACAAGACTGCTCCCCTTCCTGCTAAGTGGCCTGAAAGCCCCCTGGTCAGGTGTTGAGGCCTGCAACAGAACAGGGAGCAGTCTTTTGACTCTGGAGGGATGCTGCCAGCAGGTGCGTGTTTTCCAGGAGCACAAGGAACTCAAGGATAGGAGAAGGTAAAAAACCCATTAATACACGGCAGATCAGCTCGTGGGACTGCCAGACAGCCCCTAATTAAAAGTCCTTTGTACAGAAGTCCAGTCTTGATTGATGTCATCAGTGGGGGATGGAACAAAATACAAGAATCACAGGAAGAGTCAGGTGCACAGGTTATAAACCGGTGAACCAATCTGGCCCATAAACATGTTTTGTTTGACCTTCTTCTACATGAAGTAAAAAAAATATTTAACTGTGACATTTCACATAAAGACATCTACTTTTGGCATCTCTTCTAAATACCGAAGATTTAGCAACACTGGGCCTACAATCCCCCAGAGCAACAAATGGCTGTCCTGTCTGGAAGGGCATGTGCTTCAGACTCCTGGGTGCCAGGTGCAGTACTGATTACGAATGATGCCAACCCTGGCCCCAGCTCATGCCTATGCCCTGCCTCATTCCTGTATGTGTCTGAGTCTGCCCTACCCTCTCTAGAGTCAGGGGAGAGGAAGGACAAGGGCCCTTCTCAGTCCGCTGCACTGTATTTATATTTCAAATCTGTTTCAACACTCTACCAAGAAAGGAGAAAGGCACCTGAGAGTAGGGAGCTGTCATTCTTCTCACAAAAAAGAAACTAAAACTTGTTTTAATTCTGAGAGTCCCAGCTGGCTAGCAAAAGGTTTCAGAGATCCCCGAGAGATTTGCACAGACTGAAGTATACTCACACTGGCTGTCAAAGTATTCAAATAGCTAGTTTCTAAATGAGAGCGTGAGTAAAATTTAAAGACCACAGTTCCTTTTCGTTGGAGTTCCTCCCCTTCAGGGAATCCACCCCTAATCCTTAGCTGGTAATCTCAATTCATTATGTGCCAATGGGGCATACTGACTCAGAATTTAACACAAAATTTTATAGTAGTTCCTTCTGAATTCTAGGGAGCAAACTTTCTAATTGTCTAATCAGAAATTCCTATTGTTGGAATAAAATCTCAGTCCTCAACATAAAAGTGTTTCTAATGTGGACTTACCCCATCAAATAATTTATGTGTTATTTCATAATTTATCTATGCAACACAGATAATTATTTCCTTTGATCACCTGGATATGGAGATTCTAAGTAAACCACTGGCTTAAATTCATTAATGCCTAGCATCTAAAGTGCTGAGTGGTTTTCAAGCTGTAAAATAGGCCTGCTTAAGTTTAAAATTATCATGCTTCTATGACTACACTTATATCCCAGAATATTATAGTTTTAAATCACTGCAATGATTAAAACAAATTCAAACTATATTATGAACTAACATAATAAACAAAGCTAACCAAGTAAAACCTACAGGTGCCTGAAATACTATGAGCAAGGCAGAAAATGAAAACAATCATGTCTGACAACACGTTGGCTCAGAAACAATGCTAGACTAATATAAATCAGAAACGTGTTTCTACAGACACTAAACTTACTAAATATTAATAGAAATACACTCCACTACTTATTTTTTCCACTTAATCATCTCCAAATAAAATTTAGTAATAGCTCTCTTCAAGAAAATTAGAGATACCAAGAGAACATTTCATGCAAAGATGGGCTCAATAAAGGACAGAAATGGTATGTACCTAACAGAAGGAGAAGATATTAAGAAGAGGTGGCAAGAATACACGGAAGACCTGTACAAAAAAGATCTTCACGACCCAGACAATCATGATGATGTGATCCCTAATCTAGAGCCAGACATCTTGGAATGTGAAGTCAAGTGGGCCTTAGAAAGCATCACTACGAACAAAGCTAGTGGAGGTGATGGAATTCCAGTTGAGCTATTTCAAATCCTGAAAGATGATG
>SJYR01001322.1:341186-371345 GCA_006410655.1 Kobus ellipsiprymnus
GGACAGGGAGGCCTGGCATGCTGCAGTTCATGGGGTTGCAAAGAGTCGGACACGACTGAGCGACTGAACTGAACTGAACTAGAGTAATAGCTAGATACAAGATATTTAATCTAACTAGAACCTCTAAGTGTCTAGCTGAAATCTTCTTTCTGAAATGTCATGTATTTTACTAATTTTTACCTCTAGGCTGGAAATGATACTGTCACGAATAAGTGATCAAATGCACCTGTAGAAATGGAAAGCTCTACTTGTGCAGCCATCACTCACGGGGACAGTGTCAGGCACGTCACTGGGTAGCACAGGTTGTCAGCGCAGGCAACAGGCAGCACACAGACGGAGAGTAGCAAGGGTAAAGGCCAAAGCCCCATCACTGTCTCCCAAGATCAGATTTTCTTTCACAAACTATTCCTGACACAGAGCAAAATGTATTCAAATGAAATGTATTCAGAAGAAAACAAGCCAACGTACCACTTTCTCTCTGACACCTGAGATGATATACAGGGCAGTCAACACATTTTCTAACCAAGGGGATTTCCCTGGAGGGAAGGTTCTGGAACAGAAATGTGGGATCTGAGTTGTCTCTCTCTAGCTACCACAAAGACAAAGAGAACGGCTAGGACTAAGCGGGAAGAGAGAAGGCAAGAGCCACCAGTAAAGTGGAATAAGACAAGGCAAACAAATTTTCTCTGCGTTCTTGGCTGACATGTGGTTTGTGCCTAGATTCCCTGGCCCTGCAGCATAATCAACCCACTGCCAGAAAAAATGGCTTTTTCAACAACTGTCCCCTGGAGTTTTCTTCCCTTGCCCTTGTAACTTCCAGAAATTCCTGAATCTCTTGCACAGCAAGAAAGGGGGCTTAAGAGTGGAAACTCTTTTTATTTTTTAGAAATAAAGTCAATAACAACTTACTCAAGAACAACAAGCAGCTTGACACTAGACAGCAGGCCTCTGGCTTGGTCTAACATTAACACTGAGGTCTCCCACCTTCAGAGCCTTTGAGTCACATGGCACTGGCACTGCACTGCAGTCACTGAGGCCCGCCTTTCTTCTCTCAGCCACCTACCTATTATTTTTCCTGGACAAAGGGTAACATTTGTTCAGTAAGTATTTACTGAGCATCTACCGTGTGCCAATCACCATATATTGTGGCAAAGGAAAAAAGGGGAAGACAAGAGCAAAGGTGGTCCCGGGCCTCACTGAGCTGCAGTTCAGTTCAGTCGCTCAGTCGTGTCTGACTCTTTGCGACTCCATGAAGCGCAGCACGCCACGCCTCCCTGTCCATCAGCAACTCCCGGAGTTTACCCAAATTCATGTCCGTTGAGTCAGTGATGCCATCCAACCATCCATCTCATTCTCTGTCATCCTCTTCTTCTCTAGCCCTCAATCTTTCCCAGCATCAGGGTCTTTTCAAATGAGTCAGCTCTTCCCATCAGGTGGCCAAAGTATTGGGAGTTTCAGCTTCAGCACCAGTCCTTCCAGTGAACACCGAGGACTGATCTCCTTTAGGATGGACTGATTGGATCTTCTTGCAGTCCAAGGGACACTCAAGAGTCTTCTCCAACACCACAGTTCAAAAGTATCAACTTCTCGTCTCTTTATAGTCCAACTCTCACATCCATACATGACTACTGGAAAAACCACAACCTTGACTAGACAGACCTTTGTTGGCAAAGTAATGTCTCTGCTTTTTAATATGCTGTCTAAATTGGCCATAACTTTCCTTCCAAGGAGCAAGCATCTTTTAATCTCATTGAGCTTACGTTCTATTGTGTACATAATAAGCCTGTGTAAAAATTCCAAGTATGTAGAAACAGACAATGTAGAAAGTAAACATCTACTATACTCAACTATAATTGACCATTTAGTATAGACTATTTCAAATAATCTTCTGTGTATGTAAAGAACAATACTTACCCACATTTTGTAATGGGGTCATACTATCTGATCAGTTTTTCTACTTCCTCCCCTTTAACAATCCATCTTGAGGTCTTTCCATTACATTCTTTTTAAGATACGTTTCCACCTTTCAGGGCTTCCCTTGTAGCTCAGCTGGTAAAGAATCCGCCTGCAATGCAGGAGACCTGGTTCGATCTCTGGGTTGGGAAGATCCCCTGGAGAAGGGAAAGGCTACCCACTCCAGCATTCTGGCCTGATGAATTCCAAGGACTGTACAGTCTGAGGTCACAAAGAGTTGGAAACGACTGAGCGACTTTCACTTTTCCACCTTTCAAGAGAATCCTTTGTAACATTCCCCACTTTAACTATTGTGATCCCCCATGTAGGACTCTTTAGGGACTTGAGAGAAGGCTGGAAAAGTCCACATAAGGCCGCCTTCCCCGGGTACTTACCCCAGCGAATGCACAAAGGCTCTACCTCTGGAACTGACTGCACTGTCTTGTTTCCTCCCCAGAGTTGGGTCTCAGCTTTGGATTCTATCCTCGCTTTGTGCCTACAATCTCTAAGATGACAAAACAGAGGCTTCTTGGACTCTCTCTTTATTATGCTCTTTCTTCACAGCTATTCACACCAAAATCATACTGAATCCACTGATAATTAAAAATCAGTACCTAAAAATATGGCCCTTTCCTTTCAGTGAATATCTAACTTTAAATTGTCTGTAGATGTCTTAAAATGGGGCTTCCCAGGTGGCCTAGGGGTAAAGAATCGCCTGCCAATGCAGGAGACTCAGGAGATATGGATTCCCTCCCGGGGTCAGAAGATCCCCTGGAGAAGGAAATGGCAACCTGCTCCAGTATTCTTGCTTGGCGGGCTGCAGTCCGTGGACTTGCGAAGTTGGACACAACTGAGTGCACGCACACATTTTAAAATATGGGGAAATGAAAAATTGGAAGTAGTGTAAATTGTCTGTTGTTTGTCCCCAAACAGCAAGATCACACTAAGGAGTCTTCTATAAGGCAGAGGTTACACAACAATTTAAAACGCTGGTATCTGGAGACAAGATTAAGTTCAGAAGTGCAAAGACTGAGAACTGCTTAGTCAAACCACCTGGGCCATCTGTGCCACCAGCCAAGTCCCATCAAAGAAGAAAGTTGGCTGTTCTTAGCTTTTGCTATCTTTGTCCCTCATAAGAAAAACATAAAATCACAAAACATAAACATAAGATTTATAATGGCTAGAAAGTGGAATGAAGGCCAGTGACATTCTGCTCGCCCACCAGCTTAAATTAGAAAGAGATGAATCACAAATACTCATATCACAGCCTACTAAAACAATAGTAATCAATATAGTCACTGATGGACAAGGACATTATAAAGCCTATTTATCAACTATGTTGTCATCAATCTATATGCTCCCAAAATATTTCCCTAAGACCCAGAAGTGGTAATATAAGTTAGTTCCTGGGTATGAATGTAAATTAAACACTCCTCTGTGTAAGTGAATGGGTTAGAATTTCTTAGAGAGCTTCTCTACCCCTTCAAACCTCTACCCTCCCCCGCCCCCGCCACCCCACTGCCACACCTTTGCTGAGGCAGGGCTACCATACTTGCTTAGTGATTATTGGAAAAGTCCTAATAAACGTTCTCTACCTTTCCCCCAAGGCTCTTAAGTCTCCAACTATGCAGAACTGTATGAACAAACTAAATCATAACATTTTGGTGTGCCTGAAATAGCCAAATGAATTTAGAGAAGAAAAAAAAAGAGTGACTACTCAATAAATTACAGCATTCCCCAGATTTCCATTTTCCCCTGAAGAAAAGCTACCCCCACCTCTGCCCTCAGAACCTACCTCGATGGCCATGCCCATGCCTCAGACTTTTCAAGCAGTCACCGGTGGCCTTTACCCAGGGTTGAGGTTCACATCCCCTCTCTTAAGTTCCTCATTTGAGGCTCTCGGGTCTGCTCTGTCAACGTAGGCCTATCCCAGGTTTATTCCTAAAGAGCAAATTCCCTGCTAGGGGGCTCCAGGGTGTCTGAACTAGACTAACTCCCACGGAGTCCTAACGAGAGCTGCACTCTTAAAGACCCTATAAATTTTCGGGGGTGCCAGCGGATGCCACCTTCTGTTCAAAAATAAATATGCCCCTGTGTCTTTGGCAAGAGCAAGAATTTTTAAAACTCTTAAAATAGCATCTCTCTAGAAGAAAGGAAAATTAAACAAATTCTAAAATTCTAAGCATATCTTCTATACATTTTAGCCAAAAGAGCACAAAATTTAGCTCCGGTGCCAATCCTTGTGCCAACTTTAGATGTATATTTGAAACAAACAAAAACACAAGAATTTGTAAAAAAAAATCTGAAAACCAGAACAATAAAGCAGGTTGATATAACTTTTTTTTAAGCAGCACATTACTAACAGCAAAGGAAGAAGTCAAGAAACTTTGGTTCTGGTCCTTGTAACTGTCCCTCCAGCTGGTTACTGCTAAGTCACTTCAGTCATGTCCGACTCTGTGCAACCCCATAGATGGCAGCCCACCAGGCTCCCCCATCCCTGGTATTCTCCAGGCAAGAACACTGGAGTGGGTTGCTATTTCCTTCTCCAATGCATGAAAGTGAAAAGTGAAAGTGAAGTCACTCAGTCGTGTCTGCCTCTTAGCAACCCATGGACTGCAGCCCACCAGGCTCCTCCATCCATGGGATTTTCCAGGCAAGAGTACTAGAGTGGGGTGCCATTGCCTTCTCCTAGCTGGTTACTAGGACTAGTCATTTAATCTTCCAGGACTTGTTTACTTCACTGATGAAATGACAGGGCTGGGGAAGCTGGTCTAAATATCTCTGCAACATTCTAAATTCTACTCAGTTTCATTAAATGCATCTCTTCTAGGCAAAGTGTGGATACTTTTCCTTTATGACTCTTCACACCAAACATTATTCAACTATGTTAAAGAGTTGATGTCTTACTAAGAGTAAGCATGAGAAACAAGAAAGATTTGTCCTGAACACAAAAACAAAGAAAGAAAAAGTGGGATGGAAATAAAACAAAGAGACTTCTACTTCAACATTTCTACAGAATATGGATCACTTTACATTTTGTACCCAGTTTTAAATTCTCTCCCTTAACCAGGAAACTGAAACAAGTAACAAATGCCAAACAAGAAACCCCACAGTCTTGGGCTGTGTTTGAGAGGAAGCATTGTGCCAAGTCCAAACAAAAGTGCTGGCTCTTCTGCTTGCGGGCCCTGAAACTACAGGAAGGCAGCTCAGGTGTTACACCCTGACTACCAGACCTCAGGCAGATCACGGAATGATCACACAGAACTGCCACGGAATATGCCAATCAAGTGAAAACCAGGGTTAGGCTAGGTTGAGAAAATGATTTCAATATAATTTAGGTGAAAAATCAGGATGAAAAAAACTACACAAACGCTATGGCCACATCTATATAAATTCAGTTGATGAAAATCCAACAAAAATTTAAGTGATTTGTGTCATATATCTCCTTTTTTCCACGTAAATTTTCTATAATTTTTTGCACGCTTAAAATATTTAAAAACTGACCACTGGAGGAAAACATTGAGCAAACCCCAGTCTAATTTACATGATTCCTTTTTAATCTGCCAGCACTTAGTTAAAACAACTGATCTTCCTCCATGCTTTTTTGTTTATATATAGAGTTTTTTCCATGTCAAAATGAAAAATATTTTTGGCTACCAACATTACAAGTCTGTTTCTAAATAACTTGGGTAAAGAATTCAGAAATCAAGCTGGCAGAAATTGGGTCATTTTGTAAGATACTTATTTCTCAAATCAAAAGATGCTTTAGCAAGTTCCCAAACTTTTCCCGGAAAGTGGCCTATAAGCAATGCTTACTGCCAAGTTCCTCACCTTCCCCAACTTAAGCAATCTACCAGCATACTTTTTAGTTGCTGGCTAGGAACATCTTTGGCTTTGTAGGCAAGAGAGTTTCTGTCACAACTACTCAACTCTGCCACCATAAACCAGCCACAGACCCTACACAAATGGATGGGTGTGGCTACGTTTCAATAAAACTTACTTTACAAAAACAGGCAGTGGGCCAGCTTTGGCCTGTGTGCAGTCATTTGTCAGTCTGTGCTATATAGCACACTAGAGAACATCCCTGGAGTTTGGAGAGACAATGAAAAGACCCAAAGGACTGCTTGCTCCTTCACAGAGAATGACCATCAGATCTTACTTTGACAGCTGTACCAATCTTTAAGACTTCTCTTTGAAAGTGGTATATTAATGAATTCCCCCCCGCAAAGTCAATGAATTGGTTCCTCAAATATAGCAGTTTTCAACCATGATATTGAGACACACATAGCTATGTGGAATGTGCTGCATTTACTATACAACAACACTGGTTTTCAAGTGATTTTTTTTTAAATTTATAAAAGGGACAGTCTTATCCCTCTTATCCCTCTAGCCAGCCTGGACCTGTACACAGCCCTGGATGTACCTGCAAGAGTGAAGAACTCATGTACAAACTGTTGAAGAGACTTCAAGCCCAGCCTTTTCCATCTGAAGATAACAAATCCACTCTCCGGCTAACAGCTCAAACATGTCAGGTTTGGATCCGTTAAGAGTCTTAATATTCATCAAAACATATATGAAGTCAAGCAAGATATATTTTCCTTTCATAAACTTTCACTGTTATCACAGAAAAACTTAAAAATGCATGAAAGATTAAATAAAAACTAAAAGACCCAATACTATCAAGGAGAAATTATTATTATCGTTTTGGCTCCTTTCCCATCAAATCCTTTCTCTGTGTATATCAGAAAAACAAAATGCTTTCAGTAAGATTCCTCTCTACTTTCTTCATGAAATATTATATTATAAGCACTATCCTATATTATTAACTGTCTCAAAATATGATTTTTAATGTCTGTATTAAAAATCCATCAAATAGATGGACTGTAAGTATTTAAGTTTCTCACCTATTGTTGGATATTTACATCATCTGTTTTTTATAATATTACATGAAAAGTTGAAAATAATCCCATGGAAGCTTATGAAACTATTTAATATTTTATATTTATGTATTTGACAGCAGGTATACTCGGAGGGATTGGGGGCAGGAGGAGAAAGGGACAATAAAGGATGAGATGGCTGGAAGGCATCACTGACTCGATGGACATGAGTTTGAGTGAACTCCGGGAGTTGGTGATGGACAGGGAGGCCTGGTGTGCTGTGATTCATGGGGTCGCAAAGAGTCGGACACGACTGAGCGACTGAACTGAACTGATTCCCTAAAACAGAGTAACACTCTGGAGCCCTTCAGATCAAGGCACATCAGAATACACATCAGTGAGCACAGGAAGAGGTATACACCCCAGGAGCAGCTCAGGAGCACTGGACCCACGACTAGGAAACAGGCCATCTGAGTCCTTGAAATTCTTATTAAAGGCGGATGAGGTAGTAGAGATAACTGACACGACAAGTGGGGCCCAAGTGAGATGGTATCACAGAACTGAGCCTTGATTGCTCTCTCTGTAACAACCAACAGAGGAAAATTGTTTTGACTTGACTGCTATTATTAAAATTGTGCAGGAGACAGGATGTTAAAAAGCTGGTGGCAGATGTTTCATTTATAGCATATAGTAAATTTGTGAGATATTCACTTTGACATAGAAGGTCAACTAATTGGTCTTTTTCCCCTGAGCAAATGAAAGACATCTATCTGCTGAGTGTTTTCTCTGCAGGGCACGATGGGGCAGAATGTCAAAAAAAAACACATGTGAATGTCAGCCTGGTAACAGCAGCAGCATATGTTTCCAATAGTGGCCAAGGGTTATGAAACCTCTAGATCCTTAAGGAGTAGAATCCACCTGTTATTTCCCTTTATCTAGCTGCCAATCAGAAAACTAAAACAAATTATTAATCTAATTCATATAATTTATAATACTAGAAACTTTCCCTCATAAATTATCTGCTCGGAAACAAGCCAAACAGGAACATGAGATAACTTAGTGGAGAGAGGGAGTCCCAGCGGCCCTCTTGAGCTATGTGCTTTTTGAAAGGTCCATGAAATAATGCCATTTACAATAATATGGATGGATATAGAGATTATTATACTAAGTGAAGTCAGAGAAAGACAAATACCATATGATTTCATTTATATGTGGAATCTAAAATATGGCAAGATGAATTTATTTCCAAAACAGAAAAAGACACATAGACACAGAAAACAAACTTACAGTACTCAAAGAGGAAAGGGGGTAGGGTAGGGGGATAAATTAGGAGCTTGGGATTAGCAGACACCAACTACTACACATAAAACAGATAAACAACAAAGTTTTACTGTATAGTACAGAGGACTATATTCAATATCCTATAATAAACCATAATGGAAAAGAATATGAAAAAGAATGTAGAGATATATGTGTAACTAAATCACTTAGCTGTATACCAGAACCTAACACAACACTGTAAATCAGTTACACTCCAATCTACTAAAGAGAGAAAAAAATAAAAATGCTCCACTTCAGATCTCAGTTTTCAAATTGAAAGATATGAAATACAGGACTCTTGAGAGTCCCTTGGACTGCAAGGGGATCAAACCAGTCAATACTAAAGGAATCAGTCCTGAATATTCACTGGAAGGACTGAGGCTGAAGCTTCAATACTCTGGCCACCTGATGCAAAAAACTGACTCATTAGTAAAGACTCTGATGCTGGGAAAGATTGAGGGTAGGAGGAGAAGGAGATGGCAGAGGGTGAGGTGGTTGGATGGCATCACCGACTCGATGAACATGAGTTTGAGCAAGCTCCAGGAGTTGGTGATAGACGGGGAAGCCTGGCTTGCTGCAGTCCATGGGGTCGCAAAGAGTCGGACACAACTAAGCAACTGAACTGACTGACTGATGAAGTAAAACGAACGTATGTGTATTTTATAAAATATATAAAACACAGCAAAACTAAGTCTGAGCCAATCAAGGTAATACAACAATGTTCATCTTTAACTTAAACATGGGAAAAGGAACATTTCTAATTAAAATCTGTATCTAACACTGAACAGTTGACCCTTGAACAATATGCAGATTAAGCCCAGTATAATTTATAGTTGGCCCTCCATATCCATGGTTCCTCCACATCCACAAACTCAACCAACCAGGGGCTACGTAGTACTGCCATATTTACTATTGAAAAACACATATAAGTGTTCCCATGCAGTTTAAACCCGTGTTATTCAAGGATTAACTGCATTTACCTATGGAATTTTTAGAAAGAAGATTATTTTTTGTACCTGTCTGACAAAGATTTGCATGAACAGGCCACAAACTCTTCTTTTCGTGTCTATGCCACATGATCTTTGGATATGCAAACTGAAAAAAGACTAAAGTACGCCTCTCAAAACCACGAGAAGAATCAAGTCATGTGTAAATTTGTCAAATGTGGGAAGTAACCGCTATCACCTCACACTGAGCACACTGGAAAGAGCTTTAGTCAATGCTTCTGGACGGTGCGGGTGACCAACAGACCCGTGGGAAAGAAACACTCAGTGTCCAACACCACAGTTAGCTGTCACAGAATCTGATCACAAACAACCCCTGCGGCCCACTCAGAAATACGCTTCTCAAGACCCAAGTCAAGCTCATGGGAAGTGTTAGGACACAGCACACACACTTACCTTACCAGTGCGTCTGGTTTGCTTAGCTGGTTATTAGGAATACAGTTTTCCATTAAGTCCTTGTGTGCACTTGGGCTCTTGCTAGTGCATTTCTGCTTCTTCTCATTTTTACTAGATGAGGAAGGGATGCTCCCATTTGTGGCGCTGTGACTTCGAGGTGAGGAGTTCACAACGCCACTGGCATTTTTGTAGTTTTTTGAGGAAGCAGTGCAGGAGTCCTCTTTCAAGAGATTTTCTGTACTTCCCACAAGATCATTATTTAATCTTTTACTATTGATATGGTTTTCCATATACTCAATTTCTTGTATTTTAGAGTCTACAGGTTGTAGAATATTGTTGTTATTTATTCCAAGGTTGTGTTTTTTGGCATCTTTGTCTTTTTCTTTCCCTTTTTCTCGGTATTCTATCTCTGGCAAAGTTGTAGAGAGTTTTTTGTTGGCTGGGATACCTCCGTTGTGGTGTATGAGGATTGAGGAATCCATATCAGGTAATCCTTTGGCTGCTACAATACCAAAAACAAACCAACAAGCAAAAAAAAACCCACACTGGAATATTTAGTTGTAAAAAACAAAATGGATTGATTCAACAAACAGTGTCATCTACACTTAGAAGCACATTACATTAAGCTGCCAACTCATTCAGAAGCAAGAACCACACCTCATTATGCTAACTTCAAGAAGCAAAGCCAAATAAATTTGAGAAGCTGCACATTTAGAATATCACCATCATTTCGAAACACCACGTCATTAAAGTTCTGACCTTGAAAAGAATATGAGGATTTTACAATTAAGGCATACCTCATTTATCAGTCAAATCAAACTTGTCTATCACTGGGGTGACAGGACATAGGCAGATCATAATCTTAAAGGCCACATTTAAAAAGATGCTTGGATTAAACAAATTTAATAACTTTACTGAAAAGATAGATTAAATGAAACAAACAGGTGTGATGTTAGCAGACAGGGCACCTATCCTTTGTCTTGCCTCTATTGTTCAAGTAATAAGTCTGTTATCATCTACTAGGCCGCTTTACAATGAATTTTCTGTGTAGGTCTACATATTCAAACTACAAAGTGTACTTGAGATAATTTCGCACCACACCAGAGAACAAGATTTTGTCATGTATCAACTAAAAACAAAAACCAAAGGAAACTGGTATTGCTGTCTGTTCACTTATTGAATTGGTTACATATTCATGGAAGAGGCTGTATTAGAAAAGGTCATTCTAAGATCCATGTTGCATTATACAAACCATTTAAAAGACCTAGCCATGTTTGCTCTATTCAGAAGAATTCTGATTTGTAAAACAATTCTGTGTTTACATCTCTATCTGGCTTATACTTGGCTTGCTACAATTACAAATGCACATAGTTACATATACTATTGTCACTGAGAACAAATATTTTAAAATCTTCATAACAAATAAAATACTAAAATAGAAAATAAACTGTGAAAGGAAATGAAATAAATTTTTAAAATAAAATATTTAAAAGCACATGGTCTTAAGACACTAGGCAGAAAACATCATACATATTCTGTATTTCATGACCAAGTAAAGCAACAGTCCTAAAGAGGAACACCAGAAAACACAAAAAGCCATGGTAATTTCCCAAAGCCCTAGCAACTTTTCTTAAAAAATACGACTGACAAACTAATAACTAACCTATTGAGCCAATAGCTTTAGAGTAAAGACCTACCTTCCTCGGCCTCTTTTTCTTGCTTCTGTAGCATCTGTTGCTCTGGAGGGAGGGCTTGTTGAAGAAGCTGCATGTAAAATTCGTTCTCTTTTTGCACTTCTTTTTGCTTCCTCAACCGCATTTTGTAGCTTACATAACTTTTGAAGCCAAAGCCCAAAGTCACCACTGGGTATCCAATACTAGAAAGAAGACAATTCTGCTAGTAAATGTCAGTTAAGAAAGCAAGCAACACATGCGTCAGGCACAGGAGGACCCTATGACCGACTCATCATTACAGGTGATGGTAACAGCTGAGCACCCAGTAAACACAACTAAATACGTCCGTTGTGGAAATCAGGCAGCTAGCACGCAGAACAAACCCCTGCGGAACAGCAGGACCGGTGGACCGTAAGAAGCTGCCCGGTAGGCCCTGGCAACCTTCAAATACACTCAAGAAGTTACCACAGGGACTGTTGGGTACAGTGGCTAAAGTTTTTGATTAACATGGAACCTGCCTCATGCATGGTTAGGACTTAGGGATCTGTATGTTTTTAAGAACTAAAACGGTAGAGATTTTATGAGTGATCATGAGTAAACATTGCAAGCGTTAAAATCAAACACATCATTTGGTTTTCAATACTAGAAGGCAGGGTCAAATTCAGGTGACTCATCTTCTTGCTGCCTGAGAAATGCCTGTCACCAGCTATTCCTGGAAAATTAGTTCATAAACACTCTATCAAACATAAATTAAGAATCATTTAACCAAGTATCTGATATTATCAGAGCCAACATTTGGTTTGCACCAACAAATTAAACCAGCTGTACTTACAACTCTAATCCCTGGGACAAAAAGTTGAAATATTTTCATTCAAGCCATCAGTCTAATATTGTTTCAAAGCCTCTGAAAACACTGTCAAAACTTTTCTCAAGCTTCATTAATGCTGTTATTTAGTTGCTAAGTCATGTCCGACTCCAATTTTGAGACCCCACAGACTATATAGCCCGCCAGGCTCCTCTGTCCATGGGATTTCCCAAGCAAGAATACTGGAGTGGGTTGCCATTTTATTCTCCAGAGGATCTTCTCGACCCAGACATCGAACCTGCGTCTCCTGCGTCGCAAGAGGATTCTTCACGGCCACCAGGGAAGTCTCATTAACATTAAAACTTATAATTTATCAATTATAATTAGTTTAAATGTGATCACACCACAAATTTATAGTGACAAGTTTATTGATCAAGTCTAATTCACTTGTTTGTGAAGATTTTAAACATATTGGTAACTATTTTTTGGTTGTTGATTCCTATTTGTTTCGGTTTCTGCCATAAATATTAGCAAAAATTGGTGTATTTAAAAGAAACATACATTAAGTGGTGATTTCTACAATAGATATAAACAAAAATCAAGCTTATTTTAAAAAATGTTTCATGGTTTAAGGTTAAAAATAATAGTCCTTAAAAATTATTAATAATATTATCTTGCATTTGTAAACATGCAAAGGAAATTTAAAAATCATTTAATCTCCATGAAATAGTCATATATTTCATCAAGGCTTTTTGGAATCATTATCTGAATACCATAAAAACAGATAACAAGTATCAGACACCTATGTACATGGACCTAATTAAACACTTTACATATATCACCTCATTTCATCTTTCCTATGACACCCCATGAGACAGCTTCTCAATATAAAGGTAAGGGAACTAAGGCTTAGAGAGAGTGACATGTCCAAAGCACAAAGCTGTTAGGGGGCACAGCTGGGATTCAAACACTCATCTCCCTGACTAGAGGGCTCATGTTCTTTACCACACCATGTTATGCTGTCTTCTGAATTCATATAATATCTCTAAGAAAAAATTCACAATTAAATTTACCATTCTACATTGAAAACACTTAACTGGATTACAGATTAAGAATATACATAATACTCACCAGTGAGCAGCAAATGGGCGACAAAGGTCTACATGAAAATTTTTGAGATCTTTAAATCTAATTGCTGCTTCAATATAAACAAAGAGTATCCAGAGGGATACTGTGGGCAAACACACTCCCCTTTCTGTGGGAAAGCAGCAGAGAGACAAGCATCAATGACACATTAACTAATATAACAGATGGGTTGTTTGGGAGACTGGTTCAACTACAGTAACTTTCATTTAAGACTTTGAAACTAATTAAAAAGCAATTTGATCCAAATTGAAAGCTTTCATATGACAAAACATGCTATGGAATCAGACAAAAATAAAAACTAGTATTTTGGCAGAAAATATTTACAACATATGTAAAGCAAACAAATCAGAGCCCTAGCATACAAAGACCTCCTACAAATCAATAAAAAAAGGCAACTGAAGAAAAAAATTTGGAAGTTGTAAAAGGAAAAAAAGTGTGTGTGTGCGTGCGTGCGCTCAGTGACTCAGTTATAGACAGTTAAAAAACATGTGAAAAGATGTCAACTTCCCTACTGATTAGGGAGATAAAAATTTTTAAATGAGACTCGATTATTTTAACCTATCAGATAAAGCCAAAATTTTAAAGATGGGTAATAGTACAGGGAAGATGTGTAAATGGCTTCCCTCTCATTCTTAGCAAGAATATAAATTGGGGTAACTTTCTTATAAGGCAATTTGGCAGAATAATGAAAAATACTTATACCTTTGACCCAGAAATTCCAATTCCAGGAATCTACCTTATAGACATATAAAAGAGCCCTGGGATAAATGTATAAGAATGTTCAATGTATTATTTGCAATAGCAAAAACTAGAATTTAGAATTAACTTAAGTGCCTATCAATAGGAACTGCTAAATTATAATAAATCTATATAATGAAATATTATGCAACTTTTCAAAAGGATGAACATCTGTATTACCATAGAATGATATATAAAAAAAAAACCCAATTTTTAAAGAAGGAATTACAGTGCTAAGAAATGTTTTTGACATTCAAGTATTCTTCAAAAAAGTTTTTTTTCTTAACTACAAGCTCATATTCCTTTTGTAATTAAAAGCAATTTTCAACAGAGGAAAAAGCAATTTGCAATAGAATAAACAAGACTCAAATAATCAGATAATTTTCACTGGGTTTTAGAATCAAAGTCTCTAGGCTAGGTCCATCCGTGTCAGGACACGACTAATAATGGTATATTTTATGAAGATGGAACACAAAGACATGAGATCTATAACTCTGGAAAAATCCCCTTTGAGAGTGTATAAAGCAAGCCAGTTACAGAAGAGACAAATGGAGGGAAAACTCAGTGACCTGAAGAACTAGATGGCTTTTTTCTAAGACTCTTTGGAATGGATGAAACAGAAGAAAAATTACAGAAAAATCAGTCCCAAAGATTAGTCCCACTTAGTCCAACTTCCTCATTTTATGGAAGAGTAAAGTAAGGCCCAGAGTTTATATAAACTGTGTCCAAATTCACAGAAACGATACTGAATCTGCTTCTAAGGAGAATTCAAGTCCCCACAGACCTAGTCCATAAGATAAGAAGACAGGCAAAGTCCTGTGAAAACAGCTAGTGGTTTCAACCATTCTTATAGGTTTAATAAACCAAAAAAAGGGTATTTTTGCAAGGTAGGAAAACAAAAGTCAATCCTTAGGATTATCCATTTTCAAATTCATTTTAAAAAATTTACATTCTGTAAATATCTAATTTCTATATTAATTCCTAAAGTTATCATAAACAAAATAAGCATAGTACAGGAAAAACAGAAAAATTTGGACAAATTACTCATATTTCTACATCTAAATAAATAAAACCACACTGAAAATATTTTTGAACTAGTTTAATAGTTATGTTGTACATACAGTTTTATATCCTGTTTTCTCCCTCTTAACAACAAGGAAAAAATTAATGACATAATATTTTCATGCTCTTGTGGCAATATATATAGTTTCATCAACCATTCCTAACATTCTTTTTTAAAATGTTAAATTTTAACAACGAAAGAGAAATTAATCCCAACCTATAAAAATTGCACTCATATTTACTGGGCCTAATAAGAACACAGGGTTTGTTCTGTATGCTTGCTAACCACTCCAAATTAAAACACACTTCATAACTTAGGTATTCCAACATGCATTTCTAAGCCTAGAGCTAAAGAGAGACCAATATCATTTATTATATTAGCTTCATTGCTGCCTTGTGGGTCACCCACTGAATTCCAATAGGTTCTAATAATAGTTACATGAGTAGCTTTTTCTCAACTAATAAGACACTATTAAAGCAACTTAGAAAATCATTATAGTTCATCAGAGTCACAGATTATTTGAGCTGGAAGGTTCCCTTAATTATTATCTAGATCACTCCACCCTCTTATGACAGAAAAGAAGCTGAGACCTAGAGAGAATAAGTGTAAATGGCAACTCACTCGAAACTGAGGCCCAGGACAAGAAAATACAAGTAAAACCTGGTGTATAGAAAAATCACTTTAACTAGAGGAAAGCAGACTAAGGAAGAAGCACGCTAGCTTATAAATGCAGTCAGATACGAGAGAGTGCTAAAGATGGAGAAAACCATGCTCACAGCAGACACTTTAAAAACACAGCTGAGTCGCGTCTCCTGACACGGGACAACATCATCCTTCTAGCATTTAGGGAAAAGGATGAATGCTGCTCCCGACAGCTTTTATTAGTTGCCCTTTCAGTGGTCAAAATACTACAGGTTACAGCCGGGCCTAGGAATCAAGTTTCATGCAGCTTTTGCAGACAAGTGCGACATCCCCACATGTCTGTGAGCCAGTCCTCACGTCCCCATGTGTCCTATGCACAGGCTTCATAGTGGGCTGGAGTTATTAAAACAGTTTATCTCATCTTAGTTTGTAATAGCATAAGAATAGCTCTCAGAAGAAGGGAGGTGACGACGTAGTTCCACTCAAGCCAGAACACACCTGAAATGTACATTGTGGTTTAGAGAGCCACTAAGAACCAGGGAGACCAAAATGGTGAAAGTGCTTAAAATAACATACAAGGAAAAGATGATGAGATCAGAGGTGCTTTGTCTACAGAAAAGAACATGAGAGGATATGACAGTGTGTTTTAGTCTAAAGAAATGTAAACATGGATGTAACAGTACACCTATTCAGTGTGGCTCTAACACAGGGGTCCAATGTTTGGATTAAAGGGATGATCTGTAAGCCTGCTGAAACTGAAAAAAAATATATTCTCTATATTCTTCTGGAGAAAGCACTTTATCAACTCGAAGTGATCAGTGCACCCCAAGACAGTCAAGATATCCTGGGTCAAAAGCGTAAGAAGGAAAATTCTGGCTCAGTACGAGGAAGAATTTTCTATTCCAATCGCCCCGAAACAACACTAGTAAGTTTCTTGTCACTGTAGATTTTCAATCAGAGATTAAAACACCATGTGCCAGCAATGCTATGGGGATTCTTATACTAAGTAAAGTGAAAGTGAAAGTGAAGTCACTCAGTCGTGTCCGACTCTTTGCAACCCCGTGGACTGTAGCCCACCAGGCTCCTCCGTCCATGGGATTCTCCAGGCAAGAATACTGGAGTGGGTTGCCATTTCCTTCTCCAGGGGAATCTTCCCACCCAGGGATCAAACCCAGGTCTCCTGCATTGCAGGCAGACGTTTTAACCTNTAGCCCACCAGGCTCCTCCGTCCATGGGATTCTCCAGGCAAGAATACTGGAGTGGGTTGCCATTTCCTTCTCCAGGGGAATCTTCCCACCCAGGGATCAAACCCAGGTCTCCTGCATTGCAGGCAGACGTTTTAACCTCTGAGCCACCAGGGAAGTAAGTGTTCAACTAAATGACTTCTGACATTCCTTTCAATGCTGAAGCTGCAGGAACATTTTTCTTATTTGGCACATGGCTGTCTTCAAGTCTACCTAAATAATAATTGTTTCAATTTTTTAAAAAATACGGATACTTCATAATGAGAGTTGGTAACTGAAATGCCTACAATCAAAATATCAAATCATAAAGGCTTAAACATTTAATAAAAAAGAAATACACTTTAAAGGTATACTATAATCTATTATGAAAAGGGATCTTTAAAATGTCCACATTAAACTCAATTCTAAATAATTTATTCAAGGAAATCACAGTTTAGAAGTTTGAATCTAAGATTTCAATCCATCTAAGAAACCATTAAGACTTACCTGTGTGCCATACATATTGAACCCACACGTATGTACTAGCAGCAAAAAAAAGCCATTGAATGGGTATAAATAGCAGACATATTATATTTGACGTGAATGCTACACAAACAAAAAATACTGAGAAGGCCTAAAGGGAAAGACAAAATAAAAAGCACATATTAGAACTTATTCATTTCAAACAGAGATTATTAAAAGCACACTGAACAAAATCTCTGAAGCTGCTATGCAATAACTACAGAGCAAGTTACAACAGGAAATTTTAAATATTTAAAATCACCCATATAAAAAGATGTGGTTAATTCAGCATTGAAGAGTAATCCTATTTATGGCCTCAAATCATGAAGAATTGGACCAGAACAAACTGAGGTTGATTCACAGTGAGTTTATTTGGACTCCACAGGTGGGTTACCTAAAAGAAACAGAATTTAACACAGAAAACTCTCCTCTCTCCTCACAAAACATTACTAAATAGCCTCATTCTTAAAGGATAGGCTGTTGTAGCACAGATAAAACACAACTGTGGTTAAGAATAGCACAGATGTCCAACAATGCAGCTTCCTCTGGACACATCATTATCTACTGCTAACAGGACACAAGCCCGAAACCATCTTTTCAAGGCATGGATTTGCTCTGACCAGAGTACCAGGCCTGGGTAGAAGAGTTACAGGTTTAAGATGAGATTCTGGAACACAACAGAACTACAGGTCAATCAAGGGAGCAAGTCCAGGCCTGTGCCCTTGCTCTAATCCAGCAGTTCTCAAAACACAGTCTGGGGATCCCTGGGGATTTCTGAGATCCTTTCAGAAGTCTTCCAAGTAAAATAATTTCATAATAATAATAAGGCATTATCTCTTTCACACTCATTTACTCAGGAGTATGGTGGTGTCTTCTAGAATACATGACATTGATATTCATTGATTAAAATCATTGATTACATGATACATGATATTGGTAATAACTGAGTTTAGAAGTAGATATGAAAATCAGTTGTCTTCTGTTAAGCCAAACATTAGAGAGGTTTTCAAAATGTAGTCAATCTTTTCATTTCTTTTTTGTTTTAGAAAATACAGTTAGGTTTTCATTATAAAATTTAATGTGTATTAACATGTAATGGGTTTATTATAGTTATTTTAAGTGATTTAAGTATTAAATTTTCATTTTAAATTTTATTTTAAATAAAATTTTAAATTTTTATTTAAATTAATTAAGTAAGCATCAAAATTTTTCCTAGACTTAATTTCTAATACAGTAAACATGGATAAATGTAACCCACACAAATAAAGCCTTCTGGAGTCCTCAATAGCTGATAAGAGTGTAAAATGTCTTGAGCACAAAAAGTTTGAGAACCACTGTTCTAACTCTAACCCAATCCCTAAGCCAGAGGCTTCAGAGGTACTTCAGAGTAGGGCTGGGTAGGTAATTACTGCTTCCCCTGCTACTCTGCCTCTCCCTCCTGAAAGCCTCCCTCCCTCCCCTACTTTTCACTGGAATGGGCAAGGAGGAGGGAGTGTAATGATCTGATCAGTGAATTTAGACAAAGTGGCCTGAAAGGGCAGTTTCAGCCCACAGACCCTATTAGCTGAATACAGCTACCTAAGTATTGCTAATAAAATCTACTTTAAACAGTTTCACTAGCAGTTATTGAAGACTTTCTTAGAAGGGTAATTAAATCCTTTATACTTGAAAAACATGTATTAATAAACATACCAGTCCCTGGTATCTGAAGGAATCATAGACGCTTCTGATGAAAAGCCAAAATGGCCATAGGTATTCAAATCTGAATTCCAGGACAAAATCTGCCAGGAGGACAAGTGCCCACACCACCAGGAACTTCAGGTATAAGAATGTACTGCAAAATATAAAAATAAAGAATTCAAGGTCATTGGTGAAGAACCAGAAAACGAAAATGCACTACTTTATTTAAAAGAGAAAAAATATTTTCCTATACTATGAAAACAATGGAGATAAAAGACAAAAAGAGATGCTGCCCTGGCCCATGTAAATTTTAAAAGCTCTGGTGTTCATTCTGAGACCCACAACTATCAAAATAAGATGATGACCCAAAATGCTTAATTCCATTTAAGATGGAAAAAGCCCATTTAAATTTCACCACTATTTTAAAATGTGCTAAGTGTCTGACTTCAAAATACTGCAACACTCTCAAAATTACAGCTTTCAAGCTGTTCGTCATTAGAATAAATGTCATGGTTGAGCAGCTTCAAATTTGCTGTTTCCCCGCCCCTCTACATCTGTTTGAAGTCTTTGAAATTCTTGATGGGCATCCCTACATGCTTGAAGAATTCTGTATTTTTCCCCCTCTTTCTCCTCTTGCCTCTCTCTATAGTATTCATCTGCATTAACCAACCAAAAACCAAATAACTTCCCCAAATAGACAGACATTAACTTAGGGAGCAGATGCCAATCACTTCTAAAGGCTATGAGGGTATCAAAATGCACATTAAAGGAAAAACCATGAAGGACCCCAGCACCGCCCTCGGTGAGATACTGATATGTCCTCCCACTTCCCTTTGGACTTTTGTGAAGTAGGAACACACTCTGATAAGCCAGTCAGAACACCTATCTAACCACTGTAGAATCTCAAAGCAAAGTAAGGGCTTGGATTAAAAAAAAACAAAAACACTTTTCATATAGTCTAAAATCCCATTCTTTGAATTCATTAGTTGTATTAGAGATAATGAAGCTTTCAAACTATGCCTATTAATAAATCTCTAAGGTCTTTAAGTCTAAGGTCTTTAGTCTGGTCAGTTCTAGAGCAGGTTAAATACAGGTATTTAAAAAAAAGATTTTCCACGATATTCAGGTAGGAAATGCCTAAATTCGCTTTGACTTGGGCTATAGCTTTGCATGGTGTTCTGCAACCGAAACATTCCAATACTGCTGTGATTAAATCAGCTGTTTGAATATACACCACAAACAATAAATCAAGACTTCTAATAAATAATTTTAAAATATATTAAGGTACATAAAGACTTATATTCTTGCGGGTAAAATTAATAAAGCAGGATCCAGCATAGAGGACTCTTTTGATGCCCTATAAAGCCACACAGGTAAAGAATGTCAGAAACAGACACAAATGACCCTTAACGTTATATAGTGGGGTTCCCTGGTGGCTAAGACAGTAAAGAGTCTGGCTGCAATCTGGGAGATGTGGGTTCGACTCCTAGGTTATAGTATCATGGGGATACATAATTTGCAACTATTGTCAATTTCTAATACTGATTCTTGGTAGAACTTCTTCAGGCATGACAGTAAGTTCTGATGAAGAGGTGTGCTGTAGAATCAAGGAACCCAAGGCAAACTAGAACACAGGTTTGAATCTTAAGTCCGACATTTACTTTCATTTCACTGGAGTCACGTTAGCCAGATGAGAACAGAGCTCTCATTCTCATTCATTAAACCCACTGCTGATCCAGTGAAGAGCAAGGCATAGCTTGTTAGAAGGAATAACTGAGTCATGCAGGCATTCGGGAGCACAGATGTAGTCTGAAACTAGATTTCCAAGTCTGGCTTTAAAGCTAAGTGGCTTTTTCCTTGTAGCTGAGTGAGGCACGGCGGGCACTTCCTTAGGCTAGTTGTCACTACTCCCCAAGTGGAGAAGGTAAGAGTTCTACCAACTACTCTCTGCCCCAAATGCTCCCAAGCATGGCAGGAGCCTAGTCTAGCTGGCAACATTCCATTTCACTGTTTAGACAGCTTTATGGAGAAGTAAATGGCTACCACTCTAGTATTCTTGCCTGGAAAATTCCATGGACACAAGAACCTGGCAAGCCATACAGTCCACAGGGTTACAAAGAGTCAGACATGACTTAGCAACTAAACAACAACAAATCTTAAGAATGGCAACCAACTTTTTAATAACTCAATCATTTAAACCTATAAGGCATTATGAAAATGATTATCTTTGTTATGACTACTTATTTTCAATCTGTAACTCAAAGGGGTTCCTTTTGATCTATTTCATTTCTTTTCAAACAACTGCTTTCGTAAGTCTGATGTTCCCTGACACTCAGATCTTATGGAGTCACATTTAGAAGTATACATATTGAAGGAAACTTGATCTTTCACAAACATGTGCTATACCTTCAGCTTTCCTCAGGCTCCCCCTTCTAGGTGGGCCTACCTCTAAAATCAAGAGGCAATCTTAACAGTTGATTTTACTCTAGGAGTAGTTTCAAACTTTATAGATTCACTTCAATCTAACAGAGTTTTAGAATGTTTAAGACAGTTGCCTGATTCAGTATTCACTGAGCCTTCTATATCAGTAAACTATGCCTATTAACCTTCCATAGGTACAGGTACAAAAGTTAAAAGAAATTTAAAACGACTGCTCATCAGTGTAGAAAATCTGACTAATTCCTTTCTTTCCATATTCTGAACGTCATAAGATCTTGACAAATCCAAAGAGATGACCTTCTAGGGGGGAGAAAATTTTAGAGTTTTAAACCATTATTATAACATTCCAAAATATTTCTATTAAATCATGAAAAAATATGCTATACTTAATCATATTTTTTCATGATTTACTAGTTTATAATATGACTTATGGCTAACTTGTTGTTACTTTAATTCTCCAATCCAAACAAATTTACTAATTACTGTAAACTATCTTGAACAAAAATGTAAAGCATAATTGCAACAAAAAGATATTTTCCATAATAATATCCTGAAATAAGGGCAGACCAATAATATCTTTTCATAGTCTGATAACTTCTACCCTAGGTGCCAGTGAAAAACAGAAGAGATAGCAAATATTAGGTTTATTGTTGGCGACCTTTTCACAGTGGATATTAACCATAAGATTCATTTTTATCCCCATTCTATTCCTACCCTTGCCACTTACAACCATTTTTAAAAATGGAATCTATTTAGAAATATGCCCATCTATGGTTTAATCACCTATGATTAATGAGAGGTAGTACTGAACATTCTTTTTTTTTTCCCAACTAAAAGTGCACTTTCTCTCTAGAATCTCTTGCAGCTTGTCACTTAGATCATTTGCTGGAGTCACACAATTAATTACCATAGGGTGGCCATAAATCTTTAGTACCTGACCTTTTCCCTAGGCAGACTAACAGCCATTTAGTTCACTTGGTCCTCACCACAGAAGTGAGTCTGTGAAATATTTCTCTGGCTGTGCTAAAAGTGAAGAGTGAAGTGAAAGTCACTCAGTCATGTCCAACTCTTTGTGACTCTATGGACTGTGGCCCACCAGGCTCTTCTGTTCATGGAATTCTCTAGGCCAGAATACAGGGGTGGGTAGCCGTTCCCTTTTCCAGTAGATCTTCCCAACCCAGGGATCGAACCCAGGTCTCCTGCACTGCAGGCGGAGTCTTTACCATCTGAGCCACCAGGGAAGGCCCTCTGGTTGTGCTAGGAATCATCTACTGCAATGCCAAGCTTTCCTGTCCTCCCTGTAATAGCAACTGTGAATCCCTTTTGCCTTTCACTATGCAGCATGATCGGAGAAGGCAATGGCACCCCACTCCAGTATTCTTGCCTGGAAAACCCCATGGATGGAGGTGCCTGGTGGGTTGCAGTCCATGGGGTCGCACGGAGTTGGACACGACTGAAGCGACGTAGCAGCAGCAGCAGCAGCAGCATACTTCTTGAACCAAACGGCTTTGTCTTCCACTGTTATCAAATACTTCTTCCTATTGGACGTTACCTCTAGAATATTCGCCCAGCCTCTTGTTCAGCTGGTATCCTGCTAAAAGTCTTATTATATGTAATTGCAGTCTTGCTACTCAAAGTGTGGTCCGTGGACCAGCAGCATCAGCATCAAGTATGAGCTTTTCAGAAAAGCAGTACTTCTGGGCCCACCCCTTATTCAGTCTAAGCTTATGTTTTAACCAGATGCCTAGACTCTTTAAACTACGTACATTAAAGTCTGAGAAGAGTACTATCCTCTATATAAACGTCTCATAGCCAAAGAACTTCCACTGAATTCCACAACGTCTCAAAAAGAAGACAACAATCTAGTCAGATAATCAGTACTTATCTCCAAACTGTTAGCTGTCCATCCCTCAACTGGGAACATGCAAACTGTTCAGGGTCAATTTTTCTACATTTCTTTCTCAGTCACAGATAAGATCCTTAAAAAAAATACAACTTAAACTAAATGAAACACTTCCACTACTACTCATCCTTTAGCATGCAGCATGAACATTTGTTCAAAAAAGGCCTCCTTGACCCAACAGTAAAGACTGGTACCCCATTATATGCTCAGAGTTTCCTGTACCATAAGAATCATATTATAGTTAAATAACATTTTGTATGACTCTTTAAATGCAAAGTCCATGAGAACAATGGAGGCCCATTTTGTTCACCGCTTTATTCTCAATGCCCAGCACAGAACCTTGCACACCAGAGAAACTTAACAAATATTTGTTGAATGAATGACCTGCCATGCATAAGAGTGTTTAGGGCCAACAGTAGGGCTTTTATCAAAGCACACACTTACAATAAAGCCAGAGGGAGAGATGATGCCCAGATGACTAGGAAGGGGGTCTGAACAAAGGAACAATGATGCAGGTGACAAATACAGCCTCTTCCTGAAGGGTCACTGCGCACCTGCTCCGAAGCTGCTCTCACCAGCTTTTCCGCAAGGAAAAGAGGCATCTTATCAGCTTTGCTCTGGATGCCAGATCATCACTCCATTTAGCCCACCTGACACTGGCTCTGACTACTGTGAGGGCCCTCAAAGTTATCTTCTATTAAGCCTAATATTAAATAAATCTGTAAAAATGTAAAAGCATACCACTCTTCTCATGGATTTATTATTGCTATTTTTATACGAACTAGTATTTCAAAATTCTTGTCTTAATTTCTAATCCAGCAAAAATTTTAGATATAACCCATATAAACAAAAGCTCTTTGGACTCTCAATCACTTTTAAGAGTGTAAAGAAGTCCTGAGAGAAAACATTTGAGGAATGGTGGTATACAGAAAGTCGTGCATGAGCCTCAAGACTAGAATCACTGCTATGTTCTGCAACTAATCCTTGTATTAAATCCAGAAAAGGGGAGCAGCCTGAGAAGACCTAAGCTGTTCTGTACTTTTCTTTTCTATTCTGGGCCTCCTGCAAGCTGCAACGAAAACCATGCTGAAGTCAATCTCACACACACACACACACACACACACACACACACACATAGACTAGAATGACAAATCTTAACAGGATGAAATACATCCAATTTAAAAAGAAAAACCCTTGAATGTAAATCACTGAAAAAAGCTTTCAAGAATTGTTTGTATAGCGTTTTTCTAAAGTACTTTATGGCTCAAGATATCAAAGACAGGTTTGTTGTAGTTTAGTCACTAAGCTGTGTCTGACTCCTTGCCACCCCCTGGTAACACACCAGGATCCACCATACTCCACTGTCTCTCAGAGTTTGTTCAAAATCATGTCCATTGAGTCGGTGATGCTATCCAACCATCTCATCCTCTGCTATTCCCTTCTTTAATGACAGGTACTCTAACCTAATGCAACTGGAAAGTTTAAAGTTTTAGAATTTCTGCTTCAGAAACACTTTCAATAGTGTGGACGGTAGGGGTTTGGGATGAAAATGGGTGAAGACATTAGGAGAAAGAAGACAAGCCAGAGGCCCTAAAACCTGTGCTAACATTGTATAAACATTAGAGATTTATTTCATACGTGAATCAAGTACTATGCTTCATATTTTCAACAGTAAAGATCATCTACCTAATCACACTTCACATTTACATTGCCCTTGTGCTCAGCTGAAAAAGAATCCGCCTGCAATGCAGGGGACCCTGGTTTGATTCCTGGGTCGGGAAGATCTGCTGGAGAAGGGATAGGCCACCCACTCCAGTATTCTTGGGCTTCCCTTGTGGCTCAGCTGGTAAAGAATCCGCCTGCAGTGCAGGAGACCTAGGTTCGATCCCTGGGTCGGAAGATCCCCTGGAGAAGGGAAAGGCTACCCACTCCAGTATTCTGGCCTGGAGAATTTCATGGACTCTATAGTCCATGGGGTCGCAGAGTCGGTCACGACTGAGCAACTTTCACTTTCACTGTGTAACTGTTCCGAAAGCTTTCGTATTAAAATGATCTCACTTTTATCCCTACAACTATCACATAAGCAGGGCTGTTACTGCCATTCAATAGAAAAGAAACCTGAGGAACACACAACAGGCTGCAGGGCACTGTTGAAAGAGCACAGGAATGGAAGCAAGGAGACCAGAGAAAACAGAGTGGATTCTCCATGCATTGTTGTTGCTACTCAAAGACAGATAAATCTCTATGTATAAAAAATACGTAGCAGTTTTCCTGTGGAGGAAAACCAGGAAACTTGTATATGAGACAGAACTCTATTTCTATTAAGAAATACTTGTTTATCTATATGGGTCGAAGAAGTAACCATACTTATAAATTATATCACAGTGCTCAGTCCAGAACAGGAGAACTGAGGTTTTTTACATTAGACTTACACATTGTCATACTGCTTTAGTTTCTCTAACAAGCATGTGTTACTTTTCTTAACTCTTCATTTTGAAAGTTTTAGATTTACAGAAAAGTTGCCTAAATACTACAAAGAATTCCCTTATATCTTTCCACTCAGATTTCACAAATGATAAAACATTTTATCAAGTTTCTGTCATCACTCTCTCCCTATATATGTGTACATTTTCCCCTGAACCATCTGAGATAATTTGTAGACATACTGTCCCCTTACTCATTTTTTTAAAAACAAGAATATTTTCGTATAAACCACAGCACAATTATCAAAATCAGGAAATCAACACTGATTTAGTACTATTACCTGACCTATAGACATTATTCTAATTTCAGTAATTATCTCACTAATGTCCTTTATAGCAACAGACAGACCCATTGCTCAAGTCCAGGATCCAGGTCAGGATTCAGTCCAGAATCACATTTTGCATTGTTGTCACACCCATACTGGATTATTTAATAGAAAGAGATTTTCATTTTGAGAAGGAAAAAAGATTAATGTCCTTGCACAGGACACTCCTGGTAGCTGCTGCTTCACCTGAAACGTGAAGATAATGACACCTGTTCTACATGTATGTTATTGCACGTAAACACCATCCAGAAAGGATGAAGTAGCACAATAAGTAAGAGAGGACAGACTTCAGGGTTAGACAGAGAGGGGCCTCTATCAAGTAGTGAAACCTCCTACAATCTCAGTTTTCTCATCTGTGAAACTAGTATCTTTCCTGGAACTAAACAACAGAATGAGAATAAAATTATAGCAACAACAGTATAAAAGAAATCAACTTTTCAAGCAACCATGCCTGTGTCAGATACTATGTTAAGTATTTTACATGACTTAGGTCAATTATCCTTATAACAATCCTAAGTAGATAATATTATTTACTATCCTCATTTTACAGATGAGAAAACTGAGGGTTAAAGCAAGCAAATGACTTGTTCAAAATCACATAACTAGTGTCAGGGACATTACTTGAACCCAAGTTCGTATGATGTTAAAGCCCATATGCTTAACTATCACATTGGACTTCCCCATCTTGTTACATGCACAATAAATACTATTGCCCTTCTTTATATCCCTTTGTGTGTATATATTCAAGTTACATAATTCTTTAATTTTCCAGGAGAGCCAAGCTTTAAAAAAATAAGCAAAAACACTTTACAAAATAAACCCTCAGTACCTTAATTCATAAACTATGAATCAATAAACTTAATTTGTAAACACTATGAAGCTTTAAAAGCAGAAAAAGATGTTAAAGTCAAATGCTGTTTACAGAAATAGCCATGGCACAAAAGATGGGACAATTCAAGACTGCTCTCCAATAACAGTCATACTCACAGAATGGTCACTGTAATAGAGAAAGTCGTAGTTTAAAAATAAAAAGACGACTCATTTTTTAAAAAAGCCAGAAACACAATGAACCATGAGGTATAGTTTGTCAAGCCTAGAAAAAGACAAGAAAATAATACTTATTACACCTGTGAAAGAAGACTCCAACCTTAGTATTTCTATCATCTGAGACAGGGGTTTTTGTTTGACAAAGAATATGGTCCCCATTCTCTCCAGAGCTCAAGTGACCTCACTACAAGATAGGCAGAGTATTGACTTTAGTACAGAGCAGCTTATTTGGGTTTTAAAAGTGTTTTGAAGATGAGCAAAGTAATAATATAATTTTAAACAAGAGTGTGATTACTTCTAGCTAACTCCCCTGCTCTGGGTAGGAAGCAGATCCCAAACAGCCTTAATGAATCAGTAATTCCTATGGATACACCTAAAGCGGACTGGGCACATCATTTCAAGCCACTAAATGCAAAACCTCCCAAACAGAGATGGCAACAGAGGAGATGGGTGAGGGATAAACGACTTCCGACATTATAACCCTGTGAGTCAGTGTCAGCACGTGGCTCTTAAGGGCAGCAGAGGTAAAAACACAAAGGAAGGAAAGCCAACGCTATGAAGGGGCTTCAAAGTCTGGGGATGACAGGCACCTGAAGAAGGCTGATGAGCTGAGGCCAATTTGATGTCAGTTAAACTAAACGTCAAAGTAAAGACAGAAAGCCTCAAAGAATATACTCTAATAGTTGATTACATTTTCAAAAAAAGTTTCCATTACCAGAATGCATTGCCTGAAGGTGAGAGACCTTGAGGAAACAGTTACTCCTCAGGTATTTTAAGAAATCCATGAGGGGGAAAAAAAGGGCAGTAGAGGGTATGTGTTTCTCCTGTCGGTACGTACCATTCTACTTAAGCAGCTTGTTGAGAATAAATTTATTTTGCTTCTGGATCTACTTCTTGAAAATGATCCAAGTAAAATAATTACACCCAAATCTGGGAAGCCTAGAGATTTTAAGAAATCCATGAGGGGGCAAAAAAGGGCAGTAGAGGGTATGTGTTTCTCCTGTCGGTACGTACCATTCTACTTAAGCAGCTTGTTGAGAATAAATTTATTTTGCTTCTGGATCTACTTCTTGAAAATGATCCAAGTAAAATAATTACACCCAAATCTGGGAAGCCTAGAGAATAAAGTAATGGCTATATTTGAAGGGCACACTAAATTTCATCAAGAAAAGTAACCCATATTATAGTATTTCACTTTGAGGTTTTACCTAAGTTTATAAAATTTCTATCTGATCCTCCAGACTCTACAAGATGTATGTTCTATCTTGTTATAGCCTCTTAAGTATATCATCTGGATGGTAGCCTAGAAAATGACAGAACAAAACACACATACAGCCACATAAAACCAAAGGGTTAGTATCTAGGAAACCTGAGAGAAATGGCCAAAGAAAAAGACTCTGGAAATAAAAGTGCTTACAGAACATGGATTGGGTCCACAGTATATAGGTATATAACAAGAAAGTGAAAGTATAAGCTATTAAGATTACTATTAAAATCAATCTCCAAATCTAGTGAGGTTCAAGAAAAGCCACGAGGAACCAATATGAAGAAAAAGGAAAGTATCATTAATAAAACAGGATGCTTTTAAGCAAATAATCTGAAATACTGAAATAGATAATGTTCACTCCCTTCCCCACCTCAACTGATAGCAGCAACTTAAAGTAATTTTCAAAACATCTAATGAAACTAAACTGTCAAGAACACTCAGACAAGAAGAATCATAAATGAAAGCACTTTATTTTTTTAGGGTAGTACACTACTACCAAAAATAAAGTACAGAATTCCAGTGTGGAAGATTTGTTTAAATGTATTTCACAGAAACTACAAATATAAGAGTTAAGCTAAACACCTTACTAGAAAGATTAGTGAAAACATTTCAATTTCTAAATTTTCCATTGTATTTACCCCTTTCCCCAATATCCCTCTAAAACAATACTGCGTTTATCACTTTTCTGTCAAGTCCAGCACCACTGAAGTTAAGGTCTACGAGATGATCAAAATGCTTTTAGGCTGTGAGGTTGCAACACTGGTATCTGGGGTTTCAGTTGCAGAACACATGTACAATTAAGGCAGCCAAGGGTCAGGCCTGCCTTGAGTGGCTTTAATAAGCATGGCCCAAAGAAGTCTAAAACCAGGCTTAGGAAAAGATAGTAGGAAAAGCAGTGAGTGAAATCTCTGGAGATGAGATTATTCAGAAAAGGGTCTGAAAAAGGAAATTAGGAAGCTGAGAAGTATATAAACTTTGACCTTTTACAGAAAGTCAAAGGCCAGAAAATTTTCCTCTGAAATAAAGATGGGAAAAGTTATGGTACATACCAGGGAAGTCCCCAGTCCTAAAATGTAAAAGTCAGGTACAGTATTACACTGCTTAACCTGCAGGCAACATATTACAAGCAGAACTCAGCACACCATGACAGGAAGTATCCGTAAATCCACAAGTGAAGGGGTGCTTCCTTCAACTACCAGTTTCAGATATAAAATAATTTCCGGAAGCTTAAAACACACGCATGCCTTACTTAAAATTCTTATTATACGTACTTGGGTAAGCAACGATTTTAACTGCAGAGACTTTAAACATAAATGTTTCTGCCTCCATCTCCTACTCACCAAAGCTTGTCTTCTCATCTTCCTATTATAAAGTCAGTAATTCTCAGAGGGGGTGGGGAACCTGGCAAGATGAAAGGTGTGGAACCACACAGAATTCCCTTAAGGTTTTAAAAACTGCACAGCACTCCAACCCCATCTCACCTGAAGAA
Organism: Kobus ellipsiprymnus; assembly: GCA_006410655.1. Lineage (NCBI taxonomy): Eukaryota > Metazoa > Chordata > Mammalia > Artiodactyla > Bovidae > Kobus > Kobus ellipsiprymnus. Next base: position 371,183 of record SJYR01001322.1, read on the forward strand.
CCTCTGTGTGGAGTAGTTAGATATTACTTTAGGGAGTGTCTGGTGCGTGTGTGAAGGCAGACATACGGAGACTCACTGCCCCCAAAAGCCAAGGGCTTCTGAAACGTTACAGTTAAGTAGACTTATTCATTATACTTTCTCTTATTAAAAACTTTTTTCATAA